>CATNUY010000017.1:512500-747500 GCA_951217065.1 Baccha elongata
ATTCCTCTGTAGTTTTGTGCGTCATTTAAGTCGCCTTTTTTGTATATAGGAAAGATCAACGACTTCTTAAAGGAAGGTTCAACCCTTTCTGTGAGTTGGATCCTGTTGTATATTCCAACCAAACGGTCTAAGAGTATCTCTGGAGCATGGATAAAAAATTCATACGGAACCCGATCGTATCCGGCAGCTTTGTTTGTCTTAGCTTTGTTCAAAACTTCTAGGATTTCGAGGTTCGTAATCTCGCCATCAAGCAGTTCGTCCCAGGAATCTTCTAGCATATCTTCCAACCTTGTATTTAACTGAATTGGAGGGTTCAAAAGCCGTTGAAAGTGGTCTTTAAAATCACTACTTTTTATGTTAGGTCCTATTCTGTGGTTCTTATTTCTTAGTTTGTTTGCAATATCCCACCAATCCTTTGTGTTTTGTACGTTTCTAAGACTGATACATAATGATTGATAGTATAGCCTTCTCTTATTCTTGCAGGTCTGTTTGTATATTCGATTGGCTTCGAGATATGTTTTTTTCAAAATTTCGGAGGAATCCCTTCTCAACCTATTAAGCCATTTAAAGGCATTTTTCCTTGCGTTGTTTAATGTGTTCAGGCTTGTGCAGGAGTTTACTAATGCCGAGACGCGATCGTGAAGTTGGTTGACTTCGTTACTTATTTGTTCGAATCTGAGCGATATTTTATTTTCAACAGAGATAATTTTACTGGTCAAATTATCTTCGACGGCGGATAATCTAGATAAAATTGACTTACTTTGTGTTTCAAGTTTTTCGAGAATTCTATTGTAGCTATTGCTTGGTGTAGTTGTTGTTGCTATTGGTGGGGTGGATGGTTTTGTTAAAGTTGACTGTTTCAATATTGTTGCTGGTGTTGTTTTTGTTGCTGACTCAACTTGCGATGGTTTGAGTGTTGGTGATGGAGAGCCATTAGGAGATTTTTGTACTATATTTTTAAGGCGAGTATTATGTGTTTTTGGGTCCATGATTATATTTGTGTCCGAACGGGTACAACGGAATAAATTTATATACTTTTAATAAGACAATTATAAAAGTTTTGGAGTTGAAAAGTTAACTTTGACTTTAAATTGAATCTCGGTTTAAAGATTTGTACACACTTTCAATGTCTTGTTTTTAAACTTGTTGTGGTTAGAAATAACAAAAAAAAAGGTTAAAAAGAGCAAAAAAAGCAAAAAAACTGCAGCACTATTAAAACACGTCTGTTCACAAACACATGCCGTGAGTTAATTTTATCTCGGTAAACAATACATTATTATTTTAATTTATTCGTGATAAGCAGTCTACATTCATATTGACACGACCAGGCTTATAAACAATTTCGTAATCATATTGCTCGAGCTTTAGTCTCCAGCGGACTAATTTTGAACCAGGATCTCTAACATTGAATAACAACACTAGTGGTCTGTGATCCGTAACGATTTTAAACCGGTGACCATAGAGATATGGTCTAAAATGATTTGTAGCCCATACAATGGCTAATAATTCTCATTCAGTCGTACTGTAATTAGATTCTGAACGATTAAGTGTTCTGCTTGCATAGGCAATAGGCAAATCAGTACCTATTGCACCTTGGCTAATGACTGCTCCAATTGAAAAATTGGAGGAATCGGTTGTAACGATAAATTCCTTAGAGAAATCTGGATACTGAAATAATGGTTCTGTAGTCAGTATTTTCTTCAAAATATTAAAAGAATTTTCTTGGTCTTTTGACCAAACGAATATAGCATCCTTTTTTAGAAGTTTGGTTAAGGGTCTAGTAATAAAAGAGAAATTTTGAATAAACCGACGGTAATATCCAGCTAATCCAAGGAAGATTTTAATATCTTTTGGATTTTTAGGAGTAGGATAGGATAAAAAATCTTTTATTTTCTCGGGATTAGGTTTTACTCCATCTTTTGATATGACATGACCCAAATATGCTACGTCTGTATGCATGAATTCGCATTTATCAGGCTGTAATTTGAGATTATGCATTCTAATTCGATTGAATATTTTTTTTAACTTCATTTCATGATCTTGAATATTGGACGCGTAAATGACAATATCATCGAGATATACGAAACAATAAAATCCTTGATATCCTGAAAGAACTGAATCCATTAACCTTTGAAAGGTCGCAGGAGCGTTCTTCATACCAAAAGGCATTCGATCAAACTCGAAGTGTCCTAATGGTGAAGAAAAAGCTGTTTTAGAAGTATCGTTTGAATTCACTTTGATTTGATGGAAGCCAGAGGCTAAATTTGTGCTAAGGGTTGTGAAATAAACGGAATGACCTAATTGATCGAGGATTTCAGATATGTGCGAGAGAGGATATGCATCTCCTATAGTAACATTGTTTAATTTTCTGTAGTCTACAACTACACGCCATTTTTGAGCGCCGGAAGCATCCTGTTTCTTGGGAACTACCCAAAGAGGTGCAGACCATGGGGATTTGGATGGTTTGATAACATTTTGATCAAGCATTTGCTTAATCTGTCGTTTCACTTCGCTTTTATGAGCTTCTGCATAACGATATGTTTTAGCAGCGATTGGGGGTGAAGATCCTGTATTGATATCATGTGTTATGGTATCTGTACAAGTCAAAGAATCTCCTTCTAAGAAAAATATGTCATTAAACTCTTGACAAATTTTCAGTAACGAAGTTTTTTCTTCATCATTTAGATGTGAAGTTCTAATATTTTTTAAGAGTTCATGCTCTCTTGTATAAGAAATATTTTTTGGATGATTGCTTGAACTTGATTTATTAAAATTTTCTGGAATAGGTTCAAGACATAATTTGATTTCTGATAGAGTATAATTTTCTTCAGTAGTATTTAAAATAGAAGCATACGCTTTAGATTTAGAGCCGACTTTAGTAACAGCTTTACTTAAAAATACTCCGTTTTTTAAAACTATATTAGGTAAAATACCTTCTTTGATTTCTGGATTTTGAACTTTAACCTCAATTAGAGTTTCAGTTCTAGGTTTAAGAATTTGAATATTATTGATTTTATTTTCGGCTTCATAAAGAATAGGAATTTTTTGCTTGTCAACTATAATCATGTGATTTTCGTAGTCAATTGAAGCTTTATATGCTTTTAAGAAGTCATTGCCTAAAATTTCGTCAAAAGGAATGTTTGAATTTCGATTTAGAACATGAAATTGGTGATTAAAGAACTTTCCTGATATTTTCAAAGACAGAATAGAACAACCACTCGTTTCTATTGAGTGATCAGGACTTATACCATTAAGGGTAATTTTATTATTATGATATACCACTGTGTTTTCTTTTAAAGACTTTGCTTTAACTATAGATACATTTGCTCCAGTATCGATAAGAAGTTTGAGTTTAGCGTTTTTTGAAGAGTCACATAATATAGAGATAGTTGAGGAACATTTTCCTTCAAGTAAAATTTGCTCTTCTTCAAATGGATGATTAAAAATGTTGCTTGTTTTATTTATTCTTCCAGCAGAGCAACTACTGTTGAAGAATTTGAACGGTTTTTTGGATTTTGATTTGAAATTGAAATATTCTGTTGTTTTTTATTATTATTGTATGTTCGTTTACGGCATTCCTCGATTAGATGCCCATATTTTTTACAATATTTGCAATGTTTTTGGTTAGGACCGTAAGATTTGGGACTATTTAAGTTAACGGAGTTTGAGCAAGAAGCTTGATTGATCTGTTTTGAATTATTTCGAGGTGGATTTTGATACATTTTTTGAACTTGTTCTTCAGCTATAGCAATTGATATTGCTTCATTAAGTGTTTTAATTTCTCTTATCCTAAGAGAATTTGATATCCGTGGTAAGGAAAAGAAAATGAATCGATTTATAGCTATCTCATTCAGCATCTCTAACTTTCCAGTAAGGTGGGCACCTTCTGGTGTAGCATTTATGGTTCGTTTTAAAAGCGTTTCCACTCGATAAACGAATTGTGCAACGGACTCATCAACATTTTGTTTTAGATTTGTTAAATCACATAGAAGTTGGGAGTAATGTTTTTTGTCTTGATACATTGTTTTAAGAAATGCTTTGAGCTCATCCCAATCTTTAAAAGTTCTATTGACACAAGCCGCTTTGGCTTTGCCAGAAATTTGCGTTTGTATATAGTCTAATAGAATGTATTTTTGGGTTGCATTTGCCAGGCCAAAGGCTTTGTTACAATCCGCAATAAACCCATTTAATTGATCCCTGTTACCATCAAAACCTTTAATGAATTTAATGAGAAAAGTAATTGGGAGTTCCGAAGAATCTCTACGTTCATTATTTATATCATTTTTAGCTTCATTTTCACTTATATCTTCATTATCACTCAAATCTCCTTCTCTAACACTATTTATATCATCATTCGACATGATTTTATTTTATTCAATGAATCACAACAACGCACAATTAGCACAATAAGCACAATTTTATTAAACCAAATGCGAAACAAAATGTGATTTATCAAGTACTTACATTGATATGAACACCATACTTGATCTGATTTGAATTAATTAACTATATAATTTTTTTTTTATAATCTTTTCTTCTGACACCAATTTGTGAAGTATTTCATAGATCAAAATGAAACACTCTTGTTTGGAGGGTAATACAGAAATGATATTTTATTCTTAATAAAATTATAGCAAAGCTTAGAAACAAAGAACAAATAAAAGAATGTGCTGTGTGCACGAAATTGGAATTGTGTGGAAATGAGTTTGAGTGGGTAGAGTAGAGATAAAGTATAAAGTATCATACAAAGTATTCAATAAAATGCAACGATGCAATGAGAAGATTTATATTAAAAGATATGTGTATGTAAAGTATACATAACAATTCGAATAAAAAAAACTCTATTCCATTATTCTCCCAACGTTTCGTAAGAATTCCTTACTTCTTCAGGGGATATTTATTATTCAATCTGTTAAATGTAAAATACAAAATAAAACCAATTGGTAGGTAGGTACATTTTACAAAAACAAATTATCTTACTTATTACTAAATCGTATTATATCTGCTACTGAACTCCCACTATTGCATCAATTCGACGGCTACGACACAACATTGAAAAATTAACATATATTAAACGATTTATGATGACAAAAAGAAAAAGACAATCAAAATAATTAATTAAACAACTTAGTTATCACAGAATCAGGCAGGTTCTTTAGTTACAATGCTAACGCATAGCTTTGTTTAATTTTATCGGTGTCTTCTTTTGTGTTCATGGTGCGTTTTATTTTTTGATGTATACGTAGGCTTTCTAATGCGAGTCTTGTGTTTAATCTCCTCTCCCTGTCTAGAATTCCCCTTCGAAGTCCACCGAGTGTCCACTTTGTGCTACGTGTTGAGAAAGCCCTATTGCCTCTTTGTTTTTCTTAACATCTGCTTCGTGTTCCGCAGGTCTTATACCTATACTTCTCTTTGTTTGGCCTATGTATACCAGATCACATTTCTCGTTTTCTTTACCTCTGCACTCAATTTCATATAATACGTTGTGTTGTTGTTTTTCTGTTTTTGATTTTGTGTTCGTAAAAATAGATTAAGGTTTAAGGTTTCATTTGTGTGCGAATGACACATTCTCTTTATTTATAACTTTATGCAGACTTCTATTGTCTGTAAGTCTTGGAACATAAGGTATGGAGAAAAAATGTTTCTCTATTTTTCACCTGCACTTATCATTCCTGAGCATTCATTGTTTTTATTTTTATTTGACTTTTTTTTTTTAAAGAATTTTCATTTCTCTTTTTGAGTAGGTTACTTATTATATAGTGTGGATAATTATTAGTTGTTAATATTGTTTTTATTTAATTAATATTCTCTATTTCGTATATTTTGTCACTCAGGTCGAAAACCTTATATATGAAATTGAATGCTGTGTTTATTTTTTGGTTAATTGGCTGGGTCGAATGGAAATTGATCATACGCCCTGATAATGATGGTTTTGAATACCAATTGTATATAATTTTGTTGTTTTCTCTGTGTAAAAGAAGGTCCAAGTATGGAAGGTCATTATTGTGTTCGTTTTCAATCGTGAATTGTATTTTGTTATAGCTTAAACTATACTTTTTTGGACAATTTCGTCACCTAAAGCAATCAATTCATTGAATAATTGGGCTTACAAATATTGCGTTGAACGCCAAACTTAATATGGCCAAATTCCTGATCGCAGGATATGTAGAACAAAATGAATCTTAAGCAAGTAAAGTGTGTGTGGTTCATAACTATGACATTTGCTTAAGGGGCCGGTTATAGCGATCAGGAAAACGAAACAGGAAAAACCTTTCAAATCGATAATTAAATATGTTCTGATTTTTCTTGAAACACAAATGCTGCATTTACCGATGATAAATGACTCACAGAATTGTTTGTGATAATAAAATGTTCTATAACGCACATGTTTTTCATAAAAAATCTATTTAATTGTTTTCCTAATGGAATTTACGTACGAAAAATTAGATAACATCAGGAAAATAAATAAATGCACTTTCTACAATAAGTATTTGTTCAGCTGAAAATTTTATCATCACAAAAAATAAATATTATAAACTTTCTGTTGATATATTCGTTTTATATTGTATAGGAATTAATGTACACTAATATAGAAACAACTAAGTATATAACAACCGAATTATACACTATATAGTCTTTGTAATAAAGTTGTTAAGTCAACATTGAATTTACCCGTGGCTTTTTTATTTCGTTTGACCCAACAAAGGTTATGGGCCCAGGCTCGTTCTTTAAATATACCGTCGGTGGTTTTTTTTTTTTCATTTTTAGCAATCTAGTAATCTTAAAAATAAAATCGAAATGAGCAGCGCACTTTATCAAATCGATAAGTTGAATGACACCAACTACGATGGTTGGAAAATACAAATGAAATCCATTTTGGTCCATTGTGATTTGTGGGATTACGTGTCCGGTGCGAAGGAATGTCCAGGAGCAAACGAGGGAGCTGCGTTAGTCACATGGAAATCGAAAGACGCAAAGGCGCTTGCAACTCTGATCTTGTCTGTCAAATCATCTCAATTGCTTCATGTGAAGAAGGCGGGAAATTCTAAAGATGCTTGGAAACGGTTAAATGAAGTACATTCTCCTAGTGGACCAGCTCGAAAGGTCACTATATTTAAATCGTTAGTCAATTTAAAAATGTGTGAAGGAGCGTCAATGTCCGAGCACCTAAATAAGTTTTTCGATCTGTTTGAAAAACTTGTCGAACTGGATATTAAATTGCAAGACGAATTGCTTGCTATTATAATGTTGTGCAGTTTACCAAAAACTATGACAATTTCATTGTTGCCATAGAATCACGGGACCAGTTGCCCAGTACGAGTGCATTGAAGACAAAATTGTTGGAGGAGGATAAAAGACGAGAAAGCGAGTGTAAAATTGAAGAACCTCATGAAACTGCATTTTTCGCTGGAAAACATACAAATTATAGACAACCGGAACAACAATCTAAACAAGTAAAAAAGCGAGGTAAATGTTATAAATGCCACAAGAGGGGACATTTCGCAGCGTCTTGTCGGGTAAATAGTAACAGCAAGCAAAACTGCTCAACCTGTCGAATATGTACACCGAACCTTACAGTTCAACATGGATTCTTGACAGTGGATCGACTTGTCATATGTGTTGTAGCAAGTCAATGTTTTCCCATTTAACGACTCACACAGAAAAAATTGAACTGGCCGGAGACAAATATATATTCTCAGAAGGTGTAGGTGTCGTAAGTATAGAAACTGACAATGCAAAACTCTCTTTACATAGTGTACTCTATGTTCCCAATTTAAAGACTAATTTTCTGTCAGTGAGCAAGTTAACGGAATCGTTTAAAGTGAATTTCGACAAAGACTACGCGAGTATTGTAGCACGGGTAAATGGGTTAGAAATAATGAGAACAAAACGAACGGGTGATTCATTTACATATGAACCGAAAAAACTGTCAAAATTGTGTATCGCGACGGTAAATAATACAAAGATCAGCGAATGGCACCGTAAGTACGGACACTTAAATATAAAAAGCTTAGAACTCTTATCTAAGAACAACATGGTGCGTGGTATGGATGTCTTTAAAAGTGTGGGACAGATCGAGTGCGATACATGTTTAAAGGCTAAAATAAGTGCGTTATCATTCCCAAAACATAATAATCGGTACAGTAAAAACATTTTGGAAATTGTTCATACCGATGTTTGTGGACCAATCCACGTCCCATCACTTAGTGGCGCTAAATATATGCTGTCATTTGTTGATGACTACAGTCGCAAAAAATAAAAGTGATGTGCTTGGGATATTTAAAACATTTAAGGCAACTGTGGAGCGCGAAACTGGTAAACAAATTAAAATTTTACATTCAGATAATGGGGGCGAGTATCTTTATAAAGATTTTGATAATTTTTTGAGAGAAAACGGTATTCAAAGACAATTGACGGTACCTTACACACCGCAGCAAAACGGTATCGCTGAGCGTCTCAACCGCACGCTGGTTGAAATGGGCCGCTGCATGCTCATAGATTCGAAGTTGCCGGAGTTCTTATGGGCGGAGGCGATTAATACTGCCGTGTACTTGCGAAACCGGTCACCAACAAAAGTGCTGTCAAATAAAACACCCCACGAGGCATGGAATGGTGTTAAGCCAAATGTGTCGCACCTTGAAATATTTGGACGGAAAGGGTTCTTCCTGAACAAGTTGCCGCGAAAATTTAAATCTGCAGCCAAAGGAACTGAATGCTTCATGGTGGGATACGCGAGTGAATCAAAAGGATACAGGCTATACAATGCAAAGCGGAGAACGGTGATCATAGGGCGAGATGTCAGATTTTTACGTACTGATACACAAATTGCTGATTCTACCTCGGGTTCTACAATGGGAGGTGCTACAATAATTGAATTTCCCAATCTAGAAAAGGATCAGGAGGATGTTGATGTGAATGCTAATGCTGGTGTTGTGTTTTCTAAAGAAGACTTCAGTTCGTCTGAGGACGAGCAGGACAATAATTCTGTAAGAAGTGAAAATGTGAGCTCTGAGAATATATTTCAATCCGATGCTGTTGTTGTTGATGAATCTGCTGGTGGAAATGATTGTAATCCAAATGATTTGAGAGCCGTTGAGGAGGACGATTGTGGTGGTTCTAATACTATTGGTAGACATCGAATGGATCTTCGTCCACGAAAGCCGGTAAGTCCGCATATAAATAATCTTACAATTTATCACACAGACAAAACAGTCAACCCACTTACTGTAAAAGAGGCTTTGCAAAGCCCGGACGCCGAGCTGTGGAGGTCTGCCATGTTGTCGGAGTACAATTCTCTTGTTAAAAACCAAACCTGGGAGCTTGTGAATACTTAAAAAAATCGGCAACCCATAAAATCTAAATGGGTGTTTAATATAAAGCGCGATAAAACTGGTGCTCCGGTGAGGTATAAGGCACGACTCGTTGCGAAAGGATGCAGTCAACTATATGGGGTGGATTATAAAGAAATATTTTCGCCTGTTGTCCGGTACTCCTCAATACGTCTCATTCTAGCTTTGGCTGCAGAATATAATCTGTTTATACAACATATGGATGTCTCGACAGCCTATTTGAATGGCAATTTGCAGGAGGAAGTGTTCATGCTCCAACCCGAAGGCTTTATTGATGAAAACAATAGAAGCAAAGTCTGCAGACTACGAAAGGCAATTTACGGTCTAAAACAGTCTGGACGGAATTGGAACATGGAATTTGATTGTGCCCTTAGACAAATTGGTTTTGTAAAGTGCAACGGGGATGCTTGCGTTTATGTTCTGAAGCGATCCGGTGAGATTAATATAGTAGCAGTTTATGTTGACGATATATAGCTAGCGTCTTCTAATCTTGAGTCGTTGGAGAATGTCAAACAGAGAATCGGTTCCAAGTTTGAAGTCGTCGACAAGGGACCTATTGAGCAGTTTGTTGGCATGGAGATCACCAGGGGCCGAGAAGGAATTCAGATTTCGCAAACACAGCTGATTAGAGACCTTTTGGCTGATTTTGGAATGATGGAGAGCAGAAGTTGTACAACTCCACTAGAACCTGGAACCAACTTTAAAAAATGCGATGACTGTTCACAATGTACAAATGTAGATCCGAAGCTGTATCAGTCACTGATTGGTTCCCTGACATATCTGGGTGTATGTACAAGGCCAGACATAATACATTCTGTTTTTAAACTAGCGCAATTCAACACAAATCCCCATGTTGAACATTTGAATGCTGCAAAGCATTTATTGAGGTACTTAAATACTACTCTAAATTTAAAAGTTACTTATTTTCAGACTGGAATGCAATTAAAAGGCTATGTAGATGCGGACTGGGGTGGCAACTGTTTTGATCGAAAGTCTTACACCGGCTTTGCATTATTTCTCGCAGGTGCAGCTGTTTCATATTATGATAGTAAGAAGCAGTCAACTATAGCCCTCAGTAGCACCGAAGCCGAATATGTAGCGTTGTCAACTGCATCGAAGGAAGTAGTTTACCTGCTACGTTTTCTAGAGGAGATGGGCTTTAACGCTCTTGTAGACGTCCCAACAGAGCTTTTTAGCGACAACATCAGTGCACAGAAGTTGGCCAAGAATCCCGTCTTTCATAATAGGACCAAGCATATTGACATAAAGGCGCATTATGTTCGTGATGTTGTAGAGAAGGAGCTTCTCGTTCTGAAGTATATACCTACCGATAAAATGACCGCAGATGTTTTAACCAAAAATTTAAAGACAATTAAACATAATGAATTCACTAACATGTTAGGACTTAAAATATAGAAGTCAGATCATTTAATCTAGGTTAGGTTAGGTTAGGTTTATGTGGCTGTCAGGAAGACTACTGACACACTTAGACCACAGATAGGTCCGTTGTGATACAACGAATGAGCGAGGGAGTATTTCTTTAATTAAACCAGTTGGAGCTTCTTATGAAGCGGTGTAAAGATAGAATATCAACGTTCGACATATCGCTTGGGTCGTCGAAAAAGAGATTACCCAGGTGTAATTTACGTCTTTGGGAGAGAGCTGGGCATGAACAGAGAAGATGGGTGATAGTCTCCTCCTCCTCCTCGTCCATGCAGCTTCTGCAAAAATCATTAGAGAATACGCCAAGTCTTATGGCGTGTCTTCCTATGAGGCAGTGTCCGGTTATGACACCAATTACGGAGCTAAGATGTAATCTGCTCATAGATAGCAGACATTTAGTACGTTTCTGATCTAATTTTGGCCAGATTTGCTTTGTCGCTACGCAGGTAGTAGTGTTTGTCCATCTTAAATTTGCTTTCTCTATAGCATTTTGTTTTAGCATGAGTTTGCTTGTAGCGATAGGTATACCAATATTCACCTTGTTAGGTAAAATCGGCAATAGGGTTCCATTTCTGGCGAGTTCATCGGCTTTGCAGTTTCCCTCAATGTCTCTGTGTCCCGGCACCCAGAAAAGGTGAATATTGAACTGTTCTGCCATCTCCATGAGAGATGATCGACAGTCGCGGGCAGTTATTGAGTTTGTGGAAACAGCACTGATTGATTTAAGGGCTGCCTGACTGTCTGAAAATATACGGATATCCGATACAGATATCACGTTTTCCCTTAACCAGGATAATACCTCTTTAATCGCCAGAATTTCCGCTTGGAACACACTACAATGGTCAGGTAGACGGAATGAGAGACTTAGATTTAGTCTGTCTGAGTACACGCCACCACCAACCCCATCTTTAGTTTTTGAGCCATCAGTGTAAAAATGAACTGATTAATCTTTCAAGAAACTCTCATTTTCCCAAGTGGATCTTGGTGGGATGGTGACTTGAAAATTCTTGTCAAAAACTAGCTGGGGAATAGAGTAGTCGGAATGACTTAATTTTGGTCCGAATGTTTTCAAAATAATGGAGTGACCAATTGAGTTATCGGTCCATTGACAGATGGCTTTGAGACGAACGGCTGTGCTTGCGGCCGTTTGTTTGCTAAAAATATCAAGGGGTATGAGATTAAGTAGAATGTCAAGAGCAGCTGAAGGTGTCGAACGGAGAGCTCCGCTAATACACATACAGGCTGACCGTTGGACTTTACTTAACTTGTCACGATATGTAACTTTGTCAAGGGCAGTCCACCATACTGCTACCCCGTAAGTTAGTATCGGTCTGATGACCGCTGTGTAGAGCCAGTGGGTTATGTATGGGGATAAGCCTCATTTATTTCCGATGGCTTTTTTGCAAGAGAAGAGTGCTACTGTGGCTTTCCTAACTCTTTCCTGTATATTTGCTTTCCAATGTAGTTTTTTGTCCAGGATAAGACCTAGATATTTAGCTTCATCTGAAAATCTTAGTGGAGTTCCCATAATTGATGGGGGACTTATTTGGGGAATTTTATATTTTCTTGTGAAGAGGACAAGTTCAGTTTTGTTTGGGTTTACACCCAGTCCGCATTTTTCTGCCCATTTGAGCATAATATTTAGAGCATTTTGCATTAATTCAACGAGAATTTGAGCATGTTTTCCCGATATTGCAATGGCAACATCGTCGGCATACACGATCACTTTGAAACCTTCCTTTTCTAGGCTTTCTAACACCTCATTTACGACTATGTTCCATAAAAGTGGGGAAAGGACTCCGCCTTGAGGTGTACCTCTGCTGACAGATCTTCTTTCATGAGTGCCACCTAAAGATGAATTAATAATTCTACTTTCTAACATAATATTAATTAGGTCATTCAGCGAACCATGTATATCTAGTTTCTTCAGTGACGCTGTGATTGCTTGGTAGCTGACATTATTGAAGGCGCCTTCAATATCGAGAAATGCAACTGGAGTGTACTCTTTATGATGTAGTGAGTATTCGATGGTTCGTACCAGTGTATGTAAAGCCGTTTCTACCGATTTTCCTTTACAATAAGCGTGTTGTGCAGTAGATACCAGATTAGGATCTATAGCATTGCGCAGATGGATATCGATCAATCTCTCTAGGGTTTTGAGAAGGAACGATGATAGGCTAATTGGTCTGAGATCTTTAGGATTAACCTGGGAGCATTTACCGGCTTTGGGTATAAAGACAACTTTTACCTCTCTCCATAAAGAGGGAATGTAAGTAAATTTGACGCAACCAATTAGGATGATCTCTAGGATGGGTGTTATGATATCCGAGGCAAATTGAAGCTCTGCGGTATTATGCCGTCGGGTCCGGGAGATTTGTAAGGATCAAAGCTGTTTATAGCCCATTTCAGCTTATCCTTATTAATAAAAGACGATCTTTATGCTTTGTGTGATGAGAGCAGACTGCTCTATTTAATAAGAATAAAGGTAGTTCGTATAGATGTATTATAAACTGTTATACATATGCACATTACAGGTATACTACTCTAACATCTCCAATTTCTTAAATATTTATAAAATAAAAAGTTAATTATAATGTATGTTTATTTTCAAAAAGTATAGTGCAATATTAAGTTGCTTTGAGTAATAATAAAAATTATAATAGTATAAAAATTAAAATAACATTGAAGAAAATGATATAATATTAGATACCATCATAATAATAATATAATATAACTAGAGGTATAGGAAAGACAAATGTAATTTAGTTTTCGTATGTTAGACGGTCAGGTTGTCGTAGTTTTCTTCCAAATCTAGAAGTACCAGTTTTGTTATTTATAGGATCCGAAACCATATCATTATTATTACCATCGTCGCAACATTCCGGGCTCAAAGCTGAACTATCACTTGATGGACTACTTTCGAACGGTTTTTTCGGTGAACTATAAAGCTTTCTCAATTGTTGTCTATTGCGTCGATATATTTGATTGTACTTATCTTGAATCAAATACGATCTGGGTTCAGAGCATTTCTCTAAAACAAAACCTGGGTACCAAACTGATTTAGGAAATTTTTGATAATAAACATTATCTCCGTCTTTTAATTCTTTCAAGGGTTTTGTTGAGCGGTTATAATACATCTTCATTTTCTTATCATTGTTTTCAAAAGCTAATTTAACATTTTTCTCATTTATTTGTATAGGTTTTAAATTTTCAATATGTGTTGGAATCTTTGTTTTAAGTTTCCGATTCATTAATAGTTCTGCTGGTGAATATGATGTAAAGTTTGGAGTAGCCCTATAATTTAACAAAGCAATATATGGATCAGAACCACTTTCAATGCATTTTTTTAACAATCGCTTAATAGTTTGGATTGATCTCTCAGCCAAACCATTCGATCTGGGTGTGTACGGGCTGCTTGTTATATGCTTAATATCCCAACTTTTGCAAAACGCACTGAATTCTGATGATGAAAAAGGTGGGCCATTGTCACTTACAAGGATTTTTGGAATGCCATGTCTAGATAGTATCGACTTTAGTTCTATTATTAATTTTTTGCTTGAAAAACCAGTACTTAAATGCGAAATCTCTATAAATTTAGAGTAATAGTCAACAACAAGCATGTACGTTTTCTTTTCAAATTCAAAAAGATCTATTCCAATCTTTTGCCACGGAAATTGTATTATTTCATGAGGAATTAACGGTTCCTTCGGATTAGAAATTTTATATTTTAAACATATTTCGCAATTTTCTACTAAATTTTGAATTTCTGCATTCATATTAGGCCAATAAACTAACGATTTTGCTAAACTAATGCATTTTTTATAACCCATGTGACCTTCATGTATTAAGCCCAACGTTTCCGCACGCATTGATTTGGGAATAACAACCCGATTGTTCATAAAAACTATGCCATCATTCACATTAATTTCACTTTTAATTTTAAAATAGGACATAACTAAATCATCCACTTTCTTTTTCACATCTGGCCATCCACTTTTGTAATATTCCTCTAGTTTAACTAAAGTTTTGTCTAATTTCGTTTCTTCCCGTATTTTATTTATTTTTTCGTCACTAATTGGTAATAATTTGGTAATTAAATTACAATGTATTTCTGTTTCCTTATCAAATTGTTCTAATGCTTTTGTTTTTAAAGCTGCCCTTGACAAAGTGTCAGCAATGACCATCTCTTTTCCTGGCTTATAAGTAACTTTTAAATTATATGCTTGTAATTTAAGCATATTCACCAGCAGAACTATTAATGAATCGGAAACTTAAAACAAAGATTCCAACACATATTGAAAATTTAAAACCTATACAAATAAATGAGAAAAATGTTAAATTAGCTTTTGAAAACAATGATAAGAAAATGAAGATGTATTATAACCGCTCAACAAAACCCTTGAAAGAATTAAAAGACGGAGATAATGTTTATTATCAAAAATTTCCTAAATCAGTTTGGTACCCAGGTTTTGTTTTAGAGAAATGCTCTGAACCCATATCGTATTTGATTCAAGATAAGTACAATCAAATATATCGACGCAATAGACAACAATTGAGAAAGCTTTATAGTTCACCGAAAAAACCGTTCGAAAGTAGTCCATCAAGTGATAGTTCAGCTTTGAGCCCGGAATGTTGCGACGATGGTAATAATAATGATATGGTTTCGGATCCTATAAATAACAAAACTGGTACTTCTAGATTTGGAAGAAAACTACGACAACCTGACCGTCTAACATACGAAAACTAAATTACATTTGTCTTTCCTATACCTCTAGTTATATTATATTATTATTATGATGGTATCTAATATTATATCATTTTAAAATTTTCAATAGACATAATATTACCTTCTGCACCTGTATCAATTTGTGCTACTACAATTTTATTATTAATTTTTATTTTCTCATTCCACGTATTCGTATTACTGCATGCTGTAGAGGTAGTTAATTTTCCAATGAAAAGGTCTTCTTCTTCTTCTTCATCAAATGATAGCAAAGACGTTTCTTCGGCTTCTATGTTTCCGACTCTTTTCTTCATCCTATTTTTAGTCATGCATATTTTTGCAAAGTGATTTTTTCCATTACATTGATGACAAGATGCTCCCCACGCTGGACATTTCCCAAAATGCCGTTCACCACACCTTCCGCATGCATAATTCGGCTTTGGATTGTTGTTGATTCCTCTACTTGAAAAGCTTGTCCCTTGTCTCGATCGACCATAATAATTGCTGTCTCCTACTTTCTGATTGCTTGAGTGTTGCTGTCTCCCCTTTTCTCGAATGCTACCAATAAATTCATTTTTGCCTTCTGTCTTCTCGTCTACATTATTCCCCTGGATGAACTCTTTTGACTGCTGCTTTGTTATTTCCAATGATTTAGCCATTTGGTAAATTTCGTCGAGATCTTTCTTGGATTCGTTTAAAAGTTTTTCCCGAATAAATTGATGATTTTGATTCAAACCACATATGAATAGATCTCTGACTAATTCATTTTTCAAATCACCAAATGAACACGTTTTGCTTAAGTTCTTTAGTCCCGTTAAAAATTCATCAATTGACTCTGTTGAGTTTTGACGACGAGAAAAAAAATTAAACCGTTCCATTATAATATTACACTTAGGCAAAAAATATGTGTCAAACTTTTTAATCAAATCTTCATGCTTCGTTGTTTCCTCGTTCACATCGAAGGAATCAAAGATTTCAAAGGAATCTGCACCAATATGATGAAGCAGAAGAGAGTTTTTTCTGAAGTCTGTCGCTTCCAGAAGATCACTCGCGGCAAGAAATATTTTAAACTGTTTCTTCCAAATTTTCCACGCCGATGCTAAGTTTGACGATTTTAAGTCAAGTGCACGTAAAGAACCACTGTCAACACCGACTTGTTTAATGTTATTGTGAATAATTTTAATTTTATCTTCTTCATCCGGCATTTTAATAATATAATATAAAAATATATGTTTTTTAATATATATATAATTTTTTTTTTTTTTTTTTTTTTAAACACCTGACACCATATTAATAAAAGACGATCTTTATGCTTTGTGTGATGAGAGCAGACTGCTCTATTTAATAAGAATAAAGGTAGTTCGTATAGATGTATTATAAACTGTTATACATATGCACATTACAGGTATACTACTCTAACAATCCTTAGAAATCAGACCAACAATATTTGCATGTGTGTTGCTTGATAATAATGAATCAATGCTATTTATATTTTGTGAGCTACCTGGAAAATGGGTGTCTAGTAGCAAGGTGAGCGATTCTTCGCAAAAAGCGGTCCAAGAGCCGTTAGCTGTCTTTAAGGAGCTAGGCATTGTAGGATTTTTTGATAGAATTTTTCTTAATCGTGAAGCTTCTGAAGTTTCTTCTATTTTTCCACAGAAGTTCCTCCAGGAGGTTCTTGTATTATTCCTTAATTCTTTTTTATAAATTTTTAGGGATTCTTTATAAAATTCCCAGTCCAAACTATCTCTAGAATGTTTAGCTCGGTTAAAAAGTTGTCTGTACTTTTTCCTGAGCAGTTCTAGACCCGAGTTCCACCAACGTGGTTTCTGTTTTCCTCTTTTTTGAGTAAGGGGACAAGAAATGGTCATTGATTTATTGAGAGCTAGGGTGAGATCTTTGACTTTATCATCAAGATCATTTTTATTAGAAGAGATACTTAAGAGTGATGGTTTAACTAATCTTACTAAAGTTTCTCTATATAGTTGCTAGTTGGTTTTCCGATAATTTCGGAAGGCTGGCTGTTTTTTAGTTTCTTCATCAAGACAAAATTGGATGTATCTGTGATCAGAGAACGAATGTTCCTTAGAAACTCTCAAGTTTTTGATCTTGTGATGAATCGTGTGGTTTTTTGTAATGAATGTTGGTTCATTGCTAATGTTACTTACTATAAGGTTAGTACTTAGAATAAAATCAAAAAGTGACTCACCTCTGTCATTTATGTCTGTACTTCCCCAGACGGTATGATGGGCATTAGCGTCACACCCGATTATAAGGCAGATTTTCTGTCGTTCAGCTTCCCTGATTAGTTCCTCTAGCTTGTCGCCAGGAAGAGGGCCAAGGTGGTCATGGCCGAGATACGCTGATGCTAACCAGTACGCCCCGTTATTGGTTTGTAGTCTAACTACGGTTACATCGCGATCGCTATAATCAGGGAGTAAATATACATTAATGCTACTTTTTACTAATATGCAGGATCTAGGGTCACCCTTATTTGATGCATACAGCAGGTAGTATCCGGGAGTCCTGAGTCCTTGAACAGTGGAATTTACAATCCAAGGTTCTTGGATCAGGACGATGTCTTCCCCTTTATTTTGTAGATGGAGAAGAAGGGAGGCCGAAGCCACTTTGGAGTGATGGGTGTTAATCTGTACTAACTGCACCATCTTGGTTGCAGCTAGGTGGATCAACCCCCACCACAGTTTGGTCGAGATCTGCATCGGAGTCGAAATCCGATTTAAGAAGGTCGTCCTCATTTGCGGAGTCAACAAAATCCATGTCGGAGTGTTTGTCGACGTTAAGAGCCTCTTCAACAGATGGCGGTTTTATATAAATGGAGGGCGACACAGTGGAGGAGGTGCATGGAGTATCTACCTCCATCGTCTGAAGGTCGATACCCGATGCATGTTCCTTCTCTGCAAATACATCCTGTGATTTTGATGGCATCGTGTTCGATGCGTTTTCCTCGTCTTTTTTATATACTTTAAGAGATATGGTAGACCATCCAAACCTAACCACACCTTGGGTCATTTAATCTAATATTATTATAATTTCTTGTAATTATGAACTTACAGTTTTGAGAGAAGGTTTGTTGAAATATTCGTTTTATATTGTATAGGAATTAATGTACACTAATAAAGAAACAACTAAGTATATAATAACCGAATATTATATAAAGCAAAACTGTCATTATACACTATATAGTCTTTGTAATAAAGTTGTTAAGTCAACATTGAATTTACCCGTGGCTTTTTTATTTCGTTTGACCCAACACTTTCGAGCTGAAAATGTTTCCTGCTTCGTTTTCTTGATAGCTATAACCGGCCCCTAAAGGAGGGTGCATTCAAACGATTGGACGATTTGTTTAATTTTATAGCGATCAGGAAAATGAATCACGAAAAATTTTCAAGTCGATAATTAGCTATGATTTCATTTGATCTTAACACAAATGTAACACTTATCGATTACAAATAACTCATTTTTTAAACAAATATTTGTTAAAAATGCATTTATTTATTTTCCTGATAGAATTTAGATTTTATTTATTGAATTTAGATTTTATTTGTTTATTTTCCTGATTGAATTTGATTTGAATTTTGAGTATAAGCTGACCGCCATTTCAAAAAAATTAAATGAATCGGTCCAATTATTTTAGTTCAATTTTCACTTGTTCCACCAACAGATTCCGGTCAGAAAAAATATTTCAATCAGAAAAACAGCATGTCCACTGACATATTTTTCCGTTCGTTGCCCAGTCAGCTGAATTAAATTTGAGTGTTGTTTTTTGTTTATTTTCGTTATTTTAAATATTTTATGCTCATGCTCTGAAATAAGGTTAGAAATTTAATCCAAAACTGACACAAGAAACTCACAAGCAGATTTGCGGAATCAGAATGAATCTGTGTACACATTTTTTTGTGCACACAGAAAAAATTACGCTTGCGGAATTTAGCCCCAGGAATAAATTCTTGTTTTCTTTTGTTTCAACTTTTCCTGATAGTTTTTTCTGATCGCTATAACCAGCCCCATAGAAAAATTAAATTTCATGAAGAAAATAAATAAATTAATTTTTACAACGAATATTTACTAAATTGAACATTTTTTCGCACAAACAATTCCTTGAATAAGGTTAGCAACGAATATTTATTAAATTGAACATTTTTTCGCACAAACAATTCTTTGAATAAGTGTAGCGTTTGTGTTTTAAATCAAGTGGAATCATATAATATAGGTAATATTGATTTAAAAAATTGTTCTAATCATTATAACCAGCCTATAAGCTATTTATTATTATTGTTTATTGTACTATTCATACTAAAATATTAGTTGTTTGACTGACCATTCTTTGTTCCATCAATAATTCAATAATAAGATATATTTATGGTCAATGACGTTTCGAATACGTATCTCTTTACAAAAATAGAATATTAGGTATAAGTCTGACGACCTATATACAAAGGCAAACAACTAGGTTCCAGAAATCGAGTGATATTCAACCGATAGCGAAATTGCAAAACGAGTGAATTTAATTTCAGTGTTCCACATTTCGACCGTTTTGACAACTTCGAATGTATTCCAAAATTCACTTTTCGTGAAATTGAAAACAGCTGATATCTGTCATAAATAATTTTTGCTTTTGCAAATAGTTTGCTTGGTAATACATTTTGTTTCTAACTAATTTTTAAATATTAATGTTGTTTATAATAAGTGCTGTATTAATTGCTGCCGTTATGCATACTAAGAATAATAAATATTATGGATAAGAAATAATAAAAACACGAAGGCTGAGAGATATTATACGAGTGTATACATCAAAAATCAAACCCATTGGATATTGGATTGCCAAGGAAGGAAGTTAAAGTGTTGTTAGCTACTATTTGCTTTTAAATATATATATATATGTAGATGCATATCTTCAAGCAAGTCCTACTTGCAAAATTTTCAATACGCAAGCGAGTTACGTTAGGGATCCTTTTGGATCTGAAAAAAATATATTTTCTTCTCTTAACTGGGAGGAACTATTTATCAAATAATACACCGTTTGAATTTTATTTAATTCTGATCTCGGCGATCCTCTTTATTGGCAACGTGAATAAGAACTGATTAAAAACTAAAATGCATTTTGTAGCTTAATCTACTGTGCCGGTTGTTATAGTTTTATATGTATACTTTATGCTCTTCATCCAATGTATCGATTATGATGTCGTCTGCTGTTTGGGTGGTGGCAGCTTATAATTGTTTACATAAGATCCATGGAATGGATCGACTGTGTTAGCATCCTATTTGTTTATATTAGTTTCTTGTTGGCATCTTTATATTAAAGTGCTGACTTTGGTGTTTCTAAACAAAGTAGCTGCGGCTGCGGAGTATTTGTGTATGGTGGTACTTTCGTAACTCCCCCCGCCTTAGATTGGAGACTCTCCTGAGGCTTCACGTTTTTAATTTCATTTAGTGGTATATTATTATCTGATTTTATTTCTTCGGCACATATTTTGTTTACAATTTTTATATTCTTTTTTCTATAAAGGTACTTAAATACAAAGTAGTATATAGCTATTATAATACATATAGTTATTACCAGGGATAGGATTTAGTTGACCTAAAATTTAAAAAAAAAGCAAAATAAAACATTCAAAGAGGCAAAAAAGGCATTTATTTTAAATAAGAGAAAAAACAAAACAAATTAACACTTAATTGTAGTAGCATTGCACAACCATGAGCGTTTTAAAGTTTTCAGGCAATAACCGTCTGCGATTGTCTCTTAAAAGTGCTTTAAAGGAGCTAAATGACCTCTCTACATGAGCAGAAACGAGTGGAGCCCATTTGATACACTCCACATCACCAATTTCAATATTTTCAGGGAGCATAGAGTTTGCGTCGCCTTTAATAACGCTATTTATTTTCTCCACAGTTTTGAGTCCATTGTTTGCAGAAAAAACGGCTTCGAATTTTTTTAATACATCTTTTGCGATTGGCCCTTTTGCTGTTTCCAAATTTCCTTTAATTTTGTCCAAAATCTGCAAGACCTCTCCAATTGGTTTTCCTTAATATTTAAAACAAAAATTAAAGATACCATATATAAAAAGCTGCCAATTCAAATTACCTGTTTCCTGCAAGCTTTCAAAAATATGTTCTTTTGAGTCGACCAAAAACCCGAAGTTGGTTTTGATATATGCCACTGCGTCCTCACTGACGCGCTTGCAATCAATTCCTTAGCAAATCCCACACAACTTGCATCTTTTTCTAGGTCATCCATTATTTTTTTTATTTTTTCAAAATGCTGCGCGTAATACGACGCTGCTTTCAACCAAGTACCCCAACGAGTCAACACCTGTGTAAAATAATATATTTATTGAAAATCTATTTGTTCGTTTGAATTAATATTACAAGTTGTGGAGGTAGGGGCAGCTCAGGCTCCTTATCTTTAAAAAAGGCAATCCGAGATGGGCTTTTTAAAAAAACTTTTTTCATATTTGACACAAGAGCATCGATTTTCGGGAAGCTGCTACGGATCGTCTCGCATACTCTATGCACGCCGTGAGCGACGCAAGTTACGTGGATCATTTTGCTGTACAAAATTTGCAGAGATTTACCACTTTTTTTCATGTAAGGAGCAGCGTCAGTTACAAATAGCAACACTTTCTCCCTCTTTATTTCATTCGGCCACAACAATCGCATTGAATTATCAAACAGAGTTGCGATTGTCGTCGAGTTCACTTTTTCCAAAACTTCCGATTCAAGCAAATATCCACGACCATCTTTCGCAATGGCCCGACAGTGACATTCGTAACGCAACGCCCTGCTTTGTCTGTTGTTTCGTCTATCGAAACGAAAATGTTGTCGTCACCTACTTCAGCACGGATTTTGAAAAGTACTTCCAGATAGCAGTCCTCCATATAGCTTTTTCGTAGCGTTGACTGGTCTGGAACATTCTTCTGAACATACTTTTCAATAAATGTTTTGAATTCTGGACGGCTTACTTTATATAACGGTATGTCACATGCCAACAACATTTTGGTCAGATCGGCATTAAATTAATTTTTTTCACTACTCACGCAAGATGTGATGGTTTGATTTTTTTTTATCCTTCAAGCTCACTGCTTGCAGGTGTTTTGCTCGTTTTACGTGTTGTTCAATAAAATATTTTTTTTCGTGATTTACTTTAACGCCACACAATTTACACAGAAGCACTTTACCATCCGTTGAAAAGTCATCTTGTCCAAACATTAAAACGAAATTTCGTAGTTTCACCGACTCTCTACACGCAACTTTAGGCATTTTAATTTTTAACTCTTTCAATTAACACGATAGCTCACAGCACACTTCAAACAGTCAATGAGATAATGAAGCGGAATAAAACAGATAGATGCACCCATTCACGCATGCCTACTAAGATACTTACTTAGATGCTTCCTAAATAGAAAATATCTCATATAATGATATAATGTGCCTAACGGTTTGCGTCTGTCCGTCAAGGAAGATTTACTTGTGTAGGTACAACTTAGGATTGCATTTGTTTTGCTTTGTTTTTATTTTCGGAAGTTTCACACTTACACATATTTCGCACTGTTTTCGTCCTCTGCCGCCGCCCGCCGCGCAGCCCACTGATAGAATAAAGATAAATGAAAGGGTTCAATAGGGGTAGCACACACAGAATACATCGTATGCAGATCTATTTGGAATTTGGGTTCATTACGAAATTTGGTGCTGTATCAACTGCGCACAAGCTAATGCATATATAAAATAATGGCATATCTATCGGACGTATGTAAATTGAGTTACAGTTAGGTCACTTGTTTTGTATGCATCAATTCCTACTAGAAAAAAATTTACAAACTTTGAGAAGAGACAAAAAAAATGTTTGATACAAATTTGAAAAATGGCAAAAAAGGCAAAAAGAGGCAATAACACAAGAAAAGGCAAAAAAAGGCAAAATAAAATAAGTGTATTTGGCATCAGCGGAACATGAAAAGTGTTTGTTTTTAGGCGATAGTTTTATATGATTGCGCAAAAAAAAAGGCAAAGTAAGCATAATCCTATCCCTGGTTATTACACTTGAAAAAGTGATTGTATTTCGATTATTCTTATATTCTATGAGTTTTCTTTTCTTTTGATCTTGAATAATTATGTTTTTAATAATAATTTCTGAATCAAGTACACTTAGGTTGAAAATTGGTTGAATAACAGTTTTATGATTAAAAAAATTCATTTTATTATGATAATGTTCATTATTTAAAGTTACAGTACAATTATTAAAGTTAACAATGAAGTTTTTGTATAAATGGTATGTTTTTCCATTACAATTATATTCTATGGTGTTTTCAAAATTTATGACAAATAATAGACCTTTATTTATTTCTTCAACATAATTTTTTGTTTTATATTCAATGGTCTTACATGGAGAGCATTCTATAGGATTTTTCAAATCCTTTACATATTTGTTGAAAGTATACATTTAATTTTGGTATTTGACAACTTTTTGTTCTTCTATATTTGAAATTATAGAATTATTTAAAAAAGGTATTAATCTTAAATAATAAGTAGGAAATTTTTTGTCTAGAAATATAGGAATGCTAATTATAATTATAAAAGTATTGGAATTATCTTTTCCAAAAATGTTTATTTTTATTTCTTTTAACTCATTCAAACCAATAAAATTTTCATTTTTTCGTCAATATCTAAAATTGACCTTGACAAAATTGGATTTTGATTTTTGTGTGAAGTTAAATTGTTAAGAATATCTATGTATTCTTGTATGTTGATCTTATTGTAAATTCAGTAATAGTCACTGACTAAAGGCGTATCATCGTCTTTTATTAATATAACTCCTTGATCTTCAATGTTCTCCATTTGAATGTTTGCGTTTGAGTTTATTATAACACTCAATATTATTGTTATATTTAAAAATATTGTTTTTATGTTGAGATGAGTTGAAATCTGTTATAAAAACAGAGTTTCATTAATTTTGACTTTGTTGTTTAAAATACTTTTTCTGCCTTTTTATCCGTGTAGGATGGGTCTTTAAATTTCTTTTACCCTTACAGTGTATAATATTACACTTATCATCTGATTTAACATCTTCTTTTCGAAATTTAGGTTTTTCTTTATGTCTTACCTGACTGTAATTTTTTATATTGTTTTGTGTATTTGACCAATTATTTTTATAATTTAAAGATGGTGATATTTTGGATCTTTTGGCCTTTTTGAAGTTTAATTCGAATAAAAAAAAACTCTATTCCATTATTCTCCCAACGTTTCGTAAGAATTCCTTACTTCTTCAGAGGATATTTATTATTTAATCTGTTTAATGTAAAATACAAAATAAAACCAATTGGTAGGTAGGTACATTTTACAAAAACAAATTATCTTACTTATTACTAAATCGTATTATATCTGCTACTGAACTCCCACTATTGCATCAATTCGACGTCTACGTAACAACATTGAAAAATTAACATATATTAAACGATTTATGATGACAAAAAGAAAAAGACAATCAAAATAATTAATTAAACAACTAAGTTATCACAGAATCAGGCAGGTTCTTTAGTTACAATGCTAACGCATAGCTTTGTTTAATTTTATCGGTTTTTTTTTTTTTTTTTTTTTTAATTAAATTTTTATTTTCAATTTTACTTATAATTACTTTAATGCTAGACAAAAACCTTAAAAACTAGCTTACAGAATAACTTAACTAACTTACTGGCCCCATGCGGGCGCTCTAAATTATACAGAAGTTTCAATCTAGTCAGCAGTCCACTTTTTTGTCGGTGTAGTGCGTCGATTGTCGCGTTCTTGTATAAACCAGTAGGGTCTTGTTCCTTATATTTTGGGATTGTTCTGTCCATTGTTCGTTTTATAGTCGTATCCATTTGAGTCAGGAACCCGTCGATCTCGACGTTCGTCAGGTTTCTTTCATTTGGTGGAGAAATGTCATCGGAACGTATTTCTCTTGCCAAGGCGTTGGAAAAGCGTGGCCAGCGCGTCTTACTGAAATTGTAAGAGTGCACAGGCACATACTCATCCAATTCCACAAGGTCGCTCGGAAGCTGTATTACGGTGGCAAGTCCGCAGTGATCACTGTCGTATTCAATCGTTCGTAAACAGTTTCTTGTCTGTTGATTTGTTGCGTCAGTTATAACTAGTCGTGAGTCAAGCAGTAAAAGATCCAGAAAACTACCACTTCTCGGAAATGACGGTCTATCTGTAGCCAAAAGGTCGATCCTACACTCAACACTGTATCGTCCCATCCAATTAAAAAGATGGTTCCCTCTAGGATTTTGAACTTGATTTCCCCAATCTACATGTTTGGCGTTCAAGTCCCCTGCCATGAGATAATAATTCTCATCCAAGTTCAGTCTTAAGGATTCAAAAAGTTTTTCGAGCTCTGTGATAAAATTAGCCGGCTGAGGTGCGTCAGGTGCGTACACCGCGATTGCGTACATTCTTTTCCCTTGCTGGAGAGGAATGCAAACGATGCACACTTCTAACTGCCCAAATCTTCGCACTTCACTATTATATATAACCTTATGTTTAATGCCCTTTCGTATGAAGATTGCGACCCGACCCTCTTGATCCCTTCTTACTATATTGTAATTTTTATTAGTCAGTTTGTGTTTCTGGTTTAGCTTAGTTTCGCTAGCCATAAACACATCAGGACTTTGGTCTTGCAGCAAATGAAAGAGGTTTGCTCTACGTTCGGTCCTAATCAGCGAATTCACATTCACAGCTAGGATCTTAAAGGGTCGCTCAGGCAGCGCGCCTTTAACCATTTCGCGTTGCCGGCAGAATAGAGTAGAGGTAATCCACCCTAGCCGCCTGCTTCCTGATCTGTTTTTGCACGTCGGTTAACTGACCATGAATGGTCAGCAACACCTGCATCAGATCTGCCTCAGGCACAGAAGCCGTAGGCACTTGGACCTGTTTGGCTACCTGTGGTTGAGGCTGTACCGTTTTTCCCTTTCCAGACGCCATTTGGCGTAGGAAATTGCGGGATTGACGGAAGTTGTTGTCTGGCGTACTTCAGGGCGTCTCACCTCAACTGTTTTCTTTTGGGCTTTGTTTTGCTTTATCTCCTGAAACTTCGGACATCCCCGATAGTTTGCGGGGTGCCCGGAGCCTCGGCAGAGCGCACATTTTAACTGGGTCATACCTGTGACCCTATCTTGCCCGAGTTTACACTCCCCTGTTTTGTGGGTATCTCCACATTTAACGCAGACTGGGTCCATACCACAGTTAACTGCAATGTGTCCAAACCCTTGGCAGTTCATGCATTGAAGCATGTCTTTCTGCTTATTTAATTTCTCCCATCGTACAACTTGGTAATCCAGGACTGTTATATTCCTTAGACCACTCAATTTGCTTTGGAGCGAGAGTTGAACTAGGAAGAATTGTAACTTCCGTTTCTCCCGTCTGGCTTTGACTGTGGTAAACGGTCTTACCCCGATAAAATCGAGATCGTCGCTCGCCACTTGACGGAGCTCAGCTAAGAGGGCTTCTGTTGTTGCGTAGCTTCAAGTTGCTCTTGGAGCGCTTGTTGGCGGGTGCGCTGCTCAAGAGTCACTTGGCGCTCCTTCTCCCTTCTCGCTTTCTGCTTCTTTCTCAGTGATTCAACCATCTCTATGAGCGAGGAAATCTGCTGCGTCAGTGTTTCAATCTGTTCGTCCTCTTCTTCCTCCGACAGATCCACTATCTCGCCACTGACGTATTGCCCTTTTCCTTCTACTGACATGTAGGATATGGCTTCTTCGGCATCTACGTCAGCTTCGTTTTCTTCGCCTGTTACGCCGGCGATCTCGTTGGCTGGCTCTGGTATCTTCACTTTTATATCTTCTCTAGGATGCTCTTTAATTGATTATTGTTTGGTAAGGGGTCATTGGCTAGATATGGTTAGCAATTTCGAAGTCTACCCTGCCGACTATTCATCTCATTTACCAATCTTAGTTTCTTGTGAGTACTCTTCCCAAAGTACCCAAAACAATACTCTTGAAATTCCAAATAATAATAAGCTAAGGTGGGTCGAAAGAAAGGCCATGGTTTGTAAGCAAAATTTAAGTCAGCGTATGATATCTGTCAACTTTGATTTATCAGACTCAGTAGAAGATGCGTCGCATTCCGCATTTCAGTTGATACGGCAATCTGCAACTGCTTGTAGCTCTCGTTTTAACTCATCGAGGTCAAATTCGAATTGGTATGATGAGGAATGCAGACTAAACAGGAAAAAGTCTTTTAAATTTTTAAAACTATTTAGAGATTCAAATAACGAATCTTTTAAACAACTATATCTGCAACAAAATAAAATTTATAAGGATCTTTGTTGTTATAAAAAACAACAATATCTAAAGAAAGTGGCTGAAAATCTTATTTAGTGTAATGATTCTAAATCATTTTGATGCAATGCGCGGATCTTGGGAGGACGCAGCAAATCAGTGTCACTGGCCATCGACGTTAATGAACTTGCTAGGTACTTTGAAAATCTGTTGATGCCAGACCCAAACCAAAATTCAATGAGTTTCGCTCTCCCGAACGTCTTGGTTTCAGATTTAGACTCCGCATTCACAATGTTTGAGTTATTAGCTTCACTAAATAAAATGAAAAACAACAAGGCTTCAGGGTCAGATGGCATTCCCATAGAATTCTTCAAGAACGCGCCCCTGTATTCTTAGAATATATTTTAGTACTTTTAAACAAAATGCTTGATGAGGAGACCTTTCCTTTCGCTTTCGCTTAGCAAATATAACTGCAATATTTAAAAAATGAAATCCAAATCAACCTGAAAATTATAGAGGCATCTCTAAGTTCTAAGTTCTTTGAGAAAACTATTCACTCAAATTCTATACCAAAGATTGTCGGGATGGGTGCAAAGTAATAATCTAATCAGCTGTTTTCAAGCTGGGTTTCAGGCTAATCTTTCAACAATTGATCAAATTTTTGCACTAACTACCATAGCAAGACGATTTATAGATAAAAAAAAGCCCTTATATGCATTGTTTGTAGATTTTAAAGCAGCATTTGATGCTGTTAATAGAAGTTCATTGTTTTATAAACTTGCAGCAATTGGGGTTTCAACTAAATTCATTCGTGTTTATGAACAACTCCTATTAAATATGTCTGCTATGGTATGTAATGGTAAAATTTAGAAGTTGTGACTGAGTTCAAATATCTTGGGTTTGTTATTTCACATAACCTAAGTATCAGGGCGCATATAAAAGACAAATTGTCCGCAGCGAAAATAGCAATTAATGCAATATGGTCCCAATTTTTTTCAAAAAACTTTGTGGACCCAACTTCAAAGTTCAAGGTATTTAACGATACAATAAACAGCTGCTTCTGCTATGGAAGCGAAGTGTACGAATATCAATGGTTTGAAGAAATTGAATCAATTCAAAGATACTTTTTTAAAAGAATATTTAGATTACCTTTGAATACTCCAAATTATGCTATTTATTTTGAGTCAGGGTTACCACAAATTTATATAAAGAACTTGAAGACCAATGCAGATTTCATAACCAAAGTTATAAAAAGGTCGGATAACAGCTTTCATAAAAGAATAATGCTTGTTTCTCTTCGTTGCGGGTATTCTCCTTTTAAAAATTGGCAAGAACTTGCTCTGATACATCATGTTCCAATGAATTTGAGTTCAATTAACATCACAGAATGGCAAAATATGTTTTATGACTGCATTTCAGTAGTTGATGATCGCATGTATCAAAAACATCTTAATAGGGCTAGAGAGTCAACTTCTAGGATTACTTACAGAAGCCTTAATTTGAATCTTTGTGAGAACAATTATTTTCGAAGAGACCTTTCTGTCTTCGACATGAGTCTTATCTTTAAAGTCAGAACAGAAATTCTAGAACTTAATTCCAGACCTTATCGAACCGACATAAACAATATTTGTTCTCTGTGCAATTAAAACGAAAATGAAGACGTCCTGCATTTTATCGCTATTTGCCCTATTCTGCAGGAAATACGTAGACTTGTTTTCAACAAAAGTTTTCTTACTTTTGAGGAATGTGTCAGTGTTCTGAACGGAGATAGTGGATGGAAGTTGCTGGTTCGTTATATTTCTCTTGCAAACAACTATAGAAAGACATATTTGGACCTGTCCTGAGTAATACACACATATTGTACAATTTTGTTTTAGCTAAACTAAAAGCCAATACCATTTTTGTTCTTCTATCCTTTCTGATATTCTTTTTGTTTTAGCTAAACTAAAAGCCCACTAAAAGCTCGTATTTAAAATATTGCAGTTCTCTTTAAACTCCCAAGTTCAAATATATTTAATATCCGTTTTAGCCAAACTAAAAGCCTATATTGTTTCAATAATTGTTGTTCTATTATTATTTAATTTCATTAATTCAATATTTTGTTTTAGCTAAACTAAAAGCCCACATCCTTTTTTATCTACTTATTTTTTTGTTTTAGCTAAACTAAAAGCTCTTATATTAAACGTCTAAGTCAAAAATATTTAATTTCCGTTTTGCTTGTGGCTGTTGCTGTTGTTGCTGTTGTTGTTGTGACTGCTGCTGTTGTCTCTGCTGCTGCTGCATCGGCTGCTGTTGGGTCTGCTGCTGTTCTGACTTCTGCGGTTGTTGCTGTTGCGTTGGTTGCTGCTGCTGTTGCTGCTTCTGTGTCTGTTGTCGTTGTTGTTGTGGTTGTGGTTGTTGTTGTTGTTTTGCCTGCGGCTGCGGAGGCTTTTGCTGTTTGTGAAGCTGTTGTTGTGGCTGCTTCCTTGATTGCTGCTTATGTGGCTGATGCTGGTCTGGGAGTGGTCGTTTTTCCTGAGGAGGCTTCTGTTGTTGCGTAGCTTCAAGTTGCTCTTGGAGCGCTTGTTGGCGGGTGCGCTGCTCAAGAGTCACTTGGCGCTCCTTCTCCCTTCTCGCTTCCTGCTTTTTTTCTCAGTGATTCAACCATCTCTATGAGCGAGGAAATCTGCTGCGTCAGTGTTTCAATCTGTTCGTCCTCTTCTTCCTCCGACAGATCCACTATCTCGCCACTGACGTAGTGCCCTTCTCCTTCTACTGACATGTAGGATATGGCTTCTTCGGCATCTACGTCAGCTTCGTTTTCTTCGCCTGTTACGCCGGCGATCTCGTTGGCTGGCTCTGGTATCTTCACTTTTATATCTTCTCTAGGATGCTCTTTAATTGATTATTGTTTGGTAAGGGGTCATTGGCTAGATATGGTTAGCAATTTCGAAGTCTACCCTGCCGACTATTCATCTCATTTACCAATCTTAGTTTCTTGTGAGTACTCTTCCCAAAGTACCCAAAACAATACTCTTGAAATTCCAAATAATAATAAGCTAAGGTGGGTCGAAAGAAAGGCCATGGTTTGTAAGCAAAATTTAAGTCAGCGTATGATATCTGTCAACTTTGATTTATCAGACTCAGTAGAAGATGCGTCGCATTCCGCATTTCAGTTGATACGGCAATCTGCAACTGCTTGTAGCTCTCGTTTTAACTCATCGAGGTCAAATTCGAATTGGTATGATGAGGAATGCAGACTAAACAGGAAAAAGTCTTTTAAATTTTTAAAACTATTTAGAGATTCAAATAACGAATCTTTTAAACAACTATATCTGCAACAAAATAAAATTTATAAGGATCTTTGTTGTTATAAAAAACAACAATATCTAAAGAAAGTGGCTGAAAATCTTATTCAGTGTAATGATTCTAAATCATTTTGATGCAATGTGCAGATCTTGGGAGGACGCAGCAAATCAGTGTCACTGGCCATCGACGTTAATGAACTTGCTAGGTACTTTGAAAATCTGTTGATGCCAGACCCAAACCAAAATTCAATGAGTTTCGCTCTCCCGAACGTCTTGGTTTCAGATTTAGACTCCGCATTCACAATGTTTGAGTTATTAGCTTCACTAAATAAAATGAAAAACAACAAGGCTTCAGGGTCAGATGGCATTCCCATAGAATTCTTCAAGAACGCGCCTCTGTATTCTTAGAATATATTTTAGTACTTTTAAACAAAATGCTTGGTGAGGAGACCTTTCCGAACTGTTTTCGCTTAGCAAATATAACTGCAATATTTAAAAAATGAAATCCAAATCAACCTGAAAATTATAGAGGCATCTCTAAGTTCTAAGTTCTTTGAGAAAACTATTCACTCAAATTCTATACCAAAGATTGTCGGGATGGGTGCAAAGTAATAACCTAATCAGCTGTTTTCAAGCTGGGTTTCAGGCTAATCTTTCAACAATTGATCAAATTTTTGCACTAACTACCATAGCAAGACGATTTATAGATAAAAAAAAGCCCTTATATGCATTGTTTGTAGATTTTAAAGCAGCATTTGATGCTGTTAATAGAAGTTCATTGTTTTATAAACTTGCAGCAATTGGGGTTTCAACTAAATTCATTCGTGTTTATGAACAACTCCTATTAAATATGTCTGCTATGGTATGTAATGGTAAAATTTAGAAGTTGTGACTGAGTTCAAATATCTTGGGTTTGTTATTTCACATAACCTAAGTATCAGGGCGCATATAAAAGACAAATTGTCCGCAGCGAAAATAGCAATTAATGCAATATGGTCCCAATTTTTTTCAAAAAACTTTGTGGACCCAACTTCAAAGTTCAAGGTATTTAACGATACAATAAACAGCTGCTTCTGCTATGGAAGCGAAGTGTACGAATATCAATGGTTTGAAGAAATTGAATCAATTCAAAGATACTTTTTTAAAAGAATATTTAGATTACCTTTGAATACTCCAAATTATGCTATTTATTTTGAGTCAGGGTTACCACAAATTTATATAAAGAATTTGAAGACCAATGCAGATTTCATAACCAAAGTTATAAAAAGGTCGGATAACAGCTTTCATAAAAGAATAATGCTTGTTTCTCTTCGTTGCGGGTATTCTCCTTTTAAAAATTGGCAAGAACTTGCTCTGATACATCATGTTCCAATGAATTGGAGTTCAATTAACATCACAGAATGGCAAAATATGTTTTATGACTGCATTTCAGTAGTTGATGATCGCATGTATCAAAAATATCTTAATAGGGCTAGAGAGTCAACTTCTAGGATTACTTACAGAAGCCTAAATTTGAATCTTTTTGAGAACAATTATTTTCGAAGAGACCTTTCTGTCTTCGACATGAGTCTTATCTTTAAAGTCAGAACAGAAATTCTAGAACTTAATTCCAGACCTTATCGAACCGACATAAACAATATTTGTTCTCTGTGCAATTAAAACGAAAATGAAGACGTCCTGCATTTTATCGCTATTTGCCCTATTCTGCAGGAAATACGTAGACTTGTTTTCAACAAAAGTTTTCTTACTTTTGAGGAATGTGTCAGTGTTCTGAACGGAGATAGTGGATGGAAGTTGCTGGTTCGTTATATTTCTCTTGCAAACAACTATAGAAAGACATATTTGGACCTGTCCTGAGTAATACACACATATTGTACAATTTTGTTTTAGCTAAACTAAAAGCCAATACCATTTTTGTTCTTCTATCCTTTCTGATATTCTTTTTGTTTTAGCTAAACTAAAAGCCCACTAAAAGCTCGTATTTAAAACATTGCAGTTCTCTTTAAACTCCCAAGTTCAAATATATTTAATATCCGTTTTAGCCAAACTAAAAGCCTATATTGTTTCAATAATTTTTGTTCTATTATTATTTAATTTCATTAATTCAATATTTTGTTTTAGCTAAACTAAAAGCCCACATCCTTTTTTATCAACTTATTTTTTTGTTTTAGCTAAACTAAAAGCTCTTATATTAAACGTCTAAGTCAAAAATATTTAATTTCCGTTTTAGTTAAACTAAAAGCCTATATTGTTTCAATTGTTTTTGTTTCTATTATTATTTAATTTAATTAATCTAAAATTAATTCAATATAATATATAAATTTTTGTACACGAATGTTTTACATTTCAAATACTTATTACATTGTTATTACATTTGTTTAAAGCCATAATTATTTAAATTGTATTTATTTAAATTTGCATCTATTTTTTGTATTCTCTCACAGTAATTAATTAAGATAATCGGCAGACGGCTAATATGCCATGCTTTAATTCTCTTTATAAAATTGTATGTAAGTTTATTATTTTTTGTAAGTCAAAATAAAGATATATCTAATCTAATCTAAAATCTATATCACAGATTTATCACTTAAAAAGTTAAAAAAAAAAAATAAATTTCTAATTGAAAACCAATTAGAAATTTTGGATGCAGTAGCTTCAAATCTTTTTTTTTCAAATACCTACCTACCTACCCACCTACCTAGGTACCTGCCTAATGAAACACACACATCATAATATTGAAAAATGTATTTATGTTTGTGATAGGTTCTCGTAGGTACCTATATTTTTCCCTTTAAATTATTTTATAGTTAAATCAAATCAAATGAAATTCCGAAAGCGAGGCACTAAATAAGGAAAAAATAATCCATTAATTACTGATAGTGATAAACCAATATCCTTATGATAATTCATAATCATAATCAGTACATAAATCATTATATTATTTTCACTCCTAATTCCCTCCACAAACTACAATGTTCTAACTTCCACTCGATCACTCATCAACAAAGCACCAGCAGATGAGCAAAGTCTTACTGCAACCCACCACCACCAACCACCACTCACCAGCCAAAATACACCATGAAAAATACTCATCTCATACCCACATACAGATACAGTGCTGGGGGGATTTTTTTGCAAGAAATCCTTTTTACCAGTGCCGAAATTCCCTTTTTTCCCAACAAATTATTTCATTTATCCTTTTTTATTTCCCCCAGCAAAAAAAAATTTTAACAAAATACACTTATATGTGCAGTAGGAGTTTTTAAAATTTTTCTTTAACCAAAACAAATAAGATGGTTTTATTTACACATGTAGAATATACAGTGCGGTTCACATGGTTAGCCGAACCATTTTTCTTTAAATAATGTGTATTTTTTAAAGAATTATTTTTTCTTTCGATAATAGTAGTTTTTCTGTTTGTTTTGTTTCATGAACTACCAAACAATGTCTTAGGTAAGGTTTTTAAATTTTCTTTAGAAAAATTCCAAATTCAATATTAGTGAGAGACATTTAAAGATTTCTTCCCACTAGTCCAAAAAAAGCTCAAATAAATCGGTTCACTTGGTTAGACGCACGAATTAATTTAGCTAGTTTCTTAATGCTGGTTAATGCAAATTAAATTTGGTTAATGAGTGTACGTTACTAAATTTTCTCCGAGAGTTTAATGTGAAATTCACGCTGGCGGAAACAGCAAAAATTATGGCCTACCACTCAGAAGGGTTTTATATGCGGATAATTGCAAGTAAAATAAAACGAAGTGATCCAAAATTTCCAAAATTCTGCATTTCAAAACTCTGTATTTTAAAATTCTGTTAATCCAAAATTTTGAAAATAATAAAGGAATAAATGTTTTGATAGTGAAAAAGAGTGCACAATTTTTTCGTAATCAAAATTTTTGCCAATGTCATCTAAATTTTTATTTTCACAATCAGCTTATTAACGGCACTTGTCTTATAACCAATATGTTTTATTCCGCCTATCTTTAGAAATAATTGTTGATTAATATTTTTTAAATAATTTTGATAAGCTTCAAACTATTTTTTTTATTATTTTAACTTTGTTTGCTACCTGATGATAGTGTGTGATCGAGCCGAAACGCGTTGCAAATAAAATATATGTTTACTAATTTATTTAAGAAAAAAGAACAGGACTATAATATTTACTATTATTTTTCAATTTAAGAGCAATTGTACCCTTTATTTGAGTTTCTTTTTTGTTTTCTAACCTGCAAATGGTGAATTTGGGACGGAATCAGATCTGTTGTGTTGTTTTATCTGTATCCTAAATGCAGTTCTGTGCTGAATCGTTCAGTCGTAGTTCCACAATTATACCTTGCAACAGTAGTTCTCTCTTTCATACTTAGTTCTGTCGATTTGTCATATTTTGCACAAAATGGATTCTGTACGAATTGGACATAATTATCTCATCCTCCAAATTAAAAATTGTAATAATACTATCAAGTTAGCACAAAAATTTTTATCAAAATACTTTTGTCACTATCAAACAAAGGCCGCGCTATTGCACACAACTTAAAAAATTATTGAAATTTAATACCTACTGATTAATCATAACATAGTCTTTGAATAGTAGTTCTTAAAAATACATAAATGGATAAGACGCATGTATTCACTCTTATCATCGTCTAGACATATAATTTTGTAACGAATTTTGTAATGAGTATTCAGCTTCTGTAACTGAAACACTGTGGTACTTGTTGTCGATGTCAATTAAGAATAAAGTCTTTAGGATTGATAATGTTGCTTGATTTACTAATAAATTCAAAAGAATTGTTTTTATAGTAGCTGAAAGGTTGTTGAAATGTTGAAAAACTCCACTGAGCCATTTTGCTTTGTCATGTACAGAGGAGTCAACTCCACTGCAAATTGGTCTCATTTTTAACTCTCCTGGTTTGTGAATTTTGTGTGATGCATTTTATTTTGGAATGCTAAAGTTTGATGAAATCAACTTTTTTCTCAAGTTTTCTGTTGTTATGTTATGCTATGCTATGTCTCCACCAAAAACAAAAACCTTGATTTCAGAGAGAAATATTATTTATTTATTTATTTATTAATAATATTTAGTGCAATATAAAATTACAAAAAATTAAAAAGTTAAAATCACTAACAATAAAGCCATCAGCTTTTACATGGTTTGAAGTTTGTATATTTATGCATACTTTTCTTTTAAGCAGTTATCATTTAAAGTATAAGTATTTAGTTTTTAAAAAGATTTTTTTTTTTTTTTTTAAATTTTACTTAGCAGTTTTGACATTTTTAAGATATCTAGGATTTTTGAACAGTTTTCTGAGTTAGGATGCTTTATTATTTCTGTGCGATGATCACACGGTTTGAACTTGGGGCAGACGTTTAACAGTTGTTCAATTGTCATTTGTTCTGGGTGGTTGCAGAATGAGCAGGAAATGTTGATTGCGTTCTTATCAATCAAATGTACATGTGTGAGGTGGCTATGCCCCAGCCTTAGTCTGATGATAGCATTTGCTTCTGGTCTGGTCAAAGTTGCAGGTAGTTGTACTGGAATGCGTAAAGGGTTATTGATGTTTGAATAGTAGTTATTTATATTTTTAAAATTGTATAAACATTTTTCCATATGTAGGTATTTAATTTTTTTTAGGAAGTCGTATGGGTTGATTAAGTTTGAAAAAGTTAAAGGCGAGTTGGTGGCAATTTTGGCGGCGGCATCAGCTGCTTCGTTGCCAGGGATGTTAACATGACCAGGTAACCAAACAAGTTTAATTTTGGTTTTGTATTGACATAGCTTGTTCCGAATTCTTACAATTGGGATAAAGTTGCAGTTTATGTTGATTATAGCATTTAAGGATGAAAGGCTGTCTGAGAAAATACAAAATTTTCCTCTTCTTTTCTCCGCGTATTCGATAGCTCCTAAAATTGCAGCTGATTCGGCGGTTAAAACATTGCTGTGTTCAAAAAGCCTGCGGGCTTCTACCGTATCAAAATTTTGATCCACTATCGCGTATGCAACATTTGCCTGAAATGGATAGGTGCCCATTTTCTCAAAAACCAGAAAACATTTTTTTTTTTTTTTTTTTTATAATAGGCACGCACTCAAGGGGTTTTTGTTCCCTTTTTATGCCAAAGCACAGTGCGAGCGTTAGGAAAAATGGGATAGACGGAGAGGGTTAAGGATGAGGTGTCGGTTAACATTAGTCTTAAATTCCTGAACACTGCAATGACTGGGGAAGACAGAGTGTGGAAGAGAGTTCCACATTCGCGTAGTACGGCTAAAGAACGATTCTCTGAACATGACCGTACGTCCGAAGTTGGGCTCGAGGGTGAACTGATGGGCATTCCTGGAGGCGCGGGTATTACGGTTGAATATCTTAAGGGGAGGAATGCAACTGGCTATTTCACTAGAGCATAAACCATTAAAGTAACGGTAAAAGAGGGTGAGGCATGAGACATTACGTCGATGTTCAAGTGACGTAAAAGTCTCAACGATGGTACGGTCACCAATCATCTTAAATGCTCTTCTCTGGATACTGTCCAAAAGACTTAAGTACGTTACTGGAGCACCAGCCCAAATGTGGGAATTGTACTCAAGCTTTGGCCGTATGTAAGTTTTGTAGATGGTAGCCAGATCAGAAGGGGAAAAGAAGTTCTTGCATCGTCTTAAAAAACCTAGACATCTTGCGGCATTTTTGGCGACATCGCATATGTGATCATTCCACAAGAGGTGGTCGGTGATACACATACCAAGAATCTGGAGATGTTCGGTTTCACTGATGCAAGTGCCACACATGGACAGTGGCAAGGGGGGTATATCTCGCTTCAACGATACAAGACAGCATTGAGTTTTCAAAGCATTAAACTCTACGCGGTTTTTTATTCCCCATTGTACAATGCTGTTTAAGTCAGAGTTTAATGAGCTTATCATATTTTGCCGTTGCAGTTCCACACCCGAAAGGGAGGGATGTGAGTCTGGGAACGAATATGAAAAGCTAAGGGTACTATCGTCAGCGAAACAATGAATTGGATTAGAAGTTACAGACAAGAGATCATTTATAAAAATGAGAAAGAGGGTCGGAGACAAAACGGAGCCCTGGGGCACACCAGCATTTATTTTGTGGGTTTCAGACTTGAACCCGTCCAGTACAACTTGTATTGAACGGTTCGAAAGAAAGTTTCTAATCCAACGAAGGAGGAATTCATCAATACCGAAGGCACGCATTTTCGATAAGAGAGCCTGGTGCCAAACTCTATCAAATGCTTTTGAAATATCGAGTGCAACAATCTTACTTTCTCCAAAACGATGTAAAGATTTGTTCCACTGTTCGGTGAGATATGCCATCAAATCACCAGTGGACCTGTTGCTGCGAAAGCCGTACTGCCGGTCATTAAGAAGCTTACGCAATGGTTTTGCCAGCGTTGAAGAACACCTCTTCAGAACAAAAATCATTTTGTTTTCAGTTTATGATTTAAAATTAATATGAGCAACGAATTTTATAAATAAAATAGTATTTTACCTTACAGTTTTGAAAAATCACACTTCAAAAGTTTTTTTTACCTTTTTTTTCGCAATTTTTGAGTTTAAAGTCCGTTTTTTCAAAGACTATGCATAGGTTTCACTTGATTTAAAAAGCATCTAATAGAAAAAAAAAGTATTGGCTTTAAAAAAAGATATAAAACTTAGTTGTAAGTATTACCGTTATTTTTTAATATTTGTTTTAAATTTTTAGCACTATTTTTATAAAATTGCCCCTCCCGCCCAAACGGAGGGTGATAGACCCCCCACCCATAGTAAAAAATGCTTGTATTGATCTGTTCTACAAAAAACAGTTATCAATACTTGGGGCCAAAGTTATCGTACTCGTGCCGAAATTTTGTATTTATTAACCATAAAATGCACTTGTTTCACAAAATTCACTAATAATAATATTCCGCCGAAAGAATGCAATTAAAGTATTTTATTTGAAGAAAAATTAACGAAAACCAAAAATACATTTCAAATTTTATTGACAAATTCGTTGCTGAAGTTTTAAATGAAAGCGAAAGCGTTCAGTTAAAGGGGTGTGTTTTTTTTTTTTTACACTATCAGATCCTGTTCATAAGGAGCTTAGAGCAAGCTTCAGCTTATGAACAAAGAAGCTGAATTCGGTGTTCACAAGGTGGAAGGTTATAAGGATCTGTCCAGGGAAGACCTTTTAAGGCAAAACGAACAAAATTATGCTGAACTGCCTCTATCCTAGATCTATGAACATCATAGAACGGAGTCCATACCTGCGATGCGTATTCCAGATGCGGACGAACAAAACAATTGTATAAAGATAGGGTAACATAAGGGTCTTGAAACTCTTTGGACCATCTTTTTACAAAACCTAACATTGAGTAAGCCTTTTTAACAAGAGAGTTGATGTGCTCTGTGAAATCTAGACTTGAATTGAAGACGATTCCAAGATCTTTAAAACTAACAACACGGCATAATGTATGTTGTGAAATATTATAGTCAAATATGATTGGTACTTGTTTCTTTGAAAAGTCATAGTTTGACATTTCGCTGGGTTAAGGTTTAATCCATTCTTGCTGCACCAAGTACAAAAGCTATCAATATCGGCTTGCAGATTCACACGATCACCGCTTGAGCATATAGATTTAAAAATCTTCATATCATCAGCAAAAACAAGAATACATGATGTTACATCATTAATAGCAAGAATAAAAAGAATGGGACCTAAATGACTTCCTTGCGGTACTCCAGAGTTGGCAGTAAAAGGGTTTGAAAATGTTTTTCTGAATTTCACCTGGTAGGATCTATTTTGAAGATAAAAATATATCAAATCAATAAATCCAGCAGAAAATCCAAAGGCCTTAAGTTTAAAAATTATAATATCGTGTGAAAGTTGGTCAAAAGCTTTTGAAAAGTCGGTATAAATGCAATCTTGTTCCTGTCCGTTTTCCAAAGCATTGGAGCACTTGTGTAAAAACGTTAGAAGGTTCGTTACCGTTGACCGCCTCTGCATAAATCCAAGTTGTTGATTACAGATAATATTTTTGCAGAAAAACGTCATACTATTACAAACCACTTGCTCAAATAGCTTTGGAATACAAGAGAGTTTGGCAATCGGTCTGTAGTTCTTTATGTCAGACTTACTACCCTTTTTAAAAACGGGTGTAATAAATGATTTTTTCCATACACTGGGAAATTTCCCCGACTTAAGATAGCTCAAAAAGAAGTTGAAGAGGAAAAACTATAATGGAGCTACATTTTTTCAGTATAATTGGAGGAATGCCATCTGGGCCTGGAGAGTAGTCATCTTTAAGCAATGAAAGAAAATGTAAAATTTTTATCACGCAGATATTCAAAGAACTCGACATCAATATCAACACGAGTGTCAATAAAAGAATTACTAAAATTTTCTGAAAATGCATTACAGATATCAGAAGAGCTCGTTAACGAAGAATCATTATAAACAAAGTTTATTGGATATCCGTCAGACTTCTTTTTTGAATTTACAAAATTCCAAAACTTCTTTGGATCAAGTTTCAATGAAACCTCCATTTCCCTTAAGTAGTCAGAGTACAAACTTTTAGAAAGGTTATTAAACTGCTTAAAAAGCGAAATATACACATTATGATCCAAAGTAGAAAGACTTTTGATATAAGTTTTCCAAGCCTTATTTCTTTTGTTACGAAGAGATGTGAGCTCCTTTGTAAACCATGGATGTGAAACTTTGGAAGTTTTAGACAGTTTAGTAGGAACAGATTTTGCTAAGCAGTTATTGAAAATAGTGTAAAATTCAGTAACTGCAACGTCAATATTAGTTAAAGAAATATCTGAAATACCAGAGGAACTTAATTCATCATAAAGTAATTGAAAATTAGCTTTACGAAAATCAAGAGAATATGGCCAGTCATGCGACTGAGTGTTATTGAGCAAATGGCAGCTCAAATCCAAAAATATATCAAGGGGAGGATGGTAGCTGTCTATATTAGATAAGGCTGTGGCAGATTCTACCACAACAACACTAGCAGCGTCAGATGAAAAGATTAAATCGAAAATTCGATTTTTAAAGTTTTTAATACAGTTTACTTGCTGTAAGTCAGTACAAATAATATTATCCAAAATAAGAAGCTTCTGTTGAGAGGAAGTAGGGGATGCTTCAAAATAGGACTCGTCTTCTGAGGGGATCCCATTAACGTTAGGCAAATTGAAGTCACCCAACAGTAAAATATTACTATTAAAGCCAGCTGTAACAATTACATGATCCAAAGCTAAGGAGACCTCAGAATAAATTGCTACTGGACTTTTAGGAGGAATATAAACATTCAGAATAAAAAAATCTTTCGATTCAATTGAAATTCTAAGGCAAATAAGTTCAACTGATACATTAAAAGGGAAAGAGACAAGATTAGATGTGAGGTGATTACGAACAGCAATCAAAACACCACCACCAACTTCTTTGGGCTTATCTACATGACGATCTCTTCTGAAAACATTGAACTCTTTGTCAAAAATTTCCTTGTCTAAAAAGGTGTCATTGAGCCATGTTTCAGTAAGAACAATAATATCATGCGGAAATGCCTGAGATTTTTTGAAAATTTTAGCAGTTTTGCTGCGAATCCCTCTAACGTTCTGGTAGAAGAGGGATAACCTATTTAGTTTTTTGAAGCAGAGTGTTTTTGGCGCAAAGATGTACTTCGGGCACCTTGCAACTCCTGCTTGCCTTTTGTCCAAACTTGAGGAATGTTTCTGATCTCCTTATGATTCAAAAATACTTTATGTTCGTTTTGTTATTTTTTATTAAACTTTAATTTTTCCTTTTATTATGTTTGTTTTTTTTTTGTTTAAAGTCTATAAATTTTACACTGCCTATTTGAGGCAAGAAAAGTGAAAATGATTTATAAAATTGATTAATTATACAATGCAAGCAACTTGTGTTGGCGGTGTGTGAAAAGCTAATAAAGTCGGGATGAATGCGCGATATCGAAAAAAGCAAGAAAAATATGACATTGACATTTAGCGTATAGCGCTTAGCCAAATAGGCTTGTTTGTACGGTGTGACATATTACATTTTAAAGTTCTGGCAAAGGGCTGATTATACGCACCGACAAATGGGAAGCAATAATGTTCACACATAAAACCAAAGTATTGGCAGGCAGTTTTAATCTTGCTGTGTTTATTTACTATCCAGAACGGATAATAATGTAAATGTGCGTGAACATTACTGCCCCCCTTGGCGAGATGCGCCAAAAAAAAAATGTTTAGCTATATGAATAAATTAAAAGTAAGTATAAAGCACTAGGTTTGAAAGGCAAGAATAGATAATTAAATAGATTTTTAATTAACAACTGTAAAATTTAGTTTGTTGGTAAAAGGCAAAGTTTTACTATTGGGCGTGTTACTTCCCCCTGTTGGGTCTTCAACGTCGCCACCCTCACCCTACCGTCAGCACCAGGGTGTACATTTATTACACGACCTAGGCGCCACTCTGTAGAAGGTAAATTTTCGTTTTTGATCACGACCAAATCATTGATCCTTATATTTTCTTGAGGTGCCTTCCATTTATTTCGTTGATGGAGCTCTTTCAAATACTCCTCTTTCCATCTATAACAAAATTTTTGTTGCAAACATTTTACTCGTTCCCACCGATTAATTAATGTTAAGTTAGATTCTGAGATATCTGGTTCTGGAAACGTAAGAAGTGGGCCTCCGCGTAAAAAATGCCCAGGTGTTAAAGCCAACAAATCAGACGGATCGTTGGACATAGCTGATATGGGACGCGAGTTTAAGCAAGCTTCGATGCGTGCTAAAACCGTGGAGAATTCTTCAAACGTGAATTTCATATTGCCCCCTTATTTTCGGAGGTGACTCTTAAAACTTTTCACGCCGGCTTCCCATAAGCCACCCATATGTGGTGCACCCGGAGGAATAAAATTCCAGATAAGACCCTGAACGCCATATCTAGAGCTAGTTTCTTGTGGAATCGAATTTAAAAACCTTTTGAAATCCTTGCGCAAAATGGTGTCGGCCCCAACGAAATTGGTTCCGTTGTCTGAATACACTTCTTTAGGGAGACCTCGTCTAGCTGTGGATCTGGCAAATGCCGCCAAGAACGCCTCCGAGGACAAATCACTGGCTGCCTCAAGGTGAATTGCTTTCGTCGAAAAGCAGACAAATACACATGCATAACCTTTGGACATTCGGCAGTTTCGGGCATTATAACTTTTGAACACAAAAGGACCGGCAAAATCGATACCGGTAACCGTGAAAGGCGGTGAAAAGGTGCATCTTTCGGAAGGCAGAGCAGCCATTATTTGTTTCTTAAGAGACTTTTTGTAGACAGTACACGTTTTACACTGTCGAATGCAAGAATGAACAAGAATTTTGAGTTTGGGCACCCAGAAGATTTGTCTGACTAGTCGTATCGTTAGAGAATTACCACCATGAATTGGAAGCTCATGAATAAATTGCACTAGAAGAGAGGAGAATCTTGATTCGTACGGCAAAATAATCGGGTGTCGTTCATTATACGACATATCAGACTTCGAAAGTCGACCATTTACTCTAAGAACATTTTGTGAATCTAAAAATGGGTTGAACGAAAGAATTGAACTGCTCGATGGAATCACTTTACCACTCAACAGCGAAGAATATTCCGAGGCATAATGAACTTTTTGAGCTAACAGAATAAGGCGGTTCTTAACAAAATCCATTTCATGATGCGCGATATTGTGAGATAAGTACTTATGACTTTGATTTTGTGACGAAGTGTTAAAAAAGCGAAATATATAGCATAAAACACGCATAGCTCGGGGTAAATTGGAGAAACGATCTAGAAAATCCTCTGAGACTTCTTGGGCAACCAACGTAACAACTGACCTTTGTTCGAGATCTTCGATACATGGGGTAGTTGGTAGAGCAACTGGCCATTCTGAAGATGGTTTGCACAGCCACAACGGACCTTTCCACCAAAAACTATTGAGCCTTAAATCCGAAGGCATCAAACCTCGAGTGGCCAGATCTGCAGGATTATCTGCAGATTTGACATGTCTCCATGTCGACTCACCCACATTATCGATAATTTCACTTGTGCGGTTTGCCACAAAAGTTTTCCACACACAAGGTGGTTTTTTAAGCCATGCTAACACAATGGACGAGTCTGTCCATAAAAAGGTTTGATATGACGGTACCGGAAAATTAGGTAAATAAAATTTGATCATTTTGGAGAGAAGGAGGGCCCCACACAACTCAAGGCGTGGTAAAGACACAGGTTTGATGGGTGCAACTTTTGATTTTGCACATATCAAATGAGAGGTCGTAATTTCATCATTGGTTTTTACGCGTATATATAACGCCGCCGCATATGCCTTCTCAGACGAATCACAGAAACCGTGAAATTGAATGTCAGACGTTGGAGCATACTCAACCCAACGAGGTATTTCAATTCGCTGTATTTCTGGCAGTGATTCAGCAAAAGTTGCCCAAGTAATAAACGTGTCGTGGTTGATGGGTTCATCCCAATCAGTTCGTTCTAACCAGACCTTTTGCATCAACATTTTTGCAACTATTACTACTGGAGCCAACCACCCAGCAGGATCAAACAGTCGTGCAATTTGAGAGAATACCTCTCGCTTAGTGGGAGTTTTAGACAAAGCAATGGGTTGTGTTGAGAAATAGAAATTGTCTCCTTTCGCATTCCACCGTACCCCCAAAGTTTTAGTATTGCTGTCATTATCGAGTTTTAAAAAGTTCTCGTTCAGAACATGTTCTCGAGGCAAATGCTCGAGTAAACAAGGAGAATTTGAGGTCCACTTGCGTAATGGGAACCCAGCTGAGTCGAGCAAAGAAATAAGTTCAGTTTGAGCTTGTTCGGCGGACTCAATAGTGTGAGCCCCAGACAAAACATCGTCGACATAAAATTCAGACTGGAGAATTTTTGACGCAAGTGGATACTCGATTTTTCCATCGTCTGCTAACTGAAGAAGGGTACGTATGGCCAGGTACGGAGCACAATTAACCCCAAAAGTGACGGTAAGTAATTCGAAGTCTTCAATTTCTGACTTTTCAGAGTCACGGAATAGAATTCGCTGAAACGGAGTGTCACGAGAGTCAATCAAAATTTGGCAGTACATTTTCTCTATGTCCGCATTAAAAACAAATTTATAAAATCTCCACCGCAGTATTAATGAAGAGAGATCACGCTGTAAAATAGGTCCAGGGAACAATAAGTCGTTTAGACTAACACCACTTGAAGACGGATTTGATGCATTAAAAACGACACGTACCTTAGTCGACGTACTGTCGGGTTTTAAAACTGCGTGGTGCGGTAGATAGAAGGATACGATTTGACCGTTTTCAACCTTTTCCAGTGGGGATACTTGACGCATATGGTTCATAGACAGATATTCCGAAATTACTTTTGAGTATTGAGTTTTTAGATCTGCTTTTAAGGCTAACGATCTTTCGGTTCTGGAGAATTGTTTTAAAGCAATAAATCTGGAGGTGCCCAACTTGTTTTTTGAAGATTGAGGTTTAAAAGGCAAGCGAACAACATATCTACCGTCAGTACGTCTCGATGTAGTCTTTTGATACCACTCATCACAATAGCAATCTTCCTTTGATCGAAGAGGTGTAACTGGCAACTCCTCTAGCTCCCAAAATTTTTTTACTTGAGTATTCAAATCTGACGTACTCACAGACTCCGATACGACAAAAGTGCTAAAAGATTGAAATGAGTCTGGCATGGGTCCAGATAATATCCAACCAAACACCGTATTCTGAGCAATTAGAGTGTTCGAAATGAGCTTAATACCATTGCGTATAATTGACGGATACAAGTCTGCGTCTATAAGAAGATCAACCTGAGATGTTTTGTTGAAAGTGGGATCAGCCAAGTTTAGATCACTAAAAAGATTGGGGTCCACTACCGTGAAGGGAGAACTTGGAAGATTGTTTGTAAGTGTCTTAAGCACTATAGCTTGCGCTGAGATGGTGATTTGAGGGCCTACAAAAGAGGTGAATGAAAAAGAGCAAAGTTTCTTTGACGTGATGGCAGTGCTACCGCTAATTCCCGAAATTGTGGTAGTTTTTTCAACGCATGGTAGATTCAAACGTCTTTGAGTGGATTCCGATATAAAGGAGATTTCAGAGCCGGGGTCAATAAGGGCTCGAACCGTGTGCTTGGTTTCCCTTCCCAAGATGCTGACTAATGCAGTGGCGAGCAGGACTTTCTTATTAGTCGAAATATGGTAACTTTGACTTGATGTGTGTGCTTGAGGTACAAATGGCTGCGAAGAAGCAGACATTTGGAGGTTTTGTGATGCTGACTGTGGAGAAGTGGACTGTATTTCAGATAATGCTAGATGCAATAGAGAGTGGTGACGTTTTTTACAGTGGCTACACGAATATTTACTGGCGCAAGCAGATTTTTGGTGACTTGTACCTAAACAATTATTGCACATCTTGTTTTCACGTACAGCTTGTATTCGAGCTGGTATGGACAAAGCTAAAAACTTCTTACACTCATATACAGAGTGATCTGCTGCACAAATTTTGCATTTAAGCCCTCCCGGCTTAGCAAAAAAGGTGTTGGCTCTGTTCGACTACTGCGATGTACTTTTTCGGACAAAAGATCGAGAATTACTATTTACAAGTGCTGATTTGGAAGAGGTAGTGTCTGAAATAGACTCTAAAATCTGGAATCTGGAGGATAAAAATTTGTCAAGTTGTTGCCACGTCGGAACTTTAGTCGGATCCGCCAGAGACTGTTCCCAAAGCGTAAGGGTATTTTTAGGCAATCTACTGGAGCACGCGAAAACCAATATCGGGTCCCAATTTTCCGTACGAACATTATGGGCTTTGAGTGCTGCTATTGAGTCATTTATAGTACTCTGTAGCGAACGGATTGCTCTCGCTGATTCCTCATGCACGGTAGGTAAATTGAAAATATGTTTTACCTGGTTGTTCACAAGGATGCGCGTGTTTTCGTATGCAGCCCGCAATGCCTCCCACGCTAACAAAAAACTTTCATTGGTGAGGGGAAATTGGTTTACTATTCGCGAAGCGTCACCCCTAGTCTTTGCCCGCAGATGAAACAATTTTTCGACTTCACTCAAATGACAATGTTTGATGTAGACTGCATCAAACATGTCACGGAAGGCAGGCCACGACAAATAATCCCCATGAAATAGCTCTGTTTCACAAGGTGGCAGTTTTATACTGTGCTGCTTTGAAAAAGGTGGCGCTTTTTCAGACCAAGATGGTGACGAGGGCTCTTTTACTTTCGAGTGGCTTTCCAGTCGTTGCTCATTATCAAAGAACAGTGCAAGACACGCGAAATACGTCTCACTGCTATTGGCATATTTCGTTTCTATTGCCTCTTGGTCGTCAGAGGTGTCCTGACACCTAGCACAGAGAACGTATTTCGATTTGGTGTCTTGCCAAAGTTCTTTCAATTCAGCCTTTCTAGCCTTTAACGTTGAGAGAGTGTGCCTTGTTTCAGGCACTTCTTTTGCTGAGGCATAGAATTTGGTTAACAAATCGGCCGAAAATATGAAGTCTTCTAAAAAAGACATCGTGAAAATTAAATTGTATTCTCGAATCGAGTGGTTCTCAAAAGAACCTTTTTAAAAAAAATATGACTGGGGTGAAAGCGTTGATGTGCAACAACACGAAAAAAGTAAGTGCGAAAGACTTGTGGCTGGAAACTGGATTTGATTTTCGACAAAAATGTCAAGATAATAATGGATAATACCAGATTTGTTACAAGTGTTTATAATTAAGTACACACGACTTGTTACTCGACAGTAAAAATGTCGAATATAAATAAGAACAATTAATTAAAAATTGTTTAAAAATTCACGAAAAAAGTTCAAAAGGTTTTATCAATTTGACACGAAAGTGTCGACAATTTGTTAATAACTAGTGAGAATTTAAGAAAAAACCCGAAAAAAGTTTAAAAGACTTTATTGATCCGACAAAAAGTTGTAGAAATTTGTTAATAACAAGTGAGAATTTAAGAAAAAACCGAAAAAAGTTCAAAAGACTTTATTGATCCGACAAAAGTTGTAGAAATTTGTTAATAACAAGTGAGAATTTAAGAAAAAACCGAAAAAAGTTCAAAAGACTTTACTGATCCGACAAAAGTTGTAAAAATTTGTTAATAACAAGTGAGAAAAAACCGGAAAAAAGTTCAAAAGACTTTATTTATCCGGCAAAAGTTGTGAAAATTTTTTAATAACGCGTGAGAATTGAAGATAAAATCGAAAAAAAGGTTCAAAAGACTTTATTTATCCGACAAAAAGTTGTGAAAATTTGTTAATAACGCGTGAGAATTGAAGATAAAATCGAAAAAAAAAAGTTCAAAAGACTTTATTTATCCGACAAAAAGTTGTGAAAATTTGTTAATAACAAATGAGAATTGAAGAAAAAACCGGAAAAAAGTTCAAAAGACTTTATTTATCCGATAAAAAGTTGTGAAAATTTGTTAATAACAAGTGAGAATTAACGAAAAAACCGGAAAAAAGTTTAAAAGACTTTATTTATCCGAAAAAAAATTGTTTTATCAGAACCGATAGAAACGGAATCGAACCCAAAGGGGGTTCTCAGAAGAACCTATATAAAAAAATGATTAATTTAAATAGGTAGCTTATTTGAAATGTTTTTAAAGCAATAAAACAATATGGGGTTCTTAAAAGAACCTATTTAAGAAAAACTGACTGGGTGAAAGCGTTGATAAAACGCTAAAATTTAATAAAATCTGATACCATTTGTAAGGAAAAACTCGATCAATAAATTGTGGAACACAGAAAAAACGCCTGCATCTGTTCAAGCAACTTTCAATATTTTTCCGAAAAGGCACCACAAGAAAACATAAGTAGATCGCATTTAATAAAAAAAAAAACTGTTTTATAGTGGGGTGAGGTGGGCGACGTTAAATTGCCAATACACAAAATCATTAACTATATGTATATATATATATATTCAAAAAAAATGCCAATCAAAAATAGAACTCTTTACTCACTTAGTACATTTGCAACTAAAAAAAAATTGCAGCTCCTTTTGGTTGCAGCTATGAGGCAGCTTCTTTGAATGCCGTTTGATGGCAGCTTTCTGTTGATCTTCTTCTTCTCCCTCGTTGCACCAATCGAAGCAATGGTGTTTGCAATATAACTGTCGCAGCGCGGGTGGTGGCCGAATGTGTGGTTTGGGAAACCAAAAAAACCCGTCAATCCTGAATGCTGCTGCGATGGTGGCTGGCACACACTAACGTCTTGAACTTTTAACGTAGGTACTGAACTGACAATGAAAAACGCAGCAAATGTCCACCCCAAGTGATAACCAAAAACGTGGTGGTTATGCCGCAGCAGCGATGTTGCTGTAACTCGTTGCGATTTGCGACGTGGCGTCGTTAACAAAGATGTAGCACACAAATGTATTGGATTAAACCAGCACGCCGGCAGCAGGTCGATGGAAAAAATAACTTTCAGCTCTCTGGTAGTGGCAGTAGGTATCAAGCAAAAAATGTGAATTGGTTTTGCAAAAAAACACCAATAATGCTGACAACGTCAGCCTGGTAACAAAAGGTGTAAATTGTTCGGCACCAGTCAAGACAAACGTATAGCGGCGTCACCCAAGAAAGTTCCGTTAGTTTTTCTCCGTTGGTTTTTTTTTTCAAACTCGCTGAACAAAGAAAAAAACGTGGCGGAAAGATCCGTTGGTTTCTGGCACGACAAAGAAAAAATAACTTGTCGCCCGACGTCGCACACACTGGACAAAAAAACAACTGCAAATCGTGGTAAAGAACAGTGGAGCGCTGGGTATCCCAAAATCCAGGCGTTGGAGCAACGGATCCGGCTCGAAGGACCAAATGTTTTTGGCGCAAAGATGTACTTCGGGCACCTTGCAACTCCTGCTTGCCTTTTGTCCAAACTTGAGGAATGTTTCTGATCTCCTTATGATTCAAAAATACTTTATGTTCGTTTTGTTATTTTTTATTAAACTTTAATTTTTCCTTTTATTATGTTTGTTTTTTTTTTGTTTAAAGTCTATAAATTTTACACTGCCTATTTGAGGCAAGAAAAGTGAAAATGATTTATAAAATTGATTAATTATACAATGCAAGCAACTTGTGTTGGCGGTGTGTGAAAAGCTAATAAAGTCGGGATGAATGCGCGATATCGAAAAAAGCAAGAAAAATATGACATTGACATTTAGCGTATAGCGCTTAGCCAAATAGGCTTGTTTGTACGGTGTGACATATTACATTTTAAAGTTCTGGCAAAGGGCTGATTATACGCACCGACAAATGGGAAGCAATAATGTTCACACATAAAACCAAAGTATTGGCAGGCAGTTTTAATCTTGCTGTGTTTATTTACTATCCAGAACGGATAATAATGTAAATGTGCGTGAACACAGAGATTTCCGAAGATTTTCGATTAACTCTTTGTTTAGAACGCACCAAAAATTCCTTAACAAGAGTATCGGTAGGCCAATAATTGTTATTACAAAGAGCATCAAATAATGATGAGGGAGCTGTTATTTTGAAAGAGGATACGAATCTATCAGGTTTACTGATTTTAGTGCATTTAATGCATGAAGAAGAAGAGATACATTTGATGTCCACCAGATGTTGGAGTATATCACTGGATTGAAGTTTGGGGTCCAGTCGGGACACAAATACTAATTTGGGCCTAGGTACTGATTCAATTTTTTTCGGTGCTTCAGAGGTTATCACGGAAAGAGAACTAATGGTAGGATTTTCAATCTCAACTGTTTGGATGGGCGTATCAACGGAAGCTACTGGTTGATCTAAGTCAGCATTTAAAATTATGGCGGGTGAAATGTTCATTTCCTGGACAGGAACTGAAGCGTTTTCAACTGTTTTATTATTATTGCTTCTAAGGTTCGTACATTTAGGAGCAGGGTAAGGGTTTTTCGATGACGATGAACCCTCGCGGCCTCTTTTCTTGCTCTTAGAAGAACTAGAAACTTTCTGATTTATTATTTCAGTGGAAACTATGATTTCATCATCTGTTGAAGTAGATTTAACAGATGTTTCAGTTGCTAACGGAAACGAGTTGACATATGAAACTATGGAATTGAAATGCACTAAGAGATCTTCAAATGTCTTCAAAATTTTCAAGACATCTGTTTTCAAAGCCGACATTTTAAAAGAAAGTTGGGAAAGAGACAGTTGCCTACAATTAGCACAATACCAAAAAGAAATTTTTGAAGAAATTATCTTTTCAATAAAAGCACTAGTTGAGCCAATGCACTTGGCGTGGAAAGATTGACCACAAGGACCAAAGCATTCGAAAAGTGTGACTGAGTCCGAATGCTCAAGACACTTAACAGCTGAACAATTCATTGGAAAATAAATACTAAAAATGAAATAAAGTAAAGAAACAACAAAAATTAAATAATAAAAAAAAGAAAGTAAGAACAAATAGTTTTGCCTGGGATTCGAACCTGAAAAAATTTATCACTTGTATAAATTCAACCATGCGCAGACACGCACAACCAGCGAGCTCAATAAAAAAATGAATTTAGAGCAAAATTAAAATAACAAGATAGTACTTAAAATTATTATGACATCAAAAGAGCTTTTATAATGATAATATTAATAGGTAACAACACTAAAAATAACACCATCAAACGAATTCTCTTGCAGCTTGACTTCGACAAGATTCAGCGATATTGTGATGACTGGAAGTTAAAAATTAACTTTCAAAAATCAGAAACTATCCTGTTTAGAACCCCTTTGTCTAAGGCTTCTAGGGATACAAGAAAGAACTGGAGAAATCTAGTGGTCGTTGGACCAAGTGGACATCCACTGGCGAGTAAAGATGTAGTAAAGTATTTTGGTATCTGGCTAGATCAGTATCTATATTTCAATCGACATATAGATGCTGCTCTGGCCAGAGCTAGGGGAGCGTTTGCTCTGACAAGACGGTTGTTTTATAGCAGCCGCCTTGAAAACAGGGTAAAGTTGATTTGCTACATGGCCCTCATCCGGCCGATGATTGCCTATGAGTGCCCTGTGCGGTTTAACGTTGCCCCATCTCAAATGGAAAAGATTCGGGTGTTTAAGAGGCAGTGTCTTAGGACCTGTCTTGGATTACACAGAACACTAGAGTCGGAGTACAAACATTATTATGCCAACGAGGTCTTATACAACGGGGCAAATATAAACAGGATAGATAACTTTTTAATTAAGCTGATTCGGGGTCACATTGCAAGAGCGATGACCTCAGCCAATGGACTTATTTTCGGGGCTTACTACCCTAATGATGAATATAGTGAGAGCGTTTGTCTTAACGGTTTCATCCCGCCCGAGACATTCCTCTATTTAGACAGTCAGGGGCTGATACAGGATAGATTGGCGGTTCCGTTAATCTACCACGTCGGCCGTAGAACTGTGGATCAGCAAATCCTGTATGGTCGAGACGTCGCGTCGGCTCTGGGAACGGAGCAGAGCGTATGCGGTTCAGTAGAGCTGTGCCCCTTCGGGACAAAAAGGACTTGAATAAGCAAGTTAAAAAATACTGGTGGTTGGGTGACCACCTTGATATTGATGGTTGGTCAAAGTTGTTGCCTTGGCCGACCTACGTATTTCTAAGGTAGATTAAGTAGGACAGTAACGGTGGCACCAACAAAAATGTTAAAAATCCATAAAATCGTTTGTCTGTGGGTATGTGCATTTGGGGCTGTTACATATGCATATATGTCAATATATGCATATTTATAAGTGTGTGGGCATATGCATAGGCTGCTTCAAAAAAAAAAAAAGCTGCTGGTGGCTGTTCTAGTTTTAAGTTATTTTAAGTATTTTAAAGTAGTTTTAAGGTATTTACGTATATTTACGTATATTTTAGTTTTATTTAGGTTAATTTAGTTTTATTTAGGTAAAGGGTAGTTTTAAGTTTTTAAATAAAAATTAAAATAATGTCATGGAAAACAAGTTTTTAAAGAATTTTCTTGTTTAGGTTTAGTTATATTGAATTTTAAATTAAGAATAGTCTTTACGCCGAAAGGCATTTTTTAAATATAGTTATAGTATAATTTAGAGCGCCCGTATGGGGCCAGTAAGTTAGTTAAGTTAATATGTGAGCTAGTTGTTTAAGATTTTTTATCTGGCATTAAGATAGATACAAGAAAAATGAAAAAATAAAAAATGAATTAAAATGCAAAACACCATCAAAATCAAACTACCACTGTATCAGCAAAAAAAAAAATAACTTCAAATTTACAAATGGGAAAACAAAAATATGAAAATATATATACATATTACCACATTATCAAACAAATACTTATTTGTAAATTAAAAGAAAATTTAATAATTAATAGACTTATTATCTTATGATAAATTCACAAAAACAAAATAAAATTGTAGAGCTAAACAAAACGCGAATACAATAAATAAAATCAGTGCTGTCACTGTGTAATGCTATGTTTCCACAAAAAATAACCCCATGATATTAGAGAAGAAGATTTAGTAGCGTTTCACAGTCAAAAAGATTTACAAAGTGATTAACTTGACAAAAGGTTTTACAAGTCTTAAACACAGCAACAATGTATTGACTAATTAATTGCTGACATCTAAAATTTAAACATTTGAAATGAAAACGTGAAACCAAACGGGTGTGTGTTATGTAATTTGCAAGGAAAATAATTTTAAATCATGAAGATTTTAGATTTAAATTTGAATGGTAAATCTAGTGAACCAATAGAAGATTATGTATCATCATCATCATCATCATCGGCTCGACAACCGGGGTCCGGTCCTGGCCTCCTTCAACAAGTCTCTCCACCTATCCCGGTCTCGAGCCGACGCCATCCAGTTGCGCACCCCAAGGCTCCGGGCGTCCTGGTCTACGCCATCTCTCCAGCGCAAGCATGGTCTACCACGCTGTCGTCTGCCATAGAATGTACCACAAAGAACTTTCCGAGCAGGTTCCTCTTCGCTCATGCGAGCTAGGTGCCCTGCCCACCGAAGTCTACCGAGCCTAATTTTTGTCACTATATCTGCTTCAAGGTAGATTGCGTACAATTCATGATTGTACCGTCTCCGGAATCGTCCTTCCTCACATATGGGGCCAACAATTCTCCTTAAGACTTTTCTCTCGAACGCGGCTAAGAGGTCAGAGTGCCTTTTGCTAAGCACCCAAGTCTCGGATCCATATGTGAGTACTGGCAGAACCATGGTCCTGTACAGCAGTAGTTTTGAAGTTATGGTGAGATTTCTGGATTTGAAGAGCTTTGACAGACTGTAGTAGGCTCTGTTGGATTTGAGAAGCCGCCCGCGTATTTCTTCTTCTATATTGTTATCGGCTGCTACTATTGACCCAAGGTATTTAAAGGATTGCACCACTTCAAATTCGTGCTCCGCTACCTTGATTGTTTGACCAACTGTTCCTCTCGCATTCGACGCCACCATGTACTTTGTTTTACCTTCACTAATGTGCAGCCCCAGATTTTGTGCCGCCTGCTCGATCTGGATGAAGGAATCGTGTACAGCTTGCTCGGTTCTTCCGATGATGTCGATGTCGTCTGCGTAAGCCAGTATCTGGCTGGACCTGTTGACGATGGTCCCTCTTGTTGCCGTGCCAGAGTCACGGATTGCTTTCTCCAACGCCAGGTTGAAGAGGAGGCAGGCCAAACCATCCCCTTGTCGGAGTCCATTAAAGATGTTGATTGGTCTGGATAGCAATCCGGCTATTTTTACTTGGCTTGTTACGTTGGTCATGGTCAACCTACATAGTCGTGTCAATTTATTTGGGATGCCGAATTCTCTCATGGCTTTGTAAAGTTCTACCCTGGCTATGCTATCATAGGCGGCCTTAAAGTCTATAAACAGGTGGTATGTTGGGATGTTAAATTCTAGACATTTTTCCATCGCCTGCCTAAGGGTAAAGATCTGATCAGTTGTTGATTTGCCTGGAATGAAACCACACTGATATTGTCCGATGATGGTTTTAGCGTATGGGGTTATCCGGTCTTGTAGGATAGAGGAGAGTATCTTATAGGCGGTACTCAACAACGTGATACCTCTATAGTTGCTGCACGTTGTGACATCTCCTTTCTTATGTATGGGGCATATTATACCTTTTCGCCAGTCTTCTGGCATTTCTTCACGCTCCCACACGTGCACTATAATATCATGAATTGCCTGACGTAGAGCTGGCCCACCGTGTTGAAATAATTCGGCTGGTATACCATCAGCTCCCGGGGCTTTGTTTTTCTTTAGCCGGTCTATAGCCTTCTCAACCTCTTCTATGCTTGGTGACGGCAACATAGGGTATTCGTCTTGAAGCAGTGGAGCCTCCACTTCTGCAGTGAGTTGACCATTTAGCAATTCATTAAAGTACACTTCCCATCGCTCCAGTATGCTTTGTGGATCGGTGATCAGATTTCCCTCTCCGTCCTTGCAGTATGTGCAGCGTGGTGTGTACTGCGTCATGTTTCGGATGGATTGGTAGAACTTCCGCGCCTGGTGCTGACCTCGCTCTCGGCTTTTTTCTATTTCACAGATTAAGTTCTTCTCCCAGGCTGATTTTTTCTGTCTGTGAAGCCGTTTTTCTATTCTTCTGAGCTCTTTATATTCTTCTTCGCGTGCCCGCGTTCTATGAGATTGCTGCATTGCTCGGTACGCAACATTCTTACGTTCAGTCGCTAGCTTGCATTCATCATCAAACCAGTCGTTCCGATTTCTACGACTGCTGCCTAAGATGGAGTTGGCAGTACTAATGACAGTATTCTTAAGGCGTGTCCACTTCTCATCTACGCCCAGCATACTGGCCCCAGGACTTACTCTCCCTAAATCAAGCGATTCTAGGGCGAGTCCTAACGCATTACCAAAGGTGTTACTGGCATTTTCATTGCGCAGGGCAGCCGTGTTGATTCGAACTTTATTATGATTATGATTATGTATAAATCAGGTTAAATCAAGGTTAAGTGCTTGGTGGAAAAATAAAATTAAGTTATAAAATAAATCGATGTGCAGGTAGGTAGGAAGGTAAGAATGGCTGTTTAGTCTAAAAACTAGAATAAACCCAATTAGCGCTAGGTGCGCCGTTTTGATGCCAACAACTCATGAGACCTATTAAGTATATGGGTTTAGGTTGGGTAATCGTGTTTACTAGGGTGTGATATTGGGAGTATGTCAATTTAATGGGATTGGGAGTATGTCTCTGTTGCGACGGGAGTTCACATGCTTCTTTGATCTGTTTGTCAGTCTGTGAAGGATGTGAACGAGTATGTTATTCACGGTTAGGGTATATATGTTATTTGGGAGTTAATACTTTTTTTCTAAGTTCTATAAGAAAACAAGAGATCTTTGGATGCCTTACCAATGGCTTTTTTGCTTATTCCCCCCACCAGGCTTTATACCAAGGCTGTTAGCTCCGATTATGGCTGTCTTCGCTAAGAAACCCTTAAAGGTAGGTTGGTGGATGGCTTGGGCTTGGACCAGTTCGCCTTTGAAATCACTCAATTTGACAGACAAACATGGTTCCTGCAGCCGCCGTAGCCCGCCTACACGGCTAAAGATATGGCTTCTGTGGGGAACATGTTGTTCTCTTGATCCCTTTTGTTGTCCACTGGAAAAGGAGAAATATTTATAAAGTCTATTGCGTTTATAACCATTTAGTTATATTAAGGAATCCAAGAAGATTTCCTATACTCACTACTGAGAGTTCGCTAAGGTCAGCTACAAAGAACTGACCGATCAATTGGCATCTTGGACTAGCCAAGGCAGGACAATGGCCTTTCATCTCCGCAGCTACGGCAGTGAGTATTGTGCGGAATGCCCATTTTTGCCGCATGCTCTCTTATCGGCCAGTGACCCGTGCTGACTGCAATAATTCTGGCTATGTCTGGCCGAGTTCTACACATGAAATCACTTGTACGGGATTTATAATAAGCGAGTTGTGAAGGGCTGATCCTTGCCTAGCAAGCTCGTCAGCCCGTTCATTTCCATGAAAACCACTGTGACCTGATACCCAGACCAAACTAATATTCAAGTTAACATTAAGGCTCTCGAGCTCGTTTAAGCATTGTTTCACGAGATTGGAAGATACGGTGTCAGTGTCAATAGCTTTGATTGCTGCCTGACTATCTATAAATATGGCGGTATTTCGGCTTTGATTTGGATCAAGTTTCAATATCTTGCATGCATCTCTGATTGCCAATAGCTCCGCCTGGAATACGCTCTCGAAGCTTGGAAGTCGAAAAGACTTGGACACGTTAAGTGTCTCCGAAAAAACACCAGGTTCGACACCACATTCCATTATTAGTAATGGCCGTACAACTGCGGTGTACGTCCACAGAACCATCTTTGACTGGAGACCCCATTTTTTTCCAAATGTTTTACTTCAGGCATAAAAAGCTATGCTACCTTTTTTGGCCCGTTCTTCTATGTTTAATTTCCAGTTAAGTTTTGGGTCGAGGATTACACCCAGATATTTAGCCCGGTTTGAGAGTGAGAGAGTTTGATCATTGAGGCGAGGCAGAGTGAAGGCGGGTATCTTGTACTTGTTTGGAAAAAGCAGCAGTTCTATCTTATTTTGATTAATCTCAAACCGCAACTTGTGGCCCAGTTGCAAACCTTACTCAAAGATCTATCAGTGATTTCACTAATCACAGAAAGGAATTTGCCCGATACAAGCAAAACTAAATCGTCTGCGTACGCCACCACCTTCATTCCTCCTCCCTCAAGTTCTACTAGAATTTTATTCATAACCAGAAGCCACAATAGCGGAGACAGTACTCCTCCCTGTGGTGTACCTCTGTTTGCGTATTTGATCGATTGTATATTACCTAACTTTGATTGTATTACTCTATTGCTTAGCATGAATACTATACATTCTCTTAAAGGAACATCAATTCCAAAGTGAATGAGGGATTGTAGGATAGATTCGGTAAGTACGTTGTTGAAGGCTCCTTCTACGTCTAAGAAAGTAGCCAATGTATACTCTATGTAATATAGTGTGTTTTCAACTGTTCGCACAACCTCATGAAGAGCTGTCTCAGTAGACCTGCCCTTGAGGTATGCATGTTGCGATTTGGAAAGAGGCGAGAAGACTATTGTTTCTCTTATGCGGTTATCTAGGATCTGTTCTTTTGAGCACAAAAGAAGTCAAAATAATAGGGCGAAAATCCTTTGCAGATTCGTGGCCTCGTCTACACACCTTTGGGATAAAAACAACTCTGACCTGTTTCCATGAATTGGGAACATGATTAATTAAGAGGCATCCCTTAAATACGTTCACTAGCCAAGGGATTACTATATCTTGTAGTTTTTGCAACATTACTGGAATTATGCCGCCCGGGCCAGGAGATTTATACGGAGAGAAGCTTTTTATAGCCCAAGCTATATTTTCTTTTGTTATAAAGGTTTTAATTTCATCTGAATATGCCGACTGTACTACAGATGATTGATATGTTGCTGGGTTACTGTCACTGCAACCTGGAAAGTGTGTTGACATTAATAGCTCTTAAGACTCAGCAGGTGACTGAGTCCACGTATCATCCTCCTTTTTCAGAAAGGAGGGGTTTGAGTGCCCCTTGGATAAAATCTTACCCAATCTAGCTGTAGTCCTTGATATTTTCTATAGAATGACAATAGTCTCCCCAAGCATTCTGCTAAGCTGATGCAAGTGATCGCTTGTATAATTTAAGACAGTCATTATACGGTTTAAAATACCTATGTTTGTAGCAGATACTGAAGATATCTCTTGTCATTTTCCTAAGATAAGACAAATCTTCATTCCACCACGGTGGTAAGGTTTTCTTGGTGAATTTAATTGGACAGGAGACTTTAAAAGCAACGTTCATTGCCTTTTCAAAAGTTGTGACTTTTTTTATCTAACTCTGCTACTGAAATCAGATCAACGCAACGTTAGGTATAGTGGTTAATTTAGACTTGATAATTTGACTGATTTTTTGTCAGTCAATTTTTTTCGGGTTTCTATATGGGGGTGGTTTCTCAATGTTGAAGTTAAGGCTGAAGAAAATCCATTTGTGATCTGAAAAGGATCTCAACGGGGACACTCTCCAGTTCTCCACCATGGATTTAACGTTATTTGAGGCAAATGTAGCATCAAGCACATCCTCCCAACTCTCAACATTTTCCGAACTATTAAAGGTTAAGGTTGGGGTACTACCTCTATTACATATTAATATGTTATTTTCAATAATAAAATCAAAAAGAGACTTTGTTGATTACCTTACTGCCTCATACCTCATGTCGGGCATTGGCATCGCAACCAAGCAGCAAATTACCTCTTGTCGGCTCGAGTTCGAATTGGAGTATTCTTATTTCGTCAGGCGGTGACGGCTTGTTATGCACCATATACGCGGAAGTCAGGTATAGAATCCCTACGTCTGCGTTCTCCATTTTGACAACTGTCAAATCTGAAGAGCTAAATATTGGATACAGAAAAGCTTTGATATGTTTTTTCAACTAAAATACAAGTACGAGGCTTACCTTGGCTTTGATGATCGGGTTTATAGAATGGGTCATACAGATTGTCTTTGAGGCCTTTGATCTTGAGGCCATTCACCCACGGCTCTTGAATTATGCCAATGTCGATATTTTCCTCCCTGAGGAAAACTCTCAAATTGTCTGAGGCACACTTCGAGTGCTTCAGATTGACCTGTATGACCTTTAGCACGGTTGCTTTAGGGTCTGCTGTCATCAGGGGCCAGCGGCTGGCTGGCGACGTCGGTCTTATCGCTAACTTGGTCGACGTCTATGCCCAAACTCGGGACAACTTTAATTTTGGGGTTCCTGATGCCAAAGTGCAGTCTGAACTTGGCAGCTTCGAGAGCAGCTATGCTTTGCTCGCTGATTGTCATCAGGAAAGTTGCCGAGTTGTTTGCGGGTTCTTCTGCTTTTATGACAAACCAGTCATGCATAGGGACGTGCGGGTTAAGACCTTGTAGCCCCCTTAGGAGCTCCTCACCACTTGGTTTTAGGCTCATAATTGGCAACCAGATGCGGGCTTTGGGTTGAAAAGGGATGTCCTAAGCCGAGATAACTTTGAAGCTTGACGCCCTCCCAATCATTGCTGATTTTTGCTATACATGAGCTAAGGAATCCATGTGTTAGAGACTATTTTTTAGCTTTGAAGATTTAGGATTTAATTTTTTATGGAGATTGTGCATTAATCTGGCCAAATCAAGATTAACTGCTTGGTGGAAACATAGTATAACACATCTTTTAAGTGCAATTTTAGTTTCTGCTTGTCAACAGTTTAGTTTTAGTAGAAGTTTGTAGATATTGACATAGCTACCGTTGTTAATTATATTTATTACTTTTTCATTATATTCAGATCTATCCAGAACGACGACTTTTTTATATTTTAATATATTTTGCGCGCACTCCAGGGATTATGAATACTCTTTATATGATTAACACAGTACGAGCGTTTAGTAAATTTGGATAGGGGTTGAAAGGAGATACCGATGCTCATTGGTTTTGAATGCTTGAAGATTAAAATGAAGGGGAAAAACAGAGCCGGGTAAAGCATTCCACATTCATGTATTGCGGCAAAAAAAAAGAATCTGTTTACTTAACTGTTCGCCCGAAGTTAGGCTCAAGGTGAACTGGTGGGCATTCCTTGCAGTACGAGTATTGCGGTTGAAGTGTTTCAGGGGAGGAACGCAACTGGCTATTTCGGCGGAGCACTCTTTATAAAAAAGCGATAAAATAATGAGAGGCAAGAAACATTTCGGCGGTGTTCAAGTGACACAAATGTTTCCGTTATATTCGTGTCCCCTATTATTTTTAAGGCTCTTTTCTGAATTCGATCTAGGAGATTCAAATAAGTTGTAGGAGCCCAGACATGAGAATTGTACTCTAGTTTTGGACTAATATATGCCTTATAGACAACAGCCAGATCATTGGGAGAACAAAATTTCTTGCATCGTCGTAAACCTAAGCATTTCGCAGCGTTTTTGGCGACATCAAAAATGTGATCATTTCACAGAAGGTGGTTGGTAACACACATACCGGGAATGGAAAGCTTTTCAGTTTCCTCTATGTAAGTGTCACTCATAGATAGTGGCATAAGGGGTATGTTACGCTTTAACGACAAAACACAACATTGAGTTTTAGAAGCATTAAATTCCACGCGTTTGTTAATTCCCCATTGGACAGTGCTGTCAAGATCGGAATTTAATGAGCCTATCATACGCTGCCGCTCCAGTTCCACAACCGAAAAGCTGGGTTGTGAATCTGGAAACGAATATGAAAAGCTGAGGGTGCTGTCGTCAGCGAAACAATTTGATGGATTAGAAGTCTCAGACAAAAGATCATTAATAAAAATCAAGAAGAGAGTCGGAGACAAAACGGAGCCCTGGGGCACACCAGCATTTATATTAAAGATTTCAGACTTGAAACTTGAAACGTAATTTTTAATCCAACGAACTAGAATATATCAATACCGAAAGCATGCATTTTTGAAAAAAGCTTGGTGCAAAACTCTTTCAAATGCTTTTGAAATATCAAGTGCAATAATCTTACTTTCACCAAAACGATGTAAATATTGGTTTAACTTTTCGGTGAGATAAGCCATCAGATCACCAGTGGACCTATTGCTACGGAAGCCGTACTGTCCGTCATTAAGAAGCTTTCGTTCTTCGAGATATTTCTTAAGCTGATTATTTATCAGCGTTTGCATGACCTTAGAAAAAAGGGACGTAAGTTCAATCGGTCGATAGTTGGAGGGGGAAGAAGGTTCGCCTTTTTTAAGGACGGGCTAGACAATTGCAGTTTTTTATCCACTCGAGAAGAGACCAGTAGAATAGGACAGATCGAAAAGCTTACGCAGTGGTTTTGCCAGCGTGGAAGCACACCTCTTCAGAATAATTGAGGAAATACTATCCGGGCCAGCGGATTTGTGTATGTCGAGATCCTTGAGAACTCTTACAACTGTGCGAGTGCGAAAGAAGATTCGCCACATAAAACCGTTTACGCTCTCAAGTACAGTAGGTGTCATATCACTATGTGGCAGCGTGGAGTTAGCATCGAAGTGAGCTGCAAACAAATTTGCTTTACCTTGTGAGCTGACCACAGATTGTCGTTTAAGACGAGCGTCGGAACCGAGGATGATGTTTAATTTTTTATGTTTTTTACAAACGACCAAAAACTTTTACTGCCTTTGGGACATTGCAGTATTTTGTGTCGTAATTTTTGTTTATGTATTTGGTTTGTCGAATGTGACCGTTGCAGGTCTTTCTAGCTTGTTTGAAATACTTCCGGTTTTCCTCAGTAGGGTTGGCTTTGTAACAACGGAAACTTACTTCTCTCAACCTGATAGCTTCTTTACAGCTCGAATCGAACCACGAGTTTTCTTTAGGCCGCGGCTCCATCAGAGATATTTATTTCAGATATTATGTCAGTGGGTATTTCTGAGGTTTATATTTTTTTACTATGTGGGCAGAAATATTTCTTGATATTTCATTCTAAGCGATAATTTCCTCAATGAGTCCATTCGCATGATTCATGTGATTCAACAATTTTCAGTAATTTTTGTTTTTTTTTCATTGAATTATATTATTGTATGCGATTTTTGTTTTTTAAATTTTTAATATGCACACAATAACAACAAACCAATACAAAAACATAAACTAATTGGTTGAAAATGGCTGCCAAATAATGAAACGTCAAATTTATATCTCCATTTATTTCTTCTACCATGACAAGAAATAAATAGAGAAATGTATGTCTAAAAATAAAAGAAATCAAGAAATAAGAGGCCTCCACAAGAAATATTGACTACATGACACATTTCATGCAATCATTCATTTCAGGTGGAGGCTCGGGGTTAGGTTTTATGCTTTTCGACCTATTTGGAATGAATTTTTTCATCCCGAGAAGAATTAAAATTGTGACCATATCGGCGCTGTAGTGTACGTCACTATCGACCAGTTAAAGTTTCTGAAAAAATTATTGAAGCCGTCCCAGTTGGAATTCTCGTATTGCCAAACGGTTCTCCTTGGGGTCTTTTCTTTAATTGGACTATTTTTGCATGAGAATTTTGCCGATACGACACAATGGTCCAACTTACCTAGAGGTGATGATACACTTTAAGTGTACTTATCAGGATGAGAGGTAAGAAACAAGTCTAGAGTGTTGGGTGTGTGATCTGCAACGTCAGAAATTCGAGTTGCATCGTCGACAAGTTGAGTCAAGTTGTTTAACTCAGCAAAGAGCTCGACATACCTACCTTTGGGTGTTGTCTAGCCAGAACAGCGAAGCCAACTAGAATTGTGTACATTGAAATCGCCCGCAATGACGATTTCAGTGCGAGGATAATGGGCAACATTTCTTTGAACGGAGTCAGACAGCGCATCAAATTCGTGAAAAGATGAATTGCTGTCTAAATTTGGGCTCCGATAAATAAAACATATATAAATTAATTGCTTATTCACAGTAAATTTCAACCACATAAAACTAAAGGACGAGTTCAAAAAAGAACTGCATTGTGGTTGTAGTTGGTAAGCAACGTCATTTCTAATATAGACCATGGTAGGAAAAGAATAAAGGCACTATGATATACCCGTTAAGTTTAAATTCCAATGGATCAGTGTTTTCACCTACTTGGGTTTCACTTAGTGCCAAAACAGCTGGACTGCATACTACAGAATGGACAAACGCAGAAACGATATTCGATCTTAGACCCCGAATGTTGCTAAAATCGACCCTAAAATCCTCCATTATAAAATTAAAACACAGAAAAAACCAAATCACACAAATAATCTAAATTGAGAGTTAATACTAAAAACCATAAGAACTTTTCAATAACGCATTTCTACTAGTGTTAGGCGTTAGAAGCGATCCCACGAACAAACTGCAAGAGAAAAACAACAGCCTTGTTAAATATTTATTTGAAAACCAATTAATCGACCAACGTCAAAAACAAATTATGACCACTATGATCCGTTGCTCTCAGACTGTATGGACTTCCCAAAATCCATAAGGAAGGTCTTCCTCTGCGCCCTATATGTTCGTCTACAAAAGTCCCGTGTTATAACTTGGCCAAATATCTTATAAGTATTTTGAAAAATCTTACATCAGATTCCAAATTCAATGTTAAGGATTCACTCCAATTTAAAAATAAATTACATGGGCTAAAAATGGAAAATGACGAAGTTCTGGTGTCATTTGATGTAATATCTCTTTTTACAAATATTCATCTTAAAATGGCACTAGAACTAATCAGTAAAAACTGGGGAAAAATTAAGGAACACACCCTCATCAAAAAGCCCAAATTTCTCGAACTTCTAAGATTTTGTATAATTGACAACAACTATTTGTTTCATGGCAACAAAACGTACCAGCAAAAAGATGGTATGCCGATGGGAAACCCAGCTTCACCCATAGTAGCGGACATCATTCTCGAAGAGCTCCTAAGCAACTGCCTAGAAAAACTACCAACCAAACTCAAGGTCTTGACAAAATATGTGGATGACATATTTGCCATAGTAAAAGCGAAAGATATCGAACAAACTCTAACTACCCTTAACAGCTTTCATAGAAAAATACAATTTACAGTTGAGATTGAAACAAATAACCAATTAGCTTACCTGGACACAATAGTCATTCACAAAGAAGGACAACTTAAAATGAATTGGTTCCAAAAACCAACTTCATCCGGTAGATTGATTAACTTCTCTTCCCAACACCCTAAACAAATAATTTTCAACACAGCCAAAAACTTGATACATAGAGTACTTTCAATTAGTGACACAGAATACCACATCAATAACAAAATAAGGATAAAAGACATATTTCAAAAGAACGCTTTTACGCAACAAATAATAAAAACACTAATAACACAGTATGAACATCGAAATATCCACCAACCAGAGGAAAAAGAAAACAAAATCTACAAATCCTTTACATATATCAAAGAAATAGTAGACCGGTTCAAAAATGCGAAACTTCTAGATACAGAAAAATATAAATTAGCTATGAAATCGACAAATACAACTTCACAACTCTACACCAACCTTAAAACAAAAATAGACAAAATGTAACATTCAAATTTAATTTACAAAATTAATTGTAATAGCAACTCAGACGAAGATTGTAACCAAATCTACATAGGAACAACTAAACAAAAACTTAAAAGTAGACTCGCAGGCCACAAATCTGATATAAAGAGCAGCGCACTCCAGAAGACAGCACTGGCATCACATTGCATAACTTTCCGGCACTCCCCCGACCATGATAACGTCAAAATAATGCAGCGAGTAGAACACCAAAACAAAAGGATGATCATCGAGACGCTGCATATCATCAATGCTGATAACACAATGAACAGGAGAACCGATATGGAAGTCGTCAGCCCACACTACAAGCACTTGGTGGAGAAGAGGGAAAGAAAAAGCTCTGCAATATGATCTCTGTGCGTTATGTTTATATAATTTTTCGTGTTATATTTGTCATACATGTTACTTGTCAGTTAAACTTTATACAGTGTAGACCCAAAAATAAATAAATTATTTAATATAAATGTAACAATAATTATTGTAAGTAATATCTGTACTGTGAATAATTTGTAAATATTTGTTAACATATATATCAATGCTAATATAGAAACCATTGTTCACCTGATGATGTCCATATACATGGACGAAACGTCGTGACAAACAAAATATTTGTTTCATTTGACCTAAAGCCCATTCAACAATAGCTTACAGTTAGTAGCAATATGTATATTGATCCGCCCCTGGATAGTTAAAAAAATTAAAACTTGATCATTGCTTGCCTTGCATGAGAGAGTCACACAGTGCAATCAATAAATCAAATGAAAAGTAACTGTGACAGCGAGGGTCAAGGAAAAAAAGAAAAGAATTTCGGCTCGTGTTTTTTGTTTTTGTTGGATGTTAGCTATGCACCGAATTATTATTATTTTTTGTTGAATTAATATCGATGTTCGACAGATCGCTAGGATCGTCGAAAAATAAATTACCCATGTGTAATTTACGTCTTTGATAGAGAGCTGGGCAGGAACATAGAAGATGGGGGATACTCTCCTCCTCCTCCTCCATGCAGCTTCTGCAAAATCGTTAGAGAATACACCAAGTCTTGTAGCGTGTCGGCCTTTAAGGCAGTGTTCAGTTGTGACACCAACTACGGAGCTTAGATGAAATCTGTTCATAGACACCACACCAAACATTTAGTGCTTTTCAAATCTAGTCTTGGCCATATTTGCTTTGTCGCTAAGCAAGCAAGTAATACTGTTGTCCATCTTAAATTTGTTTTCTCTATGACATTTTGTTTTAGTATAAAATTGCTTGTACTGATAAATATACCCCTTTGCTAGTGCCCCGTGGCGAAATGGTTAGTGTGTCGGACTCAGTCGATCTTCAGCTGTGAAAGTGTACAGACGCGTTGACGACTTTCTCAGTATAAAAAATAATTTACAAGTGTGTTCAATTGAATTTAATTCACTAATAGTTTAAGTGCACTCACTGCACAATTTAGTGGCCATTTGCCAAGTAAAATTAAAAGGCAAGTTAGCCTAGTGGGTAGCGTGAATGACGCAATCCCGTTTAGAACCCCTTTGACTAAGGCTTCTAAGGATACAAGAAAGAACTGGAGAAATCTAGTGATCGTTGGACCAAGTGGACATCCACTGGCGAATAAAGATGTAGTAAAGTACCTTGGTATCTGGCTAGATCATTATCTATATTTCAATCGACATATAGATGCTGCTCTGGCCAGAGCTAGGGGAGCATTTGCTCTGACAAGACGGTTGTTTTATAGCAACCGCCTTGACAGCAGAGTAAAGGTGATTTCCTACATGGCCCTCATCCGGCCGATGATTGCCTATGGGTGCCCTGTGTGCTTTAACGTTGCCCCATCTCAAATGGAAAAGATTGGGGTGTTTGAGAGGCAGTGTCTTAGGACCTGTTTTGGATTACACAGAACACCAGAGTCGGAGTACACACATTACTATGCCAACGAGGTTTTATACAACAGGGCCAATATAAACAGGATATATAACTTTTTAATCAAGCTGATTCGGGGTCACATTGCAAGAGCGATGACCTCGACCAATGGACTTATTTTTGGGGCTTACTACCCCAATGATGAGTATAGTGAAAGTGTACGTCTTAACGGTTTCATCTCGCCCGAGACATTCCTCTTTTTAGACAGTGGGCTGATACAGGAAAAATTGGCGGTTCCGTTAATCTACCACGTCAGCCGTAGGACTGTGGATCAGCGACTTCTTTACGATCGGAACGTCGGCTCAGGGAACGGAGCAGAGCGTCTGCGGTTCAGTAGAGCTGTGCCCCTTCGGGACAGAAAGGACTTAGTTAAGCAAGTCAAAAAATTCTGGTGGTTGGGTAACCACAGTGATATGAAAAGTTGACCATATTGTTGCTTTGGCCGACTTACATAGTTCTAAGGTAAAGATAAGTAGAGTAGGTAGAACAGTGACGGTGGCACCAAAAAAAGTACATAAGTAAATGTATTTGTATGTGGGTACTTGCGGTTGCGAATGTATATGTATGTATGTATATGAACATATATACATGTTGTTGCGAGCTAGGTATCCCAGAGGACTTACTTTGATATTGTAGTAGTGGCGGTGGCACGCTTGTCATCGCACGGCTAGGCTCGACGCAAATAGGGTAGGTTTTTGCCACTTCTACAATATCAAAGTAAGTCCTCTGGGATACCTAGCTCGCAACAATGGCGCCCAACGAGACTTAACGGCTTTTGAGGTCAAAAGCAACTCCAAGGAGACGATTTTTTTTTAAAGACGATTTTTTTTAAAATCGTCACCTTGGACTTGTTTTAACCAATAACATTTTTTTTTATTTTTTTTATTTTTTTTTTGATATTTTATTTTTACCTTTGTGTCTCTTGAGGACAAATCAAAGGACTGCGATCACTTTTGGCGTTGTCACGAATTGAGGATGGCTATCCGATCTACAGACCACGAGTCTGAGATTTTGAGAGGTAATCTTCAATCTGTGACAGCAATAGAAGTGGAACAAGGTCGTACGACTTTGAACTTTTGCTATCCAAAGAAACAGGTTCAGCCCAACTCTTAGTGAGGTAGAAGTTTTGAGTCCGAAAACCTTGTTCGTGTGGAAGTTCATTTCGTTTCATTGCTAACCAATCAGTAGGATATAAGCTTAGTGATTTGTAGTGGCGGTAAAATGGAGATGAACTGAAACACCCGCTGAATTTCGGGCGGGCCAGTCACAAACGAAATAGACAACATTTACGAAATACTAAACGACTCCCATTTTGTTAAAGGAGTGGAAAACTTTGTCCAACTCCACACACCTTAGCGAATTCATAATAAAGCTTAATTTTTTTCTAATTTTTTTTGAATACGTACCTATAATTTGGTTTACTACCTACAATTATATGATAATTTTTTTTAACACTAGTATCTATAATATAATTCTTTTATTGGTTTTAATTTTTTTATACTATTTTTTTTATATCCCTTCAATATTATAATCCTTTCCTTTTTTGAATTTTTTAATTTAATTTTTTTTACGACGTTTATAATTGTTATTTTTGAATTTACACTTTTTTTTGGTATATATCTACTTTCAGTTTTTTTTATAATTTTGAGTCTTACTTTTCTTTGGTTCTAATTGGTTTCAGTAATCAATATTCAATCTTTACTGGCATTAGTTTTCATTCTCGGGGATATATAAGCAGTAGAGATGGCAGAGGGATCCCATAATACGGGAACAATTCCAAAAACTTCTTGTCTGAATTCGACCCAAAACGAAAATACTGATGGAAAAGAACTTAACAAGACATTCTCGGAAATAACTCAAGTACTGAAGGACATGCACATACTAGAACGTAACGAACTCGACCAAATTAACGAACGCGACAAAATTCTTCAAGAAACCCATCAACTTGAACGAGAACAACAACGACTAGAAGAAGACCAACTACAAAGTAGTCGTTCCGACGGTAGTGACGATCGACAAGGACATTTACCTACAGTAGCATTGACTGAAACCGACCTATACGAACGAATGCAAAAGGTGGCCTCTCTGACTGTTAGGGAGAGTCAAAATACCACTCTCGGGTTTCTGGCCGAAGGTATGTCTGACATGCTGAAGCTGATGGACAGAAACTTGAAAGTGGTCCATTCAAAATTGAATAATTTGGAACTCTCTCTGACAGCCAGGAAGGACAACACTTTTGCACAAAACAATACTTTTGTACAGGATATTGGACAAGACAATATTTACAAACAAGATCCTAAACAAAACAATACTTTTGTACAAGACAATACTTTTTCAAAGGATTTTGGACAAAACCGTATGTACAGGTATAATCAAAATTCCAATCATAGGAGTACTTCTTTACAAGACAATACTTTCAAGCCAAACAATACTGGTAGACAAAACACTAGAACAGAATTTTTACAAGACATAAATTACAACCAAGACTTACGACAAAACAATACCTTCAACCATGATAATCCGTACAGACAAAACAGTACTTTACAACATAACCCTCGACAAGAAACAACTCACAGACAAGATAATACTTATGTACAGGACATAACGAACGAATACATAAATCATAAACATTCAAACTTTCCGAGAAATTGTAATCCGACTGTTCATCCGTCAAATGAACAATCCTCATTTAGAGACATCAATCGAAGGATTGATGTTCATAAGTGGGGAGTGAAATTTGACGGATCCTCAAAGGGCATGTCGATAGAAAGTTTTATTTTTCGAGTAGAAACCCTTCAAACAAAGAGTGGCTTGACAAACGAACAGCTGTTTGCCAATTTCCACCACCTCGTTTCAGGTTCTGCTGAACGGTGGTATTGGCAATTTTTAGAAGAGAAAGAGGGGGACGATTTGTTAAACTATCATGATTTGAAAGCTGAACTGTTGAGGCAATTTAAAAACAATAAAAGGGATCGTGAAATCCTTAGAGCTATCTTGGATCTTTTGACGAATTTTATGCGGATGTCAGAGGGCTAACCTTACAAATGCAATCAAGACCAAGTGAGAGTGACTTAGTTTCCATGATTAGAAGTAATATTAAAGACAGGGTAGCTAATTTAATATTTGGATATTCAATTATGAACGTAAGAGATTTGCGTGATGAATGCAAGAGAGCTGAAGAGCACTTAATAGCTAGAGACCTTAAAATGAAAAGGTTTATTCATGAAGTAGATGATGAAGGATTCTCTAGAAAGACAGATAGATCAAGTAACTCACTTGATCTATCTGAAGATAGAGAATTAGGGGTAGAGGCAATATCACACAACAGAGCGGACAGACAAACGAACGAACTACGTGATAGACGACTTAACAGTAACGAAAGCGGAAAAAGAAATACTTTAGGTGATCCTCCACAAGTTTCGGGCAAATGCCCTTCGCAATTCCATACCTTAACATGTTTCTGTTGTGGACAAGGTAGCATTTCCTTCAGGTGTGCTGCTTGCCAGGGAAACCAGAAAGTCGGCAGTACATCCGGAAATCTACCGCCGATGACAAAACCCATCCCGGCGAAACCACAGCAGAACCTGAAAGAATAAAAAATTTGGTAAGAGAACTAAAGACTGAGAGAGAAAAGACTTACCAAAACAAAATTCCAATACCAGCCAAGAGCCTTCACCAAAGAATGCGCGAGTATGAAGAAGCAAGAAAACGTATTTTCAATGAGGAAGTTGCAATACCTTTAGTTCGTAAGACAAGAAATTATATTAAAATATCTAGGCTAAGGGAAAAGTGTGCAATGTTAAGACGAACGAAAAATAAAATTGAATCAACTATTTTGACAATGACTGATGACGGTAGGCCCCATGTAAAAGTGCAAATACTAGGTGAAGAAATAATAGGTCTGTTAGATAGTGGAGCGGCTGTTACTTGTCTGGGGAAGAATGCAATAGAGTTCATAACTAAGAAAAACATTAAACTAAAAAAAATTAATAATGAAATAAAAACAGCTGATGGAAACCATCAAAAGATAGAAGGTAGTTTTAAATCGATTGTCACATGGGGTGGTAAGACTAAAGAATTAGAAATTTTCGTAGTCTCTGGTCTTCATCAATCTCTATATCTTGGTGTAGATTTTTGGAGCACTTTCCAAGTAGCTCCAAACATTGTTAGTGAATTAAAGGTTCCATTTCCTCCAAAAGAGCAGCCGACTTTTCGAGAGCTCTCCCCACCTCAACAGCAAAATTTGGAGAAAGTCAAGCTACTGTTTCCCTCCTTTGCTACACTCGGGTTGGGTAAGACAAGCCTAGAAGAGCACATAATTGAAGTGGATGACGACAATATTCCCATTAAACAAAAGCACTACCCCATATCGCCAGTCGTACAGAAGCTCATGTACGAAGAGTTGGACAGAATGTTGGCTCTGGGTGTAATAGAGGAGAGTGATAGTGCTTGGAGCTCTCCGGTGATGTTGGTGAGGAAAAATGGGAAGAGTAGACTCTGTCTGGACTCTCGAAAAGTCAATGCTAGAACAAAAAAATTTGCCTACCCGCTTCCCCACATTGAAGGTATAATAAGTAGGTTACAAGACACAAAATTTATCTCCAGTATTGATCTGAAGGATGCCTTTTGGCAAATTCCTCTGGAGAGCAAATCAAGGGAGAAGACAGCATTTACAGTCCCTGGGCGTCCGTTATACCAATTCACGGTTATGCCATTTGGATTGTGTAACGCCGCCCAGAGAATGTCTAAGCTGATGGACAAAGTTATTCCTGGTCGACTTCGGCAGAATGTCTTTGTCTATCTCGATGACCTCTTGATTTGTTCTCCAGATTTTGAACACACATTCGGGTACTGGAGGAAGTGGCAAAGTGTCTACGTGAAGCGGGTCTTACAATCAATGTAGAAAAAAGTAAGTTCTGTTTCAAGGAAATAAAATATCTAGGGTATGTAGTTGGGGACGGTTGTTTACAAACGGACAAAGACAAAGTATCGGCGGTTGAAGACTTTCTGATTCCTAAGACCCCTAAACAACTCCATAGGTTCCTTGGCATGACGGGGTGGTATAGGCGTTTCATGCCAAACTACGCAACTATTGCTGCCCCTATGACCGATTGTTTGAAGAAAGCTCAGGCTTTTAAAATGACTGACGAAGCAATTACTGCATTTCAACTTCTCAAAACGAGTTTAGTTACAGCCCCCATACTCAAAAATCCAGACTTTTCGAAACACTTTTATATACAATGCGACGCTTCAACTTCAGGAGTAGGGAGTGTAATTTTTCAAATGGACGAGGAGAATAATGAACGACCGATTGCATTCATGTCTCAGAAGATTAATTCCGCTCAAAGAAATTATACAGTGACAGAACTTGAATGCTACGCGGGCGTTTTATCGGTAAAGAAGTTCAGAACCTACGTTGAGGGATTACCGTTTACCATCATTACCGATCACGCAAGTTTGAAGTGGCTCATGACCCAAAAAGACCTTGGAGGGCGTTTAGCCCGGTGGAGTTTTAAACTCCAAGGTTTCAACTACGTGATCGAGCATAGATCTGCGGCCCAAAACGTAGTCCCTGATACTCTCTCACGAATCCATATGGAAGAGATCGTGACCGAGGATTTAGCACCAGAAGTTGACTTTGATTCACCATATTTCTCTTCGGAGGAATATGTTGAATTAAAAAAGACAATCGAACAAGAACAAAACAGACTACCGGATATTTGCGTATCTGATGGATTTGTGTACAAACGAACAGACATACGAACAGGTGACGCAATACAGGACGACCGAGCATGGAAGCTATGGATACCTAAGGAGTTGTGTGAGGGTCTTTTGAAATCTGCTCATGACTCCCCAGCGTCAGGACATGGTGGCATAAATAAAACTCTAGCAAAATTACGCCAAAAATACTATTGGCCGGGTATGGCCACCGAGGTTCAACAATGGGTTAGGGCATGTGATACATGTAAGTGTAGTAAGTCAGTTAACTTGACGACTCGGCCGCCGATGGGCCAACAGACTGTGACAGAACGACCGTTCCAACGCATTTATATTGACTTTCTTGGTCCTTACCCCCGAACTAAAAATGGAAACACTCACATATTTATAGCCCTTGATCACTTTAGTAAGTATGTATTCTTAAAAGCAATAAAGAAGGCAACATCATCTGAGGTAGTTAGATTTCTAGAGGAAAACATTTTTCATGTCTTCGGTGTACCTGAGTTTGTACACTCTGACAATGGTAAAAAGTTTGTGTCCGAACTGTTTTCAAGTTTCTTATCTAGGTATGGGGTAAAACATGTTAGAACTGCAATCTATTCACCACAAGCCAACGCCTCAGAAAGAGTTAACCAATCTGTGTTATCAAAGATAAGATCTTATTTAGGTAATGACCAAAGACATTGGGATCAACATGTGAGCAATATGGCATTTTCTTTGCGAAGTGTTGCCCACGACGCAATCACAGTTGAGCCTTTTTATGCTGTTTTCAGCACTCCAATGATACAGCACGGAAAAACTTATGAGCTGTTGAGGAAATTAAATGTTGTAAAGGAAGCTCAGATTGAGATCCTAAATAGAGAAGATAGACTGGAGCTAGTTAGAGCAAAAATATTTGAAAACTTAAAAATTGCTCATCAAAAAAGCTCAAAAGTATACAATTTAAGAAGTAGGGACGTGCAATACAGGGTAGGACAAGTAATTTATCGTAGAAATTTTAAACAGAGTAGTGCAATAGACCATTATAATGCTAAACTAGGTCAAAAAATTATCAAATCGATAATTTTAAAACAAAAAGGGAACTCCCTATACGTAGTAGGAAATTTAAATGGACAGGAAGTGGGGGTTTTTCACGCGAAAGACCTCCACGCATAAATTTGCTCATTTACTTTTGACGCACTCAGATGATGTTGGCTTAAATCTGTGATGTTAGGATATTATGGGTACCTGATAGGTATAGTTTTGTTATTTTAGATATTTTTTTGTATATATTTATATTTAGTTTTATATTATCTGTGATATTTTTTTTTTAAGTTTATTTATTTATCTAAAATTATATTTATTTTGTTTATATGCATATCTGTGATACTTACAAAGTATTTTTAGTTGATTTTAATTTTTTTATGTTATGTTCTGTGATATTTATTTAAGTTTAGTTTTATTTATTACTTTATAATCTGTGATTTTTTTTTTTAATTTTTGGTTTTAATTCTGTGATATTTATTTCAATCACTGTACCTTGATAGTTTAATAGAGGTTTTATATCAGAGTTTATTTAATTTTACTTATGTTGATATAGAATGTGATATTTACAGTATGTACCTGAACATAGTTTTATTTACATTTTCAATTCTTTATTATGATCTGTGATATTTGACTGATTTTAATGTTATAGTAGTTTATTTTATATTAGCTTATTAAGTTTACATTTATTTATTGAATTTATCTGTGATTTATATATTATTAGTCCAGGTACCTGATTTAACTAAAATTCTTTTCAGTTATTTTTTTTTTATATAGTGCATACTATACATAGAGTTTCTTAGTGTCAGCACCTATTTTTAATTTATTTTATGATTATTTTATTAACATACTCAGAGTTTTTTTTATTTAATCTTTTTATTTATTGATATGAATGAAACGTCAAAGTAGTAGGGTGTTATGTTTTAAAAGGAAAAAAAAAATAATCAGGTTTTATCAATCCAGGTATTTCCTTAAAAACCTCATATCCATGAAAGAATACTCATAGATAAAGTCAAAACGATTGTGGAATAACAAACGAAAACAAGTAATTCTTTAAATTTTAATATAAACATAAAATAATGTGCAATAGAAAAAAGAAACTGTTAAGAAAAACTGGCAAATTAACTATAGCATGAGATCTCAGGTGAAGTGGGCTCAGCCACACGCTAACGAGACCTTTTTTTTATTTTAAAGCACCTAAATTGGTTGACCTCTTATTTTTACGCTATTAAGTGGCCTCGCGACCACTCAGTCACTTCCAGCGAGTCTGTTACGTGGCCAACCCTCAAATTTGCAATGTACAAACTAACGAAATTTCTTATTTAAAATGTTTCTTCGATTCTGCGAACCTAAGTCGCGAAGAAATCAAACCTATTCCACTATTTTGTAATGTTATCGATGACACGACTTCAGAGTCTTTGATAAGATTGTGACATCGAAAACATCTGGTATTGATTTTAAACTTCATTGTTCAGAGAACATCTACGACAGCAAGACTTACGATCTTGGAGTATTGATGATAACACACGCTCTCGACTAGAATTCTAAAAGTATGTTTGAACTCGTGCCTGAGGTTCTGTGCAATTTCAAAAAGGATGACGTAGACCGTTTGAATATGCTTATCGAGAACTATATGTCAAGTATTTCTGTCGGCATAACCAGCTCAGGTCACCTTTATGATATGCAGAGCTGTAATGGACTGGTTACGGACTCAGCAAAACTTAAGTCAGAACTTGCTGGATTGGAACATATTGAGTTGATGAAGAAACTGCTTGAAGACTATACCCCGAAGAGATTCAAATAAAGCTCGTCACATTGGGTAGCAAATTATTCAATGCACAAACAATACGAGTTGCCATAAATACTTCTGATGAGAATTTGTCAAAGTTTTTTGAAAGACTATGAAGAATTTCTCAAGAAATTGCCCCGAAACAGCAGCAAAAAGACAGAGAATAAAGTAAATCTAATGTCGCCGGCTTATCAGCACTTTATTATGAATATTCTCGTCAACTATTACGCGAAAGCATTTTTTTTGGTTCCCTACAACCATCGAGATCATCCCGCTTTGAGAGTATAAAATGATTTCTGCTAAATATTTGCTGCCGGTATTGAGAGAAAAAAATGGAGCATATGGTGCTGGAGCGAAGTTTGGTTCTGATGGAATATTTAGTTTCTATAGCTATCGCGATCCGAACTCAACAAAAACATTCGATGCTTTCGACAACACCGATAAATGGCTAAAAGAAAGCGAGAAAGAAATCACAGAGCAGACACTGTTTGAAGACAAATTGGGCGTTCTGCAGCAGTTAGATTCACCAACAGCACCTGGTAATTTGGGAGTTGATTTCTTCTTATACGGTGTTTCATAGGAATTATTTCAGAAATATAGACAGGGCATGTTCAACGTGACATTGACTGTTGACTGATTTAAACGGAGTGGTCGAAAAGTTTTCCAAGGACAAACTACAACACTATGGAAAGTGTATTCTGGGTCCCGAAAACAAAGATCTTGCAAATTTATAGATTTTATTTGATAGATTGTATCAATTTAATTTTCATGTTGACGTTGAAATATCTAAAATATAATTAAAAGTCCATAATTAGTAATTTTATTAAATACTTACATTTTTTTTGCCAGACGTGTTTTTTTGCTGCTTTGCACGAGTTTTGTTTTGGTTTTTTTGACAGTTCGAATTATGTTTTTATATAATCTAGTTTGCCTTTTCTTTTGCATATGCGCTTATGGTTCTTTCTCCTTTTATTAGAAAGGGATAAAGGAACCATCGGCTTAAGTATTAATGTTTCGATTTTCGAAATTTATGGCTATTGAAATGTTACCGACATTATGTAAGGGAAATTATTTCTAAAATGAAATGTTGAATTAAAAGATATTTTGTTTCAGCGGAAATAGCTATGAGGAAACAGGAAATGTTAAGAAATTGTAGGGGTATTTATGTTAGACGTTAATTGTTTGAATTAGAGTTAGGATATGATAAATTAAAGGTTGATAGGAATGTAGATGTGTGAGTGAGGTTATAGTTAGCTCAGTGTTCAAGGGGGGTAGATTTCCAAGATAAGGACGGGAGATAACACCCACACTAGCAATTCCTTTTATTTGAAGAGGAATAATGGACCATCTCACTCGAGTGTAGAGGTAATTATTTACTTTAGTAAATAATGATAACAAAGACCAGGGACCGCAATAAGTGATTTTATGATCATTGTATCATTTATATCAAATAGTGATAGTAAAGGATTTAGCCGCTGAAAGTTTGAATTATAATTTAAATTGAAAATCAAATTTCAACTTCCAATTTCGCGACAATTTATTTTAAAAATTTTGTTCTATTGTTGGAATAATTATAATTCAATTCAAAGTAAATTATCAAAGAGGTAAAACTATTCAGTTTAAATTTGTAATAAGTGGAAATTATTGAAATACCTAAATTTTTTTTTGGGTTTGCCATTAAAGTTCTACAGGAAGAAAGGAAACAATTGTGGAAGACTTTGGCACACAAAACCTAGTATATAGGTTACCATATATAGAATTTAAAGCAGATTTTTAAGCAGAGGTATGTAGTTTAATTCAAATATTTGGCAGAAAAATATAATTAATGATGAATTTAAATTAGGTTTGGGTTCAAATTAGTGAGATTTTTAAAACCTCTAGCAACGAACTAAGCCTCTGCTGAGATTTTTTTTTTACTTCACCCTTGTCAGTGGGGCATCCATTTTGGAGTCTTTTCTTTGTTCGAGGTGAACAAAACCAAAAGGCCTGGTACAATAACCATAAGGTTTTTGCAAATTGCTTATATATATATATGAATATATATATATATAAAACAATTGTAACAAGGACCAAATTCGATTGGCAGTACCTACTTAGGAGCTCCGCTGACCAGCCAAAGAAAGCAGAAGTGGAATTATACCAAGAGAAATTTAGTGAAGTTTAAATTTAAAGATTTTTTTTTTAATTTAAGTACCTAATTGAATTCTCTTTTGTTGTGAAAGATTAAGTTCTCCAGAACGTTTTTTTTGGATTTTTAATTTTATTTTTGAGTTTTAAATTTTTTTTATTGATATTCTTAAAAGAGAATTGAGATATTATAGTAAGGTAGTGTCTGATTTTAATATAAAGTAAAATAATTTTTAAAAATTTAAAGAGTAAGGCATTACCTACATACTGTGCCTATTTTTCGACGTGCTGCCGGCAGGACATCGAGGGACAAGGAAAACTGTAAGTCTTTTTTTTTTTAGCTTAAAAATCCTATATTATATTAGGTACCTATATTAAGGTCAGAACAATCCTTTCGTTTATTCTAATAATTTTCTTTTATCTAGATTTGAATAATTGGAACATTTTTTTTATTTATATTTTTAATTTTTTTATTAATCAGGATTATTTGAAGTTTTTTTTTTTTCTCTAAAAAGAACGAGCAGGAGAGCTCGATTTTTAATGATTTTTTTATATAATAAAATTTTTTATATGAGTTAAAAATCAAAATAGATATGGTGTACTAATTTCGAAGCTAAAGGTGTGTGGAACTTGGCAAAGCCGTCCAGTGGCAAAAATGGTTTTCTAAGGACGTGACCGACTGACATTTTCTCTACTGACTTTTTTCTTTTAGTGACTGGCAGGTCACTTCAGGGGCTTATCCCTAGTAGATGGCCATGGAATAAGCCAAATAGGAAGTATCTCAAGATACTTGGGTGGGCGGCCTGACCTTCGTCAATACCATCAGACGAGCGGTCGAAGTTCAGTGGAATATCATCTAAGGGATATGAAAAGAAGAGTGCGTTCATTTTAGGCTGTAGCTTATTTTTTTTTGTTATATTCAAGATAAATACAAAAAGTAAATACTTATTTTTTTATTTTTTTTGATACTTTATGGTTTAAATTTTTGAATATCAATGGTGGTGGAAGTTTCAATTTTTTTTATTAATTGGTGGTGGGAGTTATATTTTTTTTTATTATTTCTTTTTTTATTTTGGTGCTGGGATAGTTATTTATTTTGATAGATAGGTTAGTTAGTTTAGATTTAATTTTTTTTTATTGAGCACTTTTCATGCCTTTCCCCTGGGTGATATTAAGGTCCTAAGATTTGTGTTTTTTTTTTCTTTTATTAACGTTATATAATTTAACGTAGAGTCACTTTTCTATCTTTTCAATTCTGGCTTCCTACACTATCTTTCCATCTATTATCTTCCTGGCACGATATTTGTTTGTTTGTGGAGCAGGAGGTATTTGTAGAAGTGGCAAAAACCTACCCTATTTGCGTCGAGCCTAGCCGTGCGATGACAAGCGTGCCACCGCCACTACTACAATATCAAAGTAAGTCCTCTGGGATACCTAGCTCGCAACAATGTGTATGGGCGTACGCGAGTGTGCATATGCGTATGCAAAAAAAAAAAAAATTGCTGGTGGCTGTTCTAGTTTTTAAGTTATTTTAAGTAGTTTCAATTAGATATATTTTATATTAGAATATAATGTAGTTTAAGTTAGTTTTAATTTAGTTTTAATTAATTTTTTTAGGTAAAGGGTAGCTTTAGGTTTTACAAAAAATTAAAAAATGATATAGAAAATGAGTTTTTTTTAAATAATTTTCTCGTTAGTTTTAAATTATCATGAATTCTAATTATAAGTTATTTTACGCCGAAAGACATTTTTTAAGTATAGTCATAGTTTAATTTAGAGCGCCCGCATGGGGCCAGTAAGTTAGTTAAGTTAATATGGTAAGTTAGTTGTTTAAGATTTTTTGTCTAGCATTAAGATAGATAAAAGGAAATGAAAAAATAAAAATGAATTAAAAATGAAAAAATGAGCGTATCATTAGATACAAGCCCCATCTTGAAAACCGCCCTGACAGGAGCACAAGAGCGAAGTTGGCTAAGGCATCGGCTCAAGCTAAAATGCACAGACAGGTTGAAAGCTCCTCCTACGAGGATGAAAAGAACATGAAGATGAGGGCGATGACGAGGCAGAGGCGGACGACGAAATAGCAGGAGAAGCTGACTATGAGGTCGACAAAGGGGCCGTCAACGAGACCGACAAGAAGACAGATGAGCAAAACGTCGCTGCGGCAGATGCCGAAGACATTGCTTACATGTCCGTAGAAGGTGAGGGGCACTACGTGAGTGCCGAGTTAGTAGATCCTTCACCTCCAGAATCAGAAACTGAGGAATAAAAAATAGAATCGCTGACAGAGCAAATCTCTGGACTTATGGCAATGGTAAGAGCACTGAAAGAAAAACAAGAAGCGCGTAGGGAAAAAGAGCGCCTAGTTGCTCTTGAAAGCAAAAGACAAAAAACGCTCCAAGAGCAACAAAAAGCTGAACAAAAGCAGCAGTCCCTCAAGCAACAACAACCACTTCCGGAAATTCAGCACAAAAAGAAGCAGACGTTTCACGGAAACACGTTTCACGGACACACGAGATATGGAAATTAGGACATTGAAATCGTCAATCAAAAATCTTAATAATCTGATCAGACAAAATTACAGGTTATCTATTAATTCATACTGGGATAACAAAATTCGGGCCGTTAATTCTAGTGATCCTAGTATGTTTCCCCAAATAAATAAGATATTTAGAAGAAATGATCAAAACGAACTTCCATGTCTTAAACTCCAGAGGACAACAGATAACGAAGACGTACTAACGATTGCGGGAATAGATCCGGAGGCTGCCGTTCTCGATAATAATTTTTTTATAATAGAAGATCCTCAGGAAAAAATAGAGGCTGTAGGCGCTGCTTTCCAGCAAGTGTATAAGGTGAATGCCAGCATTTGTCCGAATCATGACCTGGAGAACAGAGCCTTAATGCACAACTTCTACCTTGGAAATAGCATTACGCAATGGCGATCCGAGAATACCAGTTTCACCGGAATCAATGACGAAAACTTGGCAAACGCCACCATCGCCGAGCAAAATGGACCCAGTTCATTGTTAATTTCGAAGGTAGAACTTCAGTTAATTTTTCAAACATTAAAGAAAAAGAAATCTGCAGGGTATACCCAACGTTGTGTTACGACATCTCTCTGAGGAAGCAATAGACATTTATACCACACTGTTCAACAACGCATTGAATAATGCATATTATCCAGTGAGTTGGAAAACAGCTGTGGTCCATCCTCTTCCCAAAAAGGGAAAGGACAGCTCCAATCCGGCAAATCTTCGGTCGATAAGTCTTCTTCCAAGTATCAGTAAGGTATTCGAAAAGATTCTCAATAGAGCTCTGTTCAAGTGGGCTGAGGACAAAAATATTATTCCAGATAATCAGTTTGGCTTTAAGGCGGGGCATGACACTATTCATGCCGCGTCTAAGTTAGTTTCTGATGTTCAATGGAACATAGCGAAAAATCAATGCACGGGTGCCGTTCTGGTTGATTTAGAGAAGGCTTTCGACACCGTATGGTTAGAGGGTCTTTATCTGAAGTTAACTAGACTCTGCATAAGTAAACCACTGTTATATATGCTTCATGACATGCTCAATGGTAGAAAGTTTGTTATCAAAAGTGGCAATGTAACTTCTACCACAACATTTGATATTAAAAACGGTCTACAGCAAGGAGCTATGAACTCGCCGATTCTTTTTAGTATTTACACTAGCGATCTGATAGGTAGTCTTACTCGTGCGATTGCGTATGCCGATGACCTTGTAGCGTACAGGACCGGTCCAAAAGTTGAAGTCATAAGAATTCTCTTGCAGCGTGACTTCGACAAGATTCAGCGATATTGTGATGACTGGAAGTTAAAAATTAACTTCCAGAAGTCAGAAACTATCCTGTTTAGAACCCCGTTGTCTAGGGCTTCTAGGGATACAAGAAAGAACTGGAGAAATCTAGTGATCGTTGGACCAAGTGGACATCCACTGGCAAGTTAAGATGTGGTAAAGTACCTTGGCATCTGACTAGATCAGTATCTATATTTCAATCGACATGTAGATGCTGCTCCGACCAGAGCTAGGGGAGCCTTTGGGTTGACAAGACGGTTGTTCTATAGCAGCCGCCTCGACAGCAGAGTAAAGGTGATTTGCTACATGGCCCTTATCCGGCCAGTGATTGCCTATGGGTGCCCTGTGTGGTTCAACGTTGCCCCATCTCAAATGGAAAAGATTCGGGTGTTTGAGAGGCAGTGTCTTAGACGCTGCCTTGGATTGCACAGAACACCAGAGTCGGAGTACACACATTACTATGCCAACGAGGTTCTATACAACAGGGCCAATATAAACAGGATATATAACTTTTTAATCAAGCTGATTCGGGGTCACATTGCAAGAGCGATGACCTCGACCAATGGACTTATTTTCGGGGCTTACTACCCCAATGATGAGTATAGTGAAAGTGTGCGTCTTAACAGTTTCATCCGCCCGAGACATTCCTCTTTTTAGACAGTCGTGGGCTGATACAGGATAGATTGGCGGTTCCGTTAATCTACCACGTCGGCCGTAGGACTGTGGATCGGCGACTCCTTTACGATCGGGACGTCGGCTCTGGAAACGAAGCAGAACGTCTGCGGTTCAGTAGAGCTGTGCCCCTTCGGGACATAAAGGACATAGTTAAGCAAATGAAAAAATTCTGGTGGTTGGGTGACCACCTTGATATTGTAAGTTGACCACATTGTTGCTTTGGCCGCCTTACATAGTTTTAAGGTAAATATAGAGTAGGTTAAACAGTTACGGTGGCACAAAAAAAAAAAAAAAAAAAAAAAGAAAAGAAAAAAAAAAAAAAAAAAAAAAAAGTTGCTGGTGGCTGTTCCAGTTTTTTAGTTAGTTTAAGTAGTTTAATTAGGTAAAGGGTAGCTTTAAATTTAATAAAAAAGTGAAAAAAATGCTAATGAAAATGATTTTTTTTTTATACTAATTGTCTCGTTAATTTAAGTGTTAAAGTTAAGTTAGTTAAATATAAATGATTTTACGCCAAAAGGCATCGTTTCAATACGTTATAGGTTAATTTAGAGCGCCCGCATGGGTCCAGTAATTTAATTAAGGTAATATAGAAGCTAGTTGTTTAAGATTTTTTGTCTAGCATTAAGGTAGATATAAGAAAATGAAAAATAAAAATGAATTAAAAATGAAAAATGAAATTAGTGTGTCGGACTATCACGCCGGAGGTCTGGGTTCGAGCCCAGCCTCCAGAACACCTAAAGAGGCACTGCCTCTTGCGAGAAAGTAACAATTCCTCAAAGAGTTTCATTGTCATGAAAAGTCCATCTCGCTTAAGTCGTTCGGATTCGACGTAAAATTGTAGGTCCCCTCCAATCTTGTAGAACTAACAACGCACACAAATGGATTGGTTGAGAGTGTAAGTTACTAGGCCGTGGTTTTCCGGAGCAGTTTGGGTAAATGCAGTTTTAGAATAAACATCTCTGCATATATCCAAACTTGCAGCCACCCGAAATCCTATCGTAGGCCCAGGCCGAGGGTTGCAGGGAGGCAACATGCCCCCCCAACTAACAATTTAACTTGTATTAGGTTCAACACAAGCTATTTTCAGACTTCTATAGAAATAGTAAAAGGCTTTATACAAGTTATTTTGGCGCACATTGCGCAAGCTTTATAGCTCCTATAAGACTTTTGGTGGCAGGTTCTATATCAGGAAATAGCTTGCTTTGGATGTTATAAAACGGCTCTATACAACCCATTTAATGACAGCTTATACCTAATAGCTTGTCTTAGACGTTGTAAAAAGGCCTTACCCAAGCATTTTAATAGCTTGCGTTGGACGTTGTAGAAAAGCCTTACCCAATCCATTTTATTAATGACAGCTTGCCGTAAATGTTTATATAATGCCTTATAAAGGCCATATTAAGAAATTAATAAAAAATGTAGGTATTAGTACATTAAGTAGTTTTATTATTTTTGTATTTGTATTTTTAGATATTTTCTCCTTCGCAGTCAGGGCCCAAAAATATTTTGACTGTATTCTGTAAAGATTGAAATTATATTTTTAATAAAAAAGAGATTTTGAACTCAGAATCCAGAACTTATACGCACCACTTCAGCACTCTACCTCTACGCCACATTGTTGTTCAGAAAAATATGATGCGAAGAAAATGATATGAAGAAAATGTTAACGGTGAAGGAGAGAAATAATTATCTTTATTAGGTTTTTCATATTTTCATATTAATAAATTATTTTTGTAAGCACTTCTTTTCGGTTTAAAGATTTTTGATACTTACCTTTCCTTTTTTTCTTTTGAACTGTAATGTTGTTACTAAGAGGTTATTGATAAGAATGACAATTGACATATAAGCAGAATAATTAAATTCGTATTAAGCATTTATAGACAAGCCTTTCACAAGTTGTTTCCATTGACTTGTCGTGATGAGCCTTATAGCATCTGTTTTCTTTAAAATTATCAGTTAACAACTTCGGAAGGCCTAATACAAGCTATTTTGAACCTTTATCTACAAGCCTTGTATAGAGCTTGTCAAACTTCCTTTTAAAGACCTTATAACTGTTTTTTTTTTAATTTTCAAAGTTTGAAATGTGTGGCTTGCGAAAATTTGGCTTATAAGAGCTCTATACTAGCTATTGCTTGCCAAATTCTAAAGTTTGAACCTTATAAAAGCTAAATTGTTAGTTGGGCTCCCCCCATACCAACCTTACTGTTTAAATGCCGCAACCCTGAAATAACTTATTCTTGTTAATTGGAAACGAAATAAGGTCAAATTGGCCTTATTTCGATTTTTAAACTGAAATGAAGCCAAACCCCAAATTTGGTGTTATTTCGTTTTTGAAAACGCAATAAGGCCAATTTGGCGTCATTTTGTTTGGCGCTAGTTCACGTCACCTTTCTTTGTCAACGTCGCTTAAATAAGCATGGGCACAGTTAATTTCTGAATTGAGTTTTTGTATAGTTGATTTACTGCGTTGATTGTTGATGGCTGTCTTGATTTTAATAAAATTAGGAACGGTTTTATTCTTTCAATACTGGCTCCATTTAATTTTTTTTTTTTTTAATTTTTAAAATCTGTTTCTTGATGTTTTAATGTTTCTTTCAATAAAATTTTCGTGGTTGATGTAGCAGGCCATTATTGTTCTTGTAAAAATTTCAGAATGAATACGTCATTTTTGATATTTACTTGTCGGGACACAAATTATAAATTCGTTGATTTTTTGCTTCTGAATACAACATTATGTATTATTAATAATTAATTTTGATATGTTTAAAATGTGCGGTTTCAAACCAACATGCAAAAACTATGCTGAAAAACGAAAAAATAAAAAAGCTCATTTTATAATATATTATGTACATTGTACATTATACAGACTAAAAATCTATTGTAACGTTCATTCTGGTTGACGGAAATATCAATGCCATATTAATTTTATTCATGTTGTGCACTATAATAATAACTAGCTGAAAACCCGTCAAAAACGAATGTGGAAATAAACTATTTTTGGTAAAGATTCTAAGGGGTTTTAATTTAAGTAAATTTTGTATCGTGAGGAATCGTGACATCGCCATGGATTGAAATAATATGGTAGACAACATTGTCTACAGTTATGAACTCCATTTTATAATTAAAAAAAAGATGAGGTGTACCTATGTACTTAAAATATCCTAAAATATCAACTTGCCGCTTAAGCTTCAAAATAAAAATAATATGAATTCGAAATACCAAATAAATATTTACTACCCTGAGTTTCAATGAAGTACTACCCTGAGTTTCAATAAGTATATAGTATCAATTAGCCGTAAAGCTTTAATCTTTAAAATGTTACAGCTTTAAAATTAAAAAAACTTAGAAAAGTCTTAGTAAATAGTTTACTAGCCCGATTTCAAAAAATTATTTTAACACAGTCAAAATTCCTTTTAAGTAAGGTAAGTAAGTTATTCACTAAAATAAAAACTTTTCCACTTTATTTTTCACCAAAACTTAGATTTCCACTTTAGTTTTCACAAAAACTTTGATTAATATATTTCTGCACAATGTATTGTGTTCAATGTTAGAGAAAAATAATTCAGTATGTCCATCGTAGCCAACAATGGTAAAAAAAGCTTTAAGTTTTCTTTTTGTGAGGTTAGTTTTTACCGATTCAAGGTTCATTCTTTTACCCACAACAATGAACCAAAAACATAGAACCAAAAAGCTTTCCCCAACAATAACGAAGCATACTGGCTTTTATTATAGAGAGGATTATTATAGAGAGGATAATAATATTTATAATAGTAATAAAAGAGTTTACCTTGATATTTCCCACCGAAAAACTAAAATGCTACGTCCACACTACATTAAAAATTTATTTTTTTTCAAAAAAAATGGAAAGCAAGTTCTAGCAAACGTCAAAGTTGTATTTGAAGTTAAAACATAATGAGTGAGTTGTTGAAAAAATTAAATGGCACTGATTAAATAGATAGTTTGATAAAATGATATCCAAAATATGTATACTCTTTCGGCGCACATGTTTTTTAATGATCTTAAAATAAGTTTATATTTATTTTCGATTATATGTAGGTACCTAATCTACTATAAGGCAAGTTATGTACTCGTGCCAAAAAAATGTTTGAGATAACAATCAAACATTACATTACGATGATAACGAAGTCTGTCCGCGTGTCTGTCTGTCAGTCTGTCATTAGCACCTGCAGCCTAACGGATGGCAAGTATATTTCAAACTTGGTATCTAGGTTAATTAAGGTGACCTTCTGATGGGTTTATGGAAGTTTTGCTCAAAGCAACTGTAACTTATAAATAACGGTTATAAAAAAGCTTTTTTTTATGAAAATGGCCCTGACGAATTTTATTAAATTATAATTGAGTAACAGATTAAACCGATGCTCCTGTAATAACAGTTTTTACGGTATCTGCCATATGCTTAAGGTTTTTTTTTATTTTTACATTCTTCTAGAGTCGTTTGGGTTAAAAGAGCGCAGTGGTTAACGGCCGTATTATTCACTCGTTAAATCTAGATATAAATTAAGTCCAACAATTAATTATTCACTTTACTCATTTCTTAGCCAAGTTTAATATTGTTTGTTCAAAGAACTGTTCTAAGAAAATAACACATATATAAGTAACAAAGATATCCAGAAAAAGAAACAATCATAAAAGATGGTTTTTATATAAAAATAAACGAAAAACGAACAGTTTCAATCCGGATTTAAGTTTTAAACTACTGAAAAATATGAGCGTAAGAGTGCGCAGTGCTATCCGTTAACAAAAGAATATCAAAATATTATTCGTTCAATTTCATGTTCGTGTCTGTGGTACAATGGGTAGCGACTAGCGACTAGCGAGTCGCACAGGAAAATTGAAATCTTACTGCGTCTCTGAAAGAAGACCGTTCGATTCCCGCTGACGGCGTCAGTTTTTTTTTATTATGGTGGTAGGTAGGTATACAAAAAGAGTAAATTCACACAAAAACAAAAATACAGTTTACATCATAGAAACTCAAATACGAAAAAAATTATCTGTCATAGATGTTGAAATATGTTTCATTACAGTAACCTATGGTAAAGGAATGTATAGATACCTACATTATACATATACCTATATGAGTGTTATTATTATTTAATTAAAAAAAACTGAGATAAAGTTGAGTGTTCGGTGAATAGCTTGTAGGTATAAATGTATATAGATCACCTGACCTTGCAGTAACGCTTTCTATAGCCGATAGAAGACATAAATATATGAATACAAACTGGTAAAACAAAAAACTTGACATTGAGAAATGAAAAATGACTGCTGGTGCTGGATAAAGTACGTACCTATACATACAACACAACTGCCTATACCAATATTTTAAAAAAGATAAAGAAGGGTTTTGGTACTGTTCAAGTTAGATAAGTTCGTTATAGTGAAGGTATACCTACTTTATAACACTATAAATTATAAAAAAAAATTATTTATTACAAAAATTCCATTTTTATCTACCTTTTAACATTTTCAAGGGTGGTCATGAGCCCCCTTTCATAATTTGGAGTGTTCTCTCAGCAATGAATGAAGGAACCCTCAAAATCTGAAAAATCTTTTTACTGGAAACGGGACATAGTCCCAAATGACTTAAATTGAAAATCCCGATTTCCAAAATCCTGAATGCCATAATCCAGAATGTGTTAATCCCCAATGCCATAATCCCGAATGCCATTATATAGAATGCCAAAATCCCGAATGGATTCGGGATTTATTCCGAATTTCAATACGTTTTTAAAACTTTTTAATCAATAATGTATAGATACCTACATTATACATATACCTATATGAGTGTTATTATTATTTAATTAAAAAAAAACTGAGATAAAGTTGAGTGTTCGGTGAATAGCTTGTAGGTATAAATGTATATAGATCACCTGACCTTGCAGTAACGCTTTCTATAGCCGATAGAAGACATAAATATATGAATACAAACTGGTAAAACAAAAAACTTGACTTTGAGAAATGAAAAATGACTGCTGGTGCTGGATAAAGTACGTACCTATACATACAACACAACTGCCTATACCAATATTTTAAAAAAGATAAAGAAGGGTTTTGGTACTGTTCAAGTTAGATAAGTTCGTTATAGTGAAGGTATACCTACTTTATAACACTATAAATTATAAAAAAAAATTATTTATTACAAAAATTCCATTTTTATCTACCTTTTAACATTTTCAAGGGTGGTCATGAGCCCCCTTTCATAATTTGGAGTGTTCTCTCAGCAATGAATGAAGGAACCCTCAAAATCTGAAAAATCTTTTTACTGGAAACGGGACATAGTCCCAAATGACTTAAATTGAAAATCCCGATTTCCAAAATCCTGAATGCCATAATCCAGAATGTGTTAATCCCCAATGCCATAATCCCGAATGCCATTATATAGAATGCCAAAATCCCGAATGGATTCGGGATTTATTCCGAATTTCAATACGTTTTTAAAACTTTTTAATCAATTTTTTTTTACTTAAAGTAACGAATAATTGATAGTTTTTTTTTTATAAAGGGAGTTTAAATCCCTTGAATGCGCGAAGCGGGCCACAAATGTACTGTTTAATAAGAAAACTGTTCACAAAGGCGCCTGCCAAATGAACTGTTGACAAAAGAATTTCTTATGTTGTGGTTCCAGTGAACAAAATTTACTCGCGCGAAGTAAGTGAATTATAAAGAGTAAAATGTTCGTAAGTTTATTCGCTTTCATTTGCAAAGTTCGCGCGAGTAAAATTCGTTGTCACCATAACCACAGCCTTAATCAGGTATGTTGTTAATCGCAAACGTGGTAGCAGAGTGCATTCCAAGGAACTATGCTTGCAGTTCAGCAAAAAATAAAATTGCATATTTTGGGGTCTTATTTCATTTCTGGTATTGCGGTGTTATTTCATAACGTAGGTGGGTAGGATGTGAACGGGTATGTTATTCAAGGTTCGGGTATATATGTTACTTGGGAGTTATTCCCTTGTTTCCAAGTTCCATAAGAAAACAAGAGATCTTTGGATGCCTCACCAATGGCTAGTGACTCATTCCCCCCACCAGGCTTTGTACCAGGGCTGTTAGCTCCGATTATGGCTGTCTTTGCTAAGAAATCCTTATAGGCAGGTTGCTGGATGGCTTAGGCTAGGGCCATTTCACCTGTGAAATCACTCAATTTGAGAGACAGACATGGTTCCCGCAGTCGCCATAGCCCGCCTACACGGCTAAAGGTATGGCTTCTGTCGGGAACTTGTTGTTCTCTTGATCCCTTCTGTTGTCAACTGGAAAAGGAGAGATTTTATAAAGTATATTGCGTTTATAACCATTTAGTTATATTAAGGAATCCAAGAAGATTTTCTATACTCACTATTGAGAGTTCGCTAAGGTCAGCTACAAAGAACTGACCGAAGAATTGGCATCTTGGACCAGCCAAGGCAGGACAATGGCCTTTCATCTCCGCAGCTACGGCAGTGAGTATTGTACGGAATGCCCATTTTTGCCGCATGCTCTCTTATCGGCCAGTGACCCGTGCTGACTGCAATAATTCTGGCTATGTCTGGCCAAGTTCTACACATGAGTTCACTTGTACGGGATTTATTATAAGCAGGCCACATCTTCCTTGAAATGACACAAGTAGACAAACCTTTCCATCTGCGATTGGAATCGGATAGATAATGTGACATGATATTGCCCTTCACAGCTCCTAGCGGAATTCTAACTACTTCAGCGAGCTAGTTGTGAAGGACTGATCATTGCATGGCAAGCTCGTCCGCCCGTTCATTTCCATGAACACCACTGTGACCTGGTACCCTGACCAAAGTAATATTCAAGTTAACATTAGGGCTCGCGAGCTCGTTTAAGCATTGTTTCACAAAATTGGAGGATTGCTGCCTGACTATCTACAAATATGGCGGTATTTCGGCTTAGATTTGGATCAAGTTTCAATATCTTGCATGCTTCTCTGATTGCAATAGCTCCGCCTGGAATACGCTCGCGAAGCTTGGAAGTCGAAAAGACTTGGACACGTTAAGTGTCTCCGAAAAAACACCACTGCAATAATTCTGGCTATGTCTGGCCGAGTTCTACACATGAGTTCACTTGTACGGGATTTATCATAAGCAGGCCACATCTTCCTTAAAATTACACAAGTAGACAAACCTTTCCATCTGCGATTGGACTCGGATAGATAATGTGACATGATATTGCCCTTCACAGCTCCTAGCGGAATTCTAACTACTTCAGCGAGCTAGTTGTAAAGGACTGATCCTTGCCTGGCAAGCTCGTCAGCCCGTTCATTTCCATGAACACCACTGTGACCTGGTACCCAGACCAAAGTAATATTCAAGTTAACATTAGGGCTCGCGAGCTCGTTTAAGCATTGTTTCACAAAATTGGAGGATTGCTGCCTGACTATCTATAAATATGGCAGTATTTTGGCTTAGATTTGGATCAAGTTTCAATATCTTGCATGCTTCTCTGATTACAATAGCTCCGCCTGGAATACGCTCGCGAAGCTTGGAAGTCGAAAAGACTTGGACACGTCAAGTGTCTCCGAAAAAACACCAGCTCCGACACCACATTCCATCTTCGATCCATCAGTAAAAATAAAATAGTCATAGTTATTAATTACCTCGTTATCCTCCCACTCCTTACGGGTAAGAAAAACGACACTTACGCCTTTGCAAAGATTACGAGAGGGAATGCAGTAATCGGAAGTTGTCGAACTAAAGCTTGGTGGTAGTAATTTTGCACTGTTGCAGTGACCAAAAGGTTTTTCGGTCCAACACCCAATTTCTCCAAGTCTATATGCAGTGCAGGATACTAAGTAATGTATATGTAAATCGAGAGGAAGAATATTTAAAATCACGCTCAAGGCATGAGTAGAGTAGAGCAGGATCGCAGTGCTCCTGTTGTCCCCACACTGGCTGTTCTCTGTACCTTTTTGAGCTTATCGATATTATAGGCTTGGCTTAGAGCAGGCCACCAGACAATCGATCCATAAGTTAGTATGGGCCGTACAACTGCGGTGTACGTCCACAGAATCATCTTCGACTGGAGACCCCATTTGTTTCCAAATGTTTTACTGCAGGAATAAAAATCTATGCTGGCTTTTATGACCCGTTCTTCTATGTTTAATTTCTAGTTAAGTTTAGGGTCGAGGATTACACCCAGATATTTAGCCCGGTTTGAGAGTGAGAGAGTTTGACCATTGAGGCGAGGCAGAAAGAAGGCGGGTATCTTGTACTTGTTTGTAAAAAGCAGGAGTTCTGTCTTGTTTTGATGAATCCCCAAACCGCAACTTGTGGCCCAGTTGCAAACCTTACTTTAACTTTACGATGATTTACGAAACTTTAAAACCGCGGCACTTTGGATTTTCGTATCCAACAAAATAAAACAAAATCGAATTAAACAAAAAATGTGCAACCGGCACAGCGCAAAATATTTTCAATTATGACGAAGTGTCAAAATGAAAATGAGAGAGAAGAATACACACGAGAGAAAAAAAACGCAACACAACAACCATTGACGTATTAGGTATGTACCGCCAGTAGCCAACTTCACGCGTGTTCCAACATATCTAGGGGCGCCATCAACTACTAGCAGGGAATCTGCGTAGCAGTGATATGATTTCTTTAATTAATTATTTACTCTTGAAATATTTTGGTGGAAATTATTATCAAACTACTTGTATTTTACAAAACACATCCACTCCTTATGCCATGAGTTACTTACAGATGAATATATTATCGTTTTCATTTAAATTCTAATGGCGAAATTAGAACACGTATTTAAAACTAAAAGATGATGGCGTTTTTAAACTGTTTTAAGATGGAACAACTTTTCTTGGCTGTTTGTATTAAAATTTCAACCGACTGGCGGTCCATATCTAGTTCGTCAATGACAACAACAGCAGCTTGTTATGTGCTGTTTCCCAACTAGCTCAAGTGGGTGGGGTGGGTCGATGTAAAAAAAATAAGTATACACAAAAAGACAAAATCTGTTTCGCCAACAGATAAATAAAGGGTTAATCGATTGAAATCGATTCAACGTTTAAAAAAAAAAACAAGATGATATTAACCGAATATCTAATGACTACGTACCTCGTCGTAAGTTTCTGCTCATATTTCAAGGGCGCCAGGAAACTTTTATAGAAAAGTTTGCCTTAAACTAAACACTGAAACTTATCTTCAAAACAATAAAAAAAAAATTGTTTATTTTCCCGAATGGGGATTTAAATGTTTATTAAAAAAAACTGCCTGGGAAAACCTTTATAAAATATAGGTAGAAAACCAGGATCTTTTCAAAAAAAAGTATACAATGTATATAATGGCAAAAGGCCAAATTTAAAAAGAATGAAAATTATGAAACTTTAATGAAATTAAATTAAATAACAATTGTGTTACAAAGACGCAAACTGAAAACGAATTTGCGTATAATTCCCGAACAGACAACGGGTAATTAAAAAGGTCGCGAGTCCCGCAATATCGGGATAAAAATGAAACCGAAACGAAGGCCTACCAAATAACCACTTCTGCCAATATTGGCCACAAAATACACAAAAAATAAAACCGAACAACCAATGAAATTGAGTACTTATCTGTACCAGATTGTGGATCCTTCCTTCCAGAGTTTTCAAGCTTCCACCAGCACTAACTCTTCCTGAGACTCCACACAAAAGTATTCCTCGCAAGGTTTTTTTTTTTAAATAAAGTCGGCTCCAATTGCCAAAGTTTATTTTCCACAAAATTAATTTTAGCTTGAATTACTAAAATTAATCTACACTATGTAAATACAAACAAACAAAAAAATTGCAAAACTAATCAGAACAAAAAAAAATCGAAATTGTTTTTCGTTTTCAATTTTCATCTCTTTCTTGTTTTGTGGTCTCCCAAGAAGTGCCATAATGGCGGACCTCTCTCATCCATTTACCAACGACCATATTGTCGTCTCTTTCGAACCAACTGTGTGGCGGTATTCGGCTACGGTTTATTCGCACGACCCCGCTCTTTAGCTGACGCCTGCCCGTTGTTGAATACAAACCACGATTCGCTCAGAGACAACTCCGAATATCCCAATCATTGGTGATAATTAGATATGGTTAAATGGACGAGTTCAGTCCCTTTCCGTCAATTCCAATTTAATAAAAAGGAAAACGAAAAACCATTTACACACGATAAAGTCCCCGTCAAAAACCGACCCAGACTTAAAATAAAGAGGAAGACTTGTTGCGGTAAATTATAACGCAACAGATCTATCAGTGATTTCACTAATCACAGATAGGAATTTGCCCCATACTAGCAAATCTTAATCGTCTGCATACGCCACTGCCTTCACTCCTCCTCCCTCAAGTTCTACTAGAATTTTATTCATAACCAGAAGCCACAATAGTGGAGACAGTACTTCTCCCTGTGGTGTACCTCTGTTTGCGTATTTGATCGATTATATATTACCTAACTTTGATTGTATTACTCTATTGCTTAGCATGGATACTATCCATTCTCTTAAAGGAACATCAATTCCAAAGTCAATGAGGGATTGTAGATAGATTCGGTAAGTACGTTGTTGAAGGCTTCTTCTTCGTCTAAGAAAGTAGCCAATGTATACTCTTTGTAATGTAGTGTGTTTTCAACTGTTCGCACAACCTCATGAAGAGCTGTCTCAGTAGACCTGCCCTTGAGGTATGCGTTTTGTGATTTGAAAAGAGGCGAGAAGACTATTGTTTCTCTAATGCGGCTATCTAGGATGCGCTCTAGGTTTTTGAGCACAAAAGAAGTCAGACTTAAATCTAAGTGAAATTCCTTTGCAGATTCGTGGCCTCGTCTACCCACCTTTGGGATGACCTGTTTCAACGAATTGGGAACACGATTAAGTAAGAGGCATCCCTTAAATACATTCACTAGCCAAGGGACTACTATATCTTGTAGTTTTTGCAACATAACTGGAAGAATGCTGTCCGGGCCATTAGATTTATACAGAGAAAAGCTTTTTATAGCGCATGCTATATTTTGTTAGGTTATAACGGTATTAATTTCCTCTAAATGTACCGACTGTACTACAGAGGATTGATATGTTTGTGGGTTACTGTCACTACAACCTGGAAAGTGTGTTGTCATTAATAGCTCTAAAGACTAATAGCTCTAAAGACTCAGTCCACGTACCATCCTCGTTTTTAAGAAGTAGGGGTTTGAGTGCTCCTTGGATAAAATCTTACCCAATCTAGCTGAGTCCTTGATATTTTCTAAAGAATGACAATATTCTCTCCAAGCATTCTGCTTAGCTGATGCAAGTGATCGCTTGTATAATTTAAGACAGTCTTTATACAGTTTAGAAAACCTGTGTTTGTAGCAGATATTGAAGATATCTCTTGTCATTTTCCTAAAATTAGACAAATCTTAAAAAATATATATAAATAACTATCGAAAAATTATAATTTGCTAAATTTGCCGCTTTTTTGCTGCTTATTACTTGTGAGAGTAATTAATTAATTTTTATAAAAAAATCAATTAAAAAAAAATATATGTTTCGCTAACTTGAAGCCAATTTTATATGACACTTAACTAAAAATAACACTATCAAAAAATAATTTGGTGCTGAATTCGCCACTTTTTTGCCGCTTATTATTTATGAAAGAAAATAATTTGCCGCTCTTTTTTTACAAAAAAAAATGAATAAAAAAAAATATATGTTTCGCTAACTTGAAGCTAATTTAATATGACAACTTCACTAAAAATAAAACTATCAAAAAATTATTAGGTGTTGAATTTGCCGCTTTTTGCCGCTTATAAGTTGTGAAAGAAAATAATTTGACGGTCTTTTTTTTATAAAAAAAAATTATTTTTTTACAAAAAAATATATATTTTGCTAACTTAACGACAATTTTGTATGACAACTTCACTAAAAATAACACTATCGAAAATAATTTGCCGCTCTTTTTTAAAATAATTAAAAAAAAATATATGTTTCTTTTACTTGAAGCCAATTTTATAATATGACAACTGCACTAAAAATAATACTATCAAAAAATTATTAGGTGCTGAATTTGCGCTTATTAGTGTGAAAGAAAATAATTTGCCGCTCTTTTTTTTTAGAAAAAAAAAATTATTTTTTAAAAAAATATATATGTTCCGCTAACTTGAAGCCAATTTTAATGACAACTTCACTAAAAATAACACTATTAAAAATTTATTAGATGCTGAATTTTTATTAGGTGCTGAATTTGCCGCTTTTTTGCCGCTTAATATAGCTGAATTTGCCGCTTTTTGCCGCTTATTAGTTCTGAAAGAAAATAGTTTGCCGCTCTTTTTTTATAAAAAATTTGATTTAAAAAAAATATATGTTTCGATAACTTGACGCCAATTTTATGTGACAACTTCACTAAAAATAACACTATCATAAAATTATTAGGTGCTGAATTTGCCGCTTTTTGCCGCTTATTAGTTGTGAAAGAAAATAGTTTGCCGCTCTTTTTTTATAAAAAATTGATTAAAAAAAAAAAGTTTCGCTAACTTGAAGCCAATTTTATATGACAACTTCATTAAAAATAACACTATCAAAAAATTATTAGGTGCCGAATTTGCCGCTTTTTTGCCGCTTATTAGTTGTGAAAGAAAATAATTTGTCGCTCTTATTTTTTATAAAAAAAATTAATTAAAAAAAATATATATATATATATGTTTCGCTAACTTGACGACAATTTTGTATGACAACTTCACTAAAAATAACACTACCGAAAAATTATTAGGTGCTGAATTTGCCGCTTTTTTGTGGCTAATTAATTGTAAAAGAAAATAATTTTCCGCTCTTTTTTTATAAAAAAAGATTAGTTTTTAAAAACAAAAAATATATTTCGCTAACTTGACGCCAATTTTATACAACAACTTCACTAAAAATAACACTATCAAAAAAGTTTCTCCTGGTTTATTACATTTTCGACATGTGTCAGCCACCTCCGTGACTAGGCAATGTTTTTCGTAATTTCTTGTTTTTATTACTTTATCCTGAATGGTGATTACAAGGCCTTCGGTCTCCGGGGAAAGGTATCCGTTTGTAAACCAATCTAGAGAGCTAGTTTTATCGGTGTGCTCATATCCAGGTACTTTTCATCGTCCATTGGGACTATTTCGCTTTGATCTTCCATATTTGCGTTTTTCAAGTTCAGAGGCGTATAGTTATCATCAAGGGTACGAGTTGTCGATATTAATTCTTCAGGTGAACGAAGAAGTTTACTTCTCATCTTTGCTTCCAACTGTGGCCGCAATACGATAAAAATAGAACTAATGCAATCATTCAAAAAGACAGTAAGTCAGTATCAACGTTGGTAGGTGTTTTAACATGCTAAGATATCACGCCAAAAAACTACGTCTAACTTAAAAGCTATTATTACGTTGATTGACGGTTGTGTGAACGGGTAGCTATGTTATTCAAGGTTCGGGTATATATGTTACTTGGGAGTTATTCCCTTGTTTCCAAGTTCCATAAGAAAACAAGAGATCTTTGGATGCCTCACCAATGGCTAGTGACTCATTCCCCCCACCAGGCTTTGTACCAGGGCTGTTAGCTCCGATTATGGCTGTCTTTGCTAAGAAATCCTTATAGGCAGGTTGCTGGATGGCTTAAGCTAGGGCCATTTCACCTGTGAAATCACTCAATTTGAGAGACAGACATGGTTCCCGCAGTCGCCATAGCCCGCCTACACGGCTAAAGGTATGGCTTCTGTCGGGAACTTGTTGTTCTCTTGATCCCTTCTGTTGTCAACTGGAAAAGGAGAGATTTTATAAAGTCTATTGCGTTTATAACCATTTAGTTATATTAAGGAATCCAAGAAGATTTTCTATACTCACTATTGAGAGTTCGCTAAGGTCAGCTACAAAGAACTGACCGAAGAATTGGCATCTTGGACTAGCCAAGGCAGGACAATGGCCTTTCATCTCCGCAGCTACGGCAGTGAGTATTGTACGGAATGCCCATTTTTGCCGCATGCTCTCTTATCGGCCAGTGACCCGTGCTGACTGCAATAATTCTGGCTATGTCTGGCCAAGTTCTACACATGAGTTCACTTGTACGGGATTTATCATAAGCAGGCCACATCTTCCTTGAAATGACACAAGTAGACAAACCTTTCCATCTGCGATTGGAATCGGATAGATAATGTGACATGATATTGCCCTTCACAGCTCCTAGCGGAATTCTAACTACTTCAGCGAGCTAGTTGTGAAGGATTGATCCCTGCATGGCAAGCTCGTCCGCCCGTTCATTTCCATGAACACCACTGTGACCTGGTACCCTGACCAAAGTAATATTCAAGTTAACATTAGGGCTCGCGAGCTCGTTTAAGCATTGTTTCACAAAATTGGAGTATTGCTGCCTGACTATCTAAAAATATGGCGGTATTTCGGCTTAGATTTGGATCAAGTTTCAATATCTTGCATGCTTCTCTGATTGCAATAGCTCCGCCTGGAATACGCTCGCGAAGCTTGGAAGTCGAAAAGACTTGGACACGTTAAGTGTCTCCGAAAAAACACCACTGCAATAATTCTGGCTATGTCTGGCCGAGTTCTACACATGAGTTCACTTGTACGGGATTTATCATAAGCAGGCCACATCTTCCTTAAAATTACACAAGTAGACAGACCTTTCCATCTGCGATTGCACTCGGATAGATAATGTGACATGATATTTCCCTTCACAGCTCCTAGCGGAATTCTAACTACTTCAGCGAGCTAGTTGTAAAGGACTGATCCTTGCCTGGCAAGCTCGTCAGCCCGTTCATTTCCATGAACACCACTGTGACCTGGTACCCAGACCAAAGTAATATTCAAGTTAACATTAGGGCTCGCGAGCTCGTTTAAGCATTGTTTCACAAAATTGGAGGATTGCTGCCTGACTATCTATAAATATGGCAGTATTTTGGCTTAGATTTGGATCAAGTTTCAATATCTTGCATGCTTCTCTGATTACAATAGCTCCGCCTGGAATACGCTCGCGAAGCTTGGAAGTCGAAAGGACTTGGACACGTCAAGTGTCTCCGAAAAAAACACCAGCTCCGACACCACATTCCATCTTCGATCCATCAGTAAAAATAAAAGTGTCATAGTTATTAATTACCTCGTCATCCTCCCACTCCTTACGGGTAAGAAAAACGACACTTACGCCTTTGCAAAGATTACGAGAGGGAATGCAGTAATCGGAAGTTGTCGAACTAAAGCTTGGTGGTAGTAATTTTGCACTGTTGCAGTGACCAAAAGGTTTTTCGGTCCAACACCCAATTTCTCCAAGTCTATATGCAGTGCAAGATACTAAGTAATGTATATGTAAATCGAGAGGAAGAATATTTAAAATCACGCTCAAGGCATGAGTAGAGTAGAGCAGGATCGCAGTGCTCCTGTAGTCCCCACACTGGCTGTTCTCTGTACCTTTTTGAGCTTATCGATATTATAGGCTTGGCTTAGAGCAGGCCACCAGACAATCGATCCATAAGTTAGTATGGGCCGTACAACTGCGGTGTACGTCCACAGAATCATCTTCGACTGGAGACCCCATTTGTTTCCAAATGTTTTAATGCAGGAATAAAAATCTATGCTGGCTTTTATGACCCGTTCTTCTATGTTTAATTTCTAGTTAAGTTTAGGGTCGAGGATTACACCCAGATATTTAGCCCGGTTTGAGAGTGAGAGAGTTTGACCATTGAGGCGAGGCAGAAAGAAGGCGGGTATCTTGTACTTGTTTGTAAAAAGCAGGAGTTCTGTCTTGTTTTGATGAATCCCCAAACCGCAACTTGTGGCCCAGTTGCAAACCTTACTCAAAGATCTGTTGCAATATTTTTTTTCCCGTATTATTAATTTTAACTTTACGATGATTTACGAAACTTTCAAACCGTGGCACTTTGGATTTTCGTATCCAACAAAATAAAACAAAATCGAATTAAACAAAAAATGTGCAATGTCCGCGTAAGACGTGTGCGGAAAATCTTTCTCTTTCTATTAAACCTGAAAATTTTAATTAATAATAAGCGCTCACGGAGCGAAGAGGATATTGAATCCTCTTCAAAGAAACCCATGAGTTCAATCTATCAAAAAATGACATCCAATCGTGTTAATTATTATGAACCATTAAGGGATTTAATGATGGACGCTGAAAATGATCATGAATCATCCGCGCCAATTATTCCCAAAAAAGTTCCAATTCCACCAATCAAAGTGCTTAAAAAAAACCTTGATTATGTACACCAATTACTAAAATCATTGAGTGTCGATGACTATTCTATTCGTAAGATTTCCATTGGAATCAAAGTTTGTTGCGAATCAATTGATTCTCATAATAAAGTGTTAGATGCTCTTAAGCAAAATAATTGCGAATTTTACACTCATGACCTTAGAAATGAAAGGTCATACAAAGTTATTTTGTTTGGCTTGGATGCCATTGAAACTGATAAGCTAAAATCCGAGCTTATATCTCTCGGTTTAAAGTGCTTAGACATAAAAATGATCACTAAAAAACACGAAATTTTCGTTGATGTATTTTATATTGTGTATTTTGAAAATTCCTCGACTCGCCTTGCCTTTTTGCGAAATAATTTTAAAACAATATTCCGAACCCAGGTTCGTTGGGAATACCAAAGACGATTTAAGGATAAAGTGACCCAGTGCCACAATTGCCAAATGTTTGGCCATGGAGAAAAGAATTGTAATGTGAAAACTAGTTGTAGTAATTGTTCGGGTTCGCACAAGACTTCTGAGTGCAATTCAGCATCAGACTCACAATTTAAATGTGCGAACTGCAATCAAAGCCACCGATCGACTGATCTAACATGCACCAGCCGAGCTAATTATTTGCAAATAAAAGAAAACTCAACCAGAGTCACCAAACGCCCGCTATCAACAGCACAAAAGCTACATAACACAAACGCCTCTACAGCAAAACGTGTTAATATAATGAGTATAGACGATTTCCCATCTCTACCGCAACCGCCTCATCACTGGAAGCGTATTCAAAGTCAACCGCAGCAACAGCAGCAGCACCAGCATCAGCAGCAGCAGCAGTACCAAACACAACAATGGTCAACAAGTAAAAAAGCTCATACTAAGCCGATGGCACCATCGGGCCATAATGCAGTTAATGAGAGCGATCTCTTCTCCCAAGAAGAACTTGCCGCTCTCACAATGGAGATGATTTCAAAGCTTGCACAATGCAAGTCCAAATTGGATCAGTTTAATGTCATTGCACAGTTAGCAACAAAATATCTATATTCTCATAATGCAAAGTAATATACAAAATATGAAAATCGTTTGTTGGAATGCCAGAGGCATACGTAATAAATGTAGTGAGTTCTTCAATTTTCTTATTAGTGCAAATGTTGATATATGTTTATTGTGTGAGACTTGGTTAGATGTTGATGTTCGTTTCTCTAATTGTAACTATATTTGTCATAGGCTAGACCGTCCAACTTTAGGCGGTGGTGTTGCCATTGTACTAAAAAAAGGAATTAAACATGTTTTACTTCCAAATATCAATACAACCTTAATTGAAGCAATTGGAGTGGAATTATTTTTAGAAGATTCCACACGATATAAAATTTTCTCTATCTATTTTCCCGGCGGAAGATCCAATGATACAAAAAAAAGATATTTTAGAGACGACCTGAGGAAGTTAGTTAGAAATGATCAGTTCCTAATTGGGGGAGATTTTAATTGTAAACATCGCAATTGGGGTTGTTTAAGGGCAAATTCTTGGGGTAATATGCTTCTAGACTTTGTTATGAGATTTCCAGTCACAATTATGTATCCTGATAGTCCTACATACGTTCCATCGTCAAGTAGATCTTCTCCTTCTACTTTGGATATATTTTTGACAAGTAATCCTACCTGTTTTACTCACCCAGTTACTATAAACGCTCTTAGTTCGGATCATGTCCCTGTTTGCTGTAATACTATGTTAAGTACAAGACTGATAAATCTGCAATATTTAGATTATAAGAATGCCAATTGGCCTCGATTTCGTTCGTATCTTCACTCATATATTTGTAATTATGAAACTAATATCGATAATGTTTTGTGTAATGAAGATATATATAGTAGCGTTGATTTTTTTGAAAAGAAAATTGAAGAAAGTATCAATTTAGCAGTCCCAAGAAAAAATATAAATACAAGAACTATAATCTTACCTCGTGATATCCTAAATATTATAAAAAAGAGAAATGGAGTGAGAAGAAATTGGCAAAGGTATAGACAGCAGAATGATTTAAATGAAATGAAATTTCTCAATAGACCGATATCACAAAAAATATCTGAGTTTTTTAATTTTGAGTGGGGAAAGAAATTATGTTCCTTAAAGCCCAACTCAAAGCCGTTTTGGAATATATATAAAATTATAAAGAAGAAAAGCCCACCCATACCACATTTTGAGTCTTCCGGTGCTCTAATTACTAGCTACGAAGCTAAAGCTGAACTACTCGCTAGCACATTTGCATTGAACCATGTCATTTCGCAACATTTTAATTCAGAGGTTGAAAACCTGATCAATCGCAGTGTAATAGATTTTGATCAAAGACAAATTAGTTTTCCTACAAATGAAATGGTTTCGATTGAAGATATAGAAGACATAGCATGTAACCTTCACAACCAAAAAGCTGCTGGTTTTGATCAAATCAAAAACCAAGTTATTAAACAACTCCCAATGAGTGGGTTCGCTTTTCTTACGTTTCTCGTCAACTGTTGTTTAAAGTTGCAATATTTTCCTTGTAAGTGGAAACTGGCAAAAGTGGTTCCAATATTGAAGCACGGAGAGCCTCGAAACGATGCAAATAGCTACAGACCTATTAGCCTGCTCAGTAATATTAGCAAGATTTTAGAGAAAATTATTCTTCAAAAAACTTTAAACTTTCTGAATGAGAAAAGCATTATTCCCCCCCCAGCAGTTTGGTTTTCGCAAAGGACATAATACGTTCTATCAAATAAATATGATTTGTCAGCATGTCAAACATAATTTTAATGAAAAGAAATCAACTGTTCTTGTGTTACTTGATGTGGAAAAGGCGTTTGACTCTGTGTGGCATAATGCGTTAATACATAAACTTGTTATAAACGAGTTCCCTGGCTATTTAGTCAAAATAATCCAAAGTTTTTTAAATTATAGAAAATTTATAGTAACGCTAAATGGAATTAGCTTTTCCCTTAAGCCAGTGCCTTCTGGCGTTCCCCAAGGCTCTGTGCTTTCTCCAACGCTCTTCAATATTTATACCTCAGATTTTCCGAGCCTCCAAAATTGTGAATTCGGAATGTATGCTGATGACATTGCTATATATGCTTCGGGAGAATATGGATCTACTGTCGTTAACCATATGCAAAATGCTCTCAATGTGATATTCGAGTATTACAAACATTGGAAAATCAAAATAAATGCTGAAAAGAGTCAGGCTATCTTTTTCACAAGAAAAAGAAAGGACTGCTTCTTACCCATTTCTAATCTGAAATTGAATAACTGCGATATTCCTTGGGTCAGCTCTGTTAAGTACTTAGGTGTTTACTTTGACAAGAGACTGACATTTAAGGAACATACTAATAATACTCTGAATAAAATTAATATAGCAATAAAGTTACTATACCCCTTGATAAACCGCAAGTCACTATTAAGCAATCGTTACAAGCTCACTATCTTTAAAGTCGTTTTCCAATCTATCATTCTGTATGGATCACCCGCCTGGGGAAACTGCGCTACAATGCATATAAAAAAACTACAGATATCGCAAAATAACGTCCTGAAAATGATCCTTCGTGTCCCATGGTTCTACTCTACATCAACATTGCACCAAAAAACTCACGTTATAACAATTGAAAAAAAAATTGAATTCATTAAAGAAAAATTTATTAGAACATGTCAAAACAGTGAAAATGAACTAATTGTTGGACTTACATAACATAGTATTATGTGTGTCAGATATTCACTATATCCGCATCACATTCTTTTCATTTATTTATTTTGTGTTAATACATATTTGTTTATTTGTCTTCGTTTATTTACTATTTGCTTTATTTGCATTATTTATTTATTACATATTTATTAAAACCTTCTGTGATATTAGTATTAATCTACGTTAAATTAATGTATGTTAAAATATTTATTAATTATTTGTTTTGTTTTTTTTTTTTTGCTTGCTGTATATTTATTTATTTATTTGTTTATTAAAATATTTTCTATTATTTATTCATTTATTTATTATTTATTATGTGTTTATTCATTTATTATTTTTTTTTTGTTTTTTGTTTTTTGTTTACTTATGTATTTATTTATCTATTTTTTATTTAATTATTTATTTATTTTGTTATTTATTTATTTAATTATTTATATATTTACTTATTTTTATGTAAACATTTATTTATTTAAATTTACTTTGTTAATTTATCTGTGATACAATCCAATGTTAAAACTTATATGAAGGTTTTTTTTTTCTCTTCCATATTTTTCCTTCAAATATATTTAAATTAATTTAACTAAACTAGCAACTTAATAAATACAAATGTATATTTCAGTAGTAAGATAAATATAACTTATCATATCTTTGTACACTGTGCAATGACAATTTGTTAAAAAATGTAAATTCATATGGAAACAATAAATATACATACATACATTCATTTCTGGTATTGCGGTGTTATTTCATAACGTAGGTGGGTAGGTAGGTAAAAATGGCTTTTTATTCTAAGAACTATAAGTCCGGCAGTTAGCTCCGCTATGTCGGACTTCGCTTGGTGCCTATCTGGACATGGTACTGGATGGCTGAGGGCATGTCAGCCTCCCATCTACTGTGTCCAATTTTAGAGAACGATGTGATTCACGAAGCTACCATAGTCTGCCTGCACGGCTTTGATACAGGTTGCGACGGGAGTTCACATGGTTCTTTGATCTGTTTGTCAGTCTGAGAAGGATGTGAACGGGTATGTTATTCAAGGTTCGGGTATATATGTATATACTTGGGAGTTATTCCCTTGTTTCCAAGTTCCATAAGAAAACAAGAGATCTTTGGATGCCTCACCAATGGCTAGTGACTCATTCCCCCCACCAGGCTGTATACCAGGACTGTTAGACTGATTATGGCTATCTTCGCTAAGAAACCCTTATAGGCAGGTTGCTGGATGGCTTAGGCTAGGGCCAGTTCACCTGTGAAATCACTCAATTTGAGAGACAGACATTGTTCTCGCAGTCGCTGTAGCCAGCCTACACGGCTAAAGATATGGCTTCTGTCGGGAACTCGTTGTTCTCTTGATCCCTTCTGTTTTCTACTGGAAAAGGAGAGATATTTATAAAGTCTATTGCGTTTATAACCATTTAGTTATATTAAGGAATCCAAGAAGATTTCCTATACTCACTATTGAGAGTTCGCTAAGGTCAGCTACAAAGAACTGACCGAAGAATTGGCATCTTGGACTAGCCAAGGCAGGGCAATGGCCTTTCATCTTCGCAGCTATGGCAGTAAGTATTGTGTGGAATGCCCATTTTTTGCCGCATGCTCTCCTATCGGCCAGTGACTCGTGCTGACTGCAATAATTCTGGCTATGTCTGGCCGAGTTCTACACATGAGTTCACTTGTACGGGATTTATCATAAGCAGGCCACATCTTCCTTGAAATGACACAAGTAGACAAACATGACATGATATTGCCCTTCACAGCTCCTAGCGGAATTCTAACTACTTCAGCGAGCTAGTTGTGAAGGACTGATCCTTGCCTGGCAAGCTCGTCAGCCCGTTCATTTCCATGAACACCACTGTGACCTGGTACCCAGACCAAAGTAATATTCAAGTAAACATTAGGGCTCGCGAGCTCGTTTAAGCATTGTTTCACAAAATTGGAGGATTGCTGCCTGACTATCTATAAATATGGCAGTATTTCGGCTTAGATTTGGATCAAGTTTCAATATCTTGCATGCTTCTCTGATTGCAATAGCTCCGCCTGGAATACGCTCGCGAAGCTTGGAAGTCGAAAGACTTGGAAACGTTAAGTGTCTCCGAAAAAACACCAGCTCTGACACCACATTCCGTCTTCGATCCATAAGTAAAAATAAAAGTGTCATAGTTATTAATTACCTCGTCATCCTCCCACTCCCTGCGGGTAGGAAAAACTACGCTTAAGCCTTTGCAAGGATTACGAGGGGGAATTCAGTAATCGGAAGTTGTCGAACTAAAGCTTGGTGGCAGTAATTTCGCACTGTTGCAGTGACCAAAAGGTTTTTCGGTCCAACACCCAATTTCTCCAAGTCTATATGCAGTGCAAGATACTAAGTAATGTATATGTAAATCGAGAGGAAGGATATTTAAAATCACGCTCAAGGCATGAGTAGGGCAGGATCGCAGCGCTCAGTAGTCCACACACTCTCTGTTCTCTGTACCCATATTATAGGCTTTGCTTAGAGCAGGCCACCAGACAATCGATAAATAGGTTAGTATGGGCCGTACAACTGCGGTGTACGTCCACAGAACCGTCTTCGACTGGAAATCCCATTTGTTTCCAAATGTTTTACTGCAGGAATAAAAAGCTATGCTGACTTTTATGACCCGTTCTTCTATGTTTAATTTCCAGTTAAGTTTAGGGTCGAGGATTACACCCAGATATTTAGCCCGGTTTGAGAGTGAGAGAGTTTGACCATTGAGGCGAGGCAGAGTGAAGGCGGGTATCTTGTACTTGTTTGTAAAAAGCAGCAGTTCTGTCTTGTTTTGATTAATCCCTAAACCGCAACTTGTGGCCCAGTTGCAAACCTTACTCAAAGATCTATCTGTGATTTCACTAATCACAGGTAGGAATTTGCCCGATACTAGCAAATCTTAATCGTCTGCATACACGCCACTGCATTCACTCCTCCTCCCTCAAGTTCTACTAAAATTTTATTCATAACCAGAAGCCACAATAGTGGAGACAGTACTCCTCCCTGTGGTGTACCTCTATTTGCGTATTTGATTGATTGTATATTACCTAACTTTGATTGTATTACTCTATTGCTTAGCATGGATACTATCCATTCTCTTAAAGGAACATCAATTCCAAAGTCAATGAGGGATTGTAGATAGATTCGGTAAGTACGTTGTTGAAGGCTTCTTCTACGTCTAAGAAAGTAGCCAATGTATACTCTTTGTAATGTAGTGTGTTTTCAACTGTTCGCACAACCTCATGAAGAGCTGTCTCAGTAGACCTGCCCTTGAGGTATGCGTTTTGTGATTTGGAAAGAGGCGAGTAGACTATTGTTTCTCTAATGTGGCTATCTAGGATGCGCTCTAGGTTTTTGAGCACAAAAGAAGTCAGACTAATAGGGTGAAAATCTTTTGCAGATTCGTGGCTTCGTCTACCCACCTTTGGGATAAAAACAACTCTGACCTGTTTCCACGAATTGGGAACATAACTAAGTAGGAGGCATCCCTTAAATACGTTCACAAGCCAAGGGACTACTATATCTTGTAGTTTTTGCACCATAACTGGAAATATGCCGTCCGGGCCAGGAGATTTATACGGAGAAAAGCTTTTTATAGCCCAAGCTATATTTTGTTTTGTTATAACGGTATTAATTTCCTCTAAATGTACTGACTGTACTACAGAGGATTGATATGTTTCTGGGTTACTGTCACTACAACCTGGAAAGTGTGTTGTCATTAAAAGCTCTAAAGACTCAGCAGGTGACTCAGTCCACGTACCATCCTCATTTTTAAGAAGGAGGGGTTTGAGTGCTCCTTGGATAAAATCTTACCCAATCTAGCTGAGTCCTTGATATTTTCTAAAGAATATTCTCTCCAAGCATTCTGCTTAGCTGATGAAAGTGATCGCTTGTATAATTTAAGACAGTCTTTATAATGTTTAGAAAACGAATGTTTTTAGCGGATATTGAAGATATCTTTTGTCATTTTCCTAAGATTAGACAAATATTTAAAAATATATGTTTCGCTAAATTGATGCCAATTTTATATAAACACTTCATTAAAAATAACACTATCAAAAAATTATAAGTTGCTGAATTTGCCGCTTATTAGTTGTGAAAGATAATAATTTGCAGCTCTTTATTTTTATAAAAAAAATTATTATTTTTCAAAAGAAATATATATTTCGCTTACTTGACGCATATTTTATATGACAACTTCACTAAAAAATAACACTATCAAAAAATTATCAGGTGCTAATTTGCCGCTTTTTTGCTGCTTATTACTTGTGAAAGTATTAATTTTTATAAAAAAATTAATTAAAAAAAAATATATATGTTTCGCTAACTTGAAGCCAATTTTATATGACACTTGACTAAAAATAACACTATCAAAAAATTATTTGGTGCTTAATTCGCCGCTTTTTTGCCGCTTATTAGTTATGAAAGAAAATAATTTGCCGCTCTTTTTTTATTAAAAAAAATTAATAAAAAAAAATATATGTTTCGCTAACTTGAAGCTAATTTAATATGACAACTTCACTAAAAATAAAACTATCAAAAAATTATTAGGTGTTGAATTTGCCGCTTATTTGCCGCTTATAAGTTGTGAAAGAAAATAATTTGACGCTCTTTTTTATAAAAAAAATTTATTTTTTTACAAAAAATATATATGTTTTGCTAACTTAACGACAATTTTGTATGACAACTTCACCAAAAATAACACTATCGAAAAATTATTAGGTGCTGAATTTGCCGCTTTTTGCCGCTTAGTAGTTGCGAAGGAAAATAATTTGCCGCTCTTTTTTTTATAAAAAAAAATAATTAAAAAAAAAATATATGTTTCTTTAACTTGACGCCAATTTTATAATATGACAACTGCACTAGAAATAACACTATCAAAAATTTATTAGATGCTGATTTTTTTTTATTAGGTGCTGAATTCGCCGGCGGTCAGCCATCAGACGAATAGGGGGAATAACATGTAGCATATGAAAACATGCACGTGCCGTAACTATTCGGGACTGGTGGAAGTGTGATCATAGCCTCTTTGCGGCGGCCGCTAGTAACTAGCCTTTTAAAAAAGGTTTGGCTAATATGATCAGGCTGGTTCCTCAGGTTGGCAACAGGTTAATTCCCTGTTCCGTAATATTTAGAATTACGAACCCGACAACAAGCCTCGGAAACGGACTGATCTCACGACGACAACCAACGCAACGAAAACGGCAAAACGATTTACGAATTTTCTTATGGAACGTACGATCGCTCTATAGAGCTCGAGCTGCTCAGCAGCTAGCCTATGCCCTGTCAAAATATAGAGCTGACATAACAGCACTACAAGAAATCAGATGGACAGGGAATGGTGTTTTACAGAAGAAAGAATATGACGTATACTACAGCTGTCATACAAAACACCATGTGCTCGGGGTAGGCTTCCTAGTCAGCGAAAAAATTAAGTCTACCATCATCGGCTTTAACGCTATAAGCGAAAGGCTATGCACCCTTCGCGTGCGAGGCAAATTAACGAACATTAGCCTCATTAATGTTCACGGACCTACGGAGGAGTCCTCAGACGAAGAAAAAGAGACTTACTACGAACAAGTCGAGAGGACCCTCAATGCCTGTCCAAGGTATGACGTAAAAATCATCCTTGGGGATTTGAACGCAAAAATAGGTCGGGAGCCGGTATTCAGGCATTACGCAGGCACCCATAGTTTGCATGAGAACACTAATGACAATGGACTTCGAGTCTTAGAATTGGCAGCATCGAAAAACATGGTCGTTGCGAGTACCAGGTTCCCGCGAAAAGATATCTACAAAGCCACCTGGGTATCACCTGATGGAGTCACTCGTAACCAAATAGACCACGTGTTGATAGACCGTCGCCACTACTCGAACTTGATGACGGTACGAACGTACCGAGGCGCCAATATCGACTCGGATCACTATCTTGTTGGTATGGTCTTCCGAGGGCGGATTGCCTTGCGAAGACGTATTGCATCCGCCGATCAAGTTCGAATCAACACGGCTGCCCTGCACAATGAAAATGCCAGTAACAGGTAAGGTAATGCGTTAGGACTCGCCCTAGAATCGCTTCATTTAGGGAGAGTAAGTCCTGGGGCCAGTATGCTGGGCGTAGATGAGAAGTCGACACGCCTTAAGAATACTGTCATTAGTACTGCCAACTCCATCTTAGGCAGCAGTCGTAGAAACCGGAACGACTGGTTTGATGATGATTGCAAGCTAGCGACTGAACTTAAGAATAATGCGTACCGAGCAATGCAACAATCTCATAGAACGCGGGCACGCGAAGAAGAATATAAAGAGCTCAGAAGAATAAAAAATCGGCTTCATAGACAGAAAAAATCAGCCTGGGAAAATAACTTAATCTGTGAAATAGAAAAAAGCCGAGAGCGAGGTCCGCACCAGGCGCGGAAGTTCTACCAATCTACGGAGAGGGAAATCTGATCACTGATCCACAAAGCATACTGGAGCGATGGGAAGTGTACTTTAATGAATTGCTAAATGGTCAACTCACTGCAGAAGTGGAGGCTCCACTGCTTCAAGACGAATACCCTGTGTTGCCGTCACCAAGCATAGAAGAGGTTGAGAAGGCTATAGACCGGCTAAAGAAAAACAAAGCCCCAGGGGCTGATGGTATACCAGCCGAATTATTTCAACACGGTGGGCCAGCTCTACGTCAGGCAATTCATGATATTATAGTGCACGTGTGGGAGCATGAAGAAATGCCAGAAGACTGGCGAAAAGGTATAATATGCCCCATACATAAGAAAGGAGATGTCACAACGTGCAGCAACTATAGAGGTATCACGTTGTTGAGTACCGCCTATAAGATACTCTCCTCTATCCTACAAGACCGGATAACCCCATACGCTAAAACCATCATCGGACAATATCAGTGTGGTTTCATTCCAGGCAAATCAACAACTGATCAGATCTTTACCCTTAGGCAGGCGATGGAAAAATGTCTAGAATTTAACATCCCAACATACCACCTGTTTATAGACTTTAAGGCCGCCTATGATAGCATAGCCAGGGTAGAACTTTACAAAGCCATGAGAGAATTCGGCATCCCAAATAAATTGACACGACTATGTAGGTTGACCATGACCAACGTAACAAGCCAAGTAAAAATAGCCGGATTGCTATCCAGACCAATCAACATCTTTAATGGACTCCGACAAGGGGATGGTTTGGCCTGCCTCCTCTTCAACCTGGCGTTGGAGAAAGCAATCCGTGACTCTGGCACGGCAACAAGAGGGACCATCGTCAACAGGTCCAGCCAGATACTGGCTTACGCAGACGACATCGACATCATCGGAAGAACCGAGCAAGCTGTACACGATTCCTTCATCCAGATCGAGCAGGCGGCACAAAATCTGGGGCTGCACATTAGTGAAGGTAAAACAAAGTACATGGTTGCGTCGAATGCGAGAGGAACAGTTGGTCAAACAATCAAGGTAGCGGAGCAAGAATTTGAAGTGGTGCAATCTTTTAAATACCTTGGGTCAATAGTAGCAGCCGATAACAATATAGAAGAAGAAATACGCGGGCGGCTTCTCAAATCCAGCAGAGCCTACTACAGTCTGTCAAAGCTCTTCAAATCCAGAAATCTCACCATAACTTCAAAACTACTGCTGTACAGGACCATGGTTCTGCCAGTACTCACATATGGATCCGAGACTTGGGTGCTTAGCAAAAGGCACTCTGACGTCTTAGCCGCGTTCGAGAGAAAAGTCTTAAGGAGAATTGTTGGCCCCATATGTGAGGAAGGACGATTCCGGAGACGGTACAATCATGAATTGTACGCAATCTACCTTGAAGCAGATATCGTGACAAAAATTAGGCTCGGTAGACTTCGGTGGGCAGGGCACCTAGCTCGCATGAGCGAAGAGGAACCTGCTCGGAAAGTTCTTTGTGGTACATTCTATGGCAGACGACAGCGTGGTAGACCATGCTTGCGCTGGAGAGATGGCGTAGACCAAGACGCCCGGAGCCTTGGGGTGCGCAACTGGATGGCGTCAGCTCGAGACCGGGATAGGTGGAGAGACTTGTTGAAGGAGGCCAGGAACGGACCCCGGTTGTCGAGCCGATGATGATGATGATGAATTTGCCGCTTTTTTGCCGCTTAATATAGCTGAATTTGCCCCTTTTTGCCGCTTATTAGTTGTGAAAGAAAATAATTTTGCGTTATTTTTTTTTAAATAAATTAATTAAAAAAAATATATATATGTTTCGCTTACTTGACGCCAAACTAATGTGACAACTTCACTAAAAATAACACTATCAAAAAATTATTAGGTGCCAATTTTTTCGCTTTTTGCTGCTTACTAGTTGTGAAAGAAAATAGTTTGCCGCTCTTTTTTTATAAAAAAATTGATTAAAAAAAAAAAAAGGTTTCGCTAACTTGAAGCCAATTTTATATGACTACTTCACTAAAAATAACACTATCAAAAAACTATTAGGTGCTGAATTTGCCACTTTTTTGCAGCTTATTACTTGTGAAAGAAAATAATTTGCTGCTCTTTTTTTTATAAAAAAATTAATTAAAAAAAAATTATGTTTCGCTAACTTGAAGCCAATTTTATATGTCAACTTCACTAAAAATAACACTTTCAAAAAATTATAAGGTGTTGAATTTGTCGATTTTTTGACGCTTATTAGTTGTGAAATATAATAATTTGCAGCTCTTTATTTTTATAAAAAAAATTATTTTTTTTTCAAAAGAAATATATATTTCGCTTACTTGACGCATATTTTATATGACAACTTCACTAAAAAATGACACTATCAAAAAATTATCAGGTGCTAATTTGCCGCTTTTTTGCTGCTTATTACTTGTGAAAGTAATTAATTAATTTTTACAAAAAAAATAATAAAAAAAAAAAATATGTTTCGCTAACTTGAAGCCAACTTTATATGACACTTAACTAAAAATAACACTATCAAAAAATAATTTGGTGCTGAATTCGCCGCTTTTTTGCCGCTTATTAGTTATCAAAGAAAATTATTTGCCGCCCTTTTTTTATAAAAAAAATGAATAAAAAAGAATATATGTTTCGCTAACTTGAAGTTAATTTAATAATAAAATTTAATATTGCGTACTAGATTGGGTTTGATGTCATCTAGCTGATGAGCCCACCATCAAACTAGGGCGAAACGCAATGCTTGGAGTAAAGGCCACAAAACCTTTAATATTGAATTTCATTCATAAATACTCCATTTAATAAAATCTAATTTGACTATTTTTAGTCTTTTTATTGTTTTTATTTTCTTATAACTTCGCTTGGCCACGAGCATAACATCATAATTTTTCTAATGTCTAACTTTAATCAATGTTCTTTAGAATAATATAATTCACAGGGAGTTTTCTCTGTAAATTTTATAAAGCAGTCGGTAATCATCGACAATTATTGCGTACTAGATTGGGTTTGATGTCATCTAGCTGATGAGCCCACCATCAAACTAGGGCGAAACGCAATGCTTGGAGTAAAGGCCACAAAACCTTTAATATTGAATTTCATTCATAAATACTCCATTTAATAAAATCTAATTCGACTATTTTTAGTCTTTTTATTATTTTTATTTTCTTGTTAATTTAATATGACAACTTCACTAAAAATAAAACTATCAAAAAAATATTAGGTGCTGAATTTGCCGCTTTTTTGCGCTATTAAGTTGTGAAAGAAAATAATTTGTCGCTCTTTTTTTTATAAAAAAAATTATATTTTTTACAAAAAATATATATGTTTTGCTAACTTAACGACAATTTTGTATGACAACTTCACCAAAAATAACACTATCGAAAAATTATTAGGTGCTGAATTTGCCGCTTTTTGCCGCTTAGTAGTTGCGAAGGAAAATAATTTGCCGCTCTCTTTTTTATAAAAAAAAATAATTAAAAAAAAAATATATGTTTCTTTAACTTGACGCCAATTTTATAATATGACAACTGCACTAAAAATAATACTATCAAAAAATTATTAGGTGCTGAATTTGCCGCTTATTAGTTGTGAAAGAAAATAATTTGCCGCTCTTTATTTTTTAGAAAACAAAAATAATTTTTTAAAAAAATATATATGTTCCGCTAACTTGACGCCAATTTTAATGACAACTTCACTAAAAATAACACTATCAAAAATTTATTAGATGCTGAATTTTTATTAGGTGCTGAATTTGCCGCTTAATATAGCTGAATTTTCCCCTTTTTGCCGCTTATTAGTGAAAGAAAATAATTTTCCTTTATTTTTTTTTTTAAATAAATTAATTAAAAAAATATATGTATATGTTTCGATAACTTGACGCCAATTTTATGTGACAACTTCACTAAAAATAACACTATCAAAAAATTATTAGGGGCTGAATTTGCCGCTTTTTGCCGCTTATTAGTTGTGAAAGAAAATAGTTCTTTTTTTTTTTATAAAAAAATTATTAAAAAAAAAGGTTTCGCTAACTTGAAGCCAATTTTATATGACTACTTCACTAAAAATAACATTATCAAAAAACTATTAGGTGCTGAATTTGCCACTTTTTTGCCGCTTATTACTTGTGAAAGAAAACAATTTGCTGTTTTTTTTTTTATAAAAAAATTAATAAAAAAAAAATTATGTTTCGCTAACTTGAAGCCAATTTTATATGACAACTTCACTAAAAATAACACTATCAAAAAATTATAAGGTGTTGAATTTGTCGATTTTTTGCCGCTTATTAGTTGTGAAAGAAAATAATTTGCCGCTCTTTTTTTATAAAAAAAAATAATTAAAAAAAAAATTTATGTTTCGCTAACTTGAAGCCAATTTTATATGACAACTTCACTAAAAATAAAACTATCAAAAAATTATTAGGTGCTGAATTTGCCGCTTTTTTGCCGCTTATTAGTTGTGAAAGAAAGTAATTTGTCTCTTTTATTTTTTATAAAAAATATTAGTTTAAAAAAAAAAATATATATGTTTCGCTAACTTGACGACAATTGTGTATGACAACTTCATTAAAAATAACATTACCGCAAAATTATTAGGTGCTGAATTTGCCGCTTTTTTGTGGCTAATTAATTTGAAAAGAAAATAATTTCACGCTCTTTTTTATAAAAAAAGATTAGTTTTTAAAAACAAAAAACAAAATATATGTTAAATAACAACTTCACTTAAAATAACACTATCAAAAAAGTTTCTCCTGGTTTATTACATTTTCGACATGTGTCAGCCACCTACGTGCCTAGGCAATGTTTTTCGTAATTTCTTGTTTTAATTACCTTATCCTGAATGGCGATTACAAGGCCTTCGGTCTCCGGGGAAAGGTATCCGTTTGTTAAAATCATTAAAAACCGACCAATATAATAAGTACACGATTTTAGTCAACTAAAATGCTGACACGCTGGGAATCGGATTTTCTGCTTTTCCCACATAACATCAGTGTTGATCATTTTTTGTATACTAATTAATATTAGGTTTATTATATCATCACATTACCTATTTATGTATATCCCAATCCCCCCAAAACGCGTGAGACCAGACACACAAAATGTATAATAATAATAAAAGGTTAACGTTTTGTCTCACGCGTTTGAAACCCAATCCTCTAGCTGCCCGTTCGATTGGGTACATATTTTTCACAACTATGACTTGGCGAGAAATGTGTACCTAAAGTTCGAGGCAGTTGCTTCTTCAATTCCATGCGGTAATAAAGTGTATACATTGTACCTAGATACATAATTGTTGTGGTTTTTCTTTATTTTTATTAATCATTTCTAGTTAACGACAGTATAAACATTGGCGACCGTGACAGGACACAACTAAAAAGAGTTAAGTGGCCTGTAAAACAAACTATAAAAAAAAAAAAAAATAAAACGAACTACATATCAGTTCTTAGTGTGTTGTTGTTAGTGAAGTGAATTTAAAATAAAAAAAAAAAAAAATATATAAACATAAACATGACATTATCGATGGAGCAACTCGCCGATCACCAAGAAAAAATTGGTAAGGAGATAGTCGTTCTCGCCAGGAACTATGGAAAAGATGGTGCTGCGAGAAAAACCTTGATATATCTTCAACAAAGGTGGAAAACCCTGGACGAACTTTGGGAAAAATTTGATAACGCAGACAGCGAAATCAGAGACAATCATCCGGACGTTCAGGATCATGAGTATTTCACCAACGAGTATTTTGACCAAATAAACAAAATATACACAATTATGAAAGACGACATAATGCGTCGACTCGAAGCTGAGCAGAAGGATGAGCCACCATCAGGACCGAATGCAGAACAGCCAATTGCAAGGCCTTCAACGTCGGATACGTCCCAAGAAGGACAACCATCAGAAAAGTCCCAAGCAGGACAACCAGCATCGTCCCCAGCAGGACTATCAACCGGGGTATCTAAACCACAATTTTCAAATCATTCTAAAACTACAACACCTCTGACCATGGAAAATAAATTTCGATTGATTGCTAAAATTTATCAAGCATCTCTCAACAAGTGCTCCATGGATTTGAAAAACATTTCTCCTCAAGAGTATATTATCAAAACAAAAACTCTTACGCGTAATTGGGAGGAGTTAACAGCGGCATATCAACGACTTGGGAACGGTGCAGATGCAGTGGACATAGAGCTGTATTTTGACCTCCAAGAACAACTCGATCTCAAAATATCATGTCTACCAAGTGCTTCTGAACTGAATGAAACCACCAATGCTTCAATGCAGTCGGCAGCAATAAATCTGCCTAAAATAGAGATACCAAAATTCGATGGAAGCTATCTCAATTGGCCACAGTTTTATGATTTATATACACAAATGGTACACAAGCAACCTATCCCACCAGCTCAGAAGCTTTATTTTCTGAGAGCTAACGTCGCTGGAGATGCCCACAGTTTAATTCAACACTTTCATGCAACGGACAGCAACTATGAGGTGGCATGGAAAACACTGGTGGATAGATTTAACAACAAACGGTTATTGTTAACCGCTCAGCTCAACAGGCTGCTTCAACAATCTAGTGTAGTAGATAACACTAAAAGTTTAAAAAGGCTGCATAATACAACCAAAGAAGTGTTGCAAGCCATTAACAATCTTGGCTATGACACCACAGGATGGGACCCGCTACTTGTCCATTTGCTATCAGAAAGAATGGACAATGACACAAGAATGCTATTCGAAGAATACCATGATGCACCGAGAAGCTGTCCAACAATGAAGCAGCTTCTAGAATTCTTAGAAGGAAGGTTCCAGACCCTAGAAGCTGTGAGCCGAGAGGACAAAAGGAAAGTGGCGGTGACGGTAACCGAGAAGCCAAGGGAAGTTAATTTTAAGTTATGTGTATTTTGCAAGTCAGTTAATCATAAGATATTTAATTGTAAAAAATTTCTCAATCTTTCAGTAGAAGAACGGAATCAGGGGGTGCGAAGGCTTCAACTCTGCACCAACTGTCTTCAAGCAGGACATCCTCTTTCAGCGTGTCAGCTGAGAAATTGCAAAACTTGCGGCGGTAAACACAACACCTTGCTGCATTATACGACTTCTAAAGCAGCCAAACCCAAGCAACACTTAAGTGGTAAGTCGTGTACTTTTCATACTGGTCGGGGGGATGAACTCCCATCAGGTTCATCGGGTAATACTTCATTAGGGGTTAGCACACAAAGACGCCAAGTTCATCTTGCTACCGCCATTGTAAATCTCATAGCTGAAAATGGTATGCGAATTCCACGCAGAGCTATGCTCGATTCTGGATCTCAATTACATTTCATTACAGCATCTATAGCTCAGCAGCTGGGCTGTAAAAAGCGGAGAATGGATATTCCAATAAGTGGAATTGGGGGTAAAGAAGATCATTCCAATTTTATCATTGACGTCTCAATAGAATCAAGAACCTCTTTATATAGGTCAACTATTGAGGCAAGCATCATGCCAAAAATAAGCGATTACAAAGCAACCTTTAATACAAATCTACGAAATTGGGTACTGCCTCCGAATATCATTCTTGCTGATCCAGGATCTATTGATTCGCACCGTATCGATTTGTTGATTGGTGCCGAAATTTTCTTTGATCTTCTGTTACCAGGAGAATTCAAAGTTGCAGCAAATATTCCTATTTTGCGAAACAGCAAATTAGGTTGGCTAATAGCAGGTAGCGCCATGGACACAGTTCCAAAATCCTTTTGTCATCAAGTGACAAAACCGACCCTAAGTTCATTAGATAAACTTGTCCGATCATTTTGGGAAAGTGAATCTTTTGAAGGCGAATCAAAGGTATATAGTGAAGAAGAATTCAAGTGCTAAGAGCATTTTAAAAATAATGTGACCACCACAGCAAATGCTCAATTTGAAGTTCGACTTCCTTTTAAACACGATGCTACTAAATTACTAGGAAATTCTCGTCAAGTAGCCACTAAGCGTTTTTATTCATTGGAAAGAAAACTTGAACGTAACAATGAACTAAAGGAGTCCTATGTAAAATTCATGAACGTATATGAACGTTTAGGTCATATGAGCCCAATATTGTCAGAAAATGACATACCAAAATCAAATTTTTTCCTTCCACACCACTGTGTGCTTAAACCTGAGAGTTCTTCAACGAAACTCCGGGTAGTTTTTGATGCTTCTGCAAAAAGCACTTCGGGCCATTCACTAAATGATGCCCTTATGGTTGGTCCAACAGTCCAATCTGACTTATTTTCTGTCATTTGCAACTTCAGATTGCATCAGTATGTATTTACTGGGGATATAAGCAAAATGTATAGACAAATATTAATCAACCCAAATGATAAGGCTTATCAACTTATATTATGGAGGGCTGACATTAACAGTCCACTGAAAACTTATCAACTTAACACAGTAACATATGGAATGGCACCCGCATCTTATTTAGCAACAAGATGTTTAGTAAAGTTAGCTAATGACTTTCAGGATACATATCCCAAAGCATCAGCGACTATTTTAAATAACATTTACGTTGATGATTGCCTTACAGGCGCAGCTTCCATCAATGAAGCCAAGATGCTACTCGAGGAGACTGTTTCCTTATTAAAGCAGGGTAATTTCGATCTCACCAAATTTTGTGCAAACGATCCGCTTATTTTAAAGGACATTCCTGAGGAAAACAAGGAGAAAATGTTAACCATTTACCAATCAGAGGTAATAAAAACTCTTGGTTTAATCTGGGAACCAACGTTAGACAAATTCAAATTCGTGTATAATTTTAAACCATTTACCAGCAATGAAAACTTGTCAAAACGCGACGTCCTTGCTGATTTGGCTAGATTTTTTGATCCATTGGGTCTTCTAGGACCAGTTATATTGCTCGGTAAAATATTTCTTCAAGAACTATGGAAATTAAAATATACTTGGGATGAAAATTTGCCAAATGATAGAGCCTCAAAATGGTTTAACTACTTATCTCAATTTTCAGAAATACAAAAATTAAGCATACCGCGATTCGCTTTAATTGATTCTGCGGACACAATGGAGGTACATGGATTTTCAGATAGCAGTCTAAATGCTTTTGGAGCATGCATATATTTGAAATCCATTGACAAAACTGGCAAGATTTGTACTCAATTGTTGTGTTCAAAATCTCGTGTTGTTTCTTTAAAAACAGTAAGCATTGCTAGATTAGAATTACAAGCGGCCGTGTTATTAGTAGAATTAGCACAAAAAATAATGCGCACTATCCCTAAAAAAATTGACACAGTTCAATTTTATACTGACTCCACAACAGTATTGGCATGGGTAAAATCACCGTCATATACCTGGGAGACATGCGGTAATAAAGTGTATACATTGTACCTAGATACATAATTGTTGTGGTTTTTCTTTATTTTTATTAATCATTTCGAGTTAACGACAGTATAAACACCGTTTGTAAACCAATCTAGAGAGCTAGTTTTATCGGTGTGCTCATATTCAGGTACCTTTCATCGTCCATTGGGACTGTTTCGCTTTGATCTTCCATATTTGCGTTTTTCAAGTTCAGAGGCGTATAGTTATGTACGAGTTGTCGATATTATAGTTAGGGTACGAGTTGTCGATATTACTTCTTCAGGTAAACGAAGAAGTTTACTTCTCATCTTTGCTTCCAACTGTGGCCGCAGTACGATAAAAATAGAACGAATGCAATCATTCAAAAAGACAGGAAGTCAGTATCGACGTTGGTAGGTGTTTTAACTGGCCATAACATGCTAAGATATCACGCCAAAAAACTACGTCTAACTGAAAACGATCTGTGTAGAGGTTGCAGTGACGAGGAAGAACATGCGGATGTATCCCACTACCTCTGTCACTGCCCCAGTCTATGCCATCTAAGAAATAAATCTCTCGGGAAATACTTCTTCGAAAGCATCAAAGAACTATCAGAGTGCCCAGTAACAAATCTATATAGATTCGCAAGAGGAAACGGATGGTTGGACACCCCGGATTGACACTAAGGAACTCAATATGGACTACGAGTATGGTAAAAGGAGGAATTGGTAAACCCTCAAATGGGCAACACAATCTACCTTAGGTCTACATTGACCTAAGTGTGCTGGGGCTGAGCTACTGGCTCTCCTACAGCAACCCGCAAACCTAATCTAACCTAACCTTGCTTCCAACGTCCTGCACATTTTATTTATGCAAAGGAGGCCTCTACCAGCTTCCTTTCTTGAGAGGTACAAACGATGAACTGACGAATTTGGATGAAGGCATCGGAATTTTGTCAGCAATCTCCTTGTCATTCTATCCAGTTCATGAAGATCAGTATCTGACCATTTAAGGATACCGAATGAGTGAGCGATGGTATTGCCCAAGAATTGATGCTTTCCATCAAATTCCTTGCTGACAGTTTTGTATTTAGTACTTTTGTTAACTTTTTTCTGTATTTTTCCTTAAACTCAGCTTTGAGCCTTGTGTGGTCGATTCGTGCGTTCTGAGTTATACCTAGGTATTTGTAGAGGTCTTCCTTTTTCATCTCGTCTATTCCTTGGTGGAGTCCTTCAGTTGAAGCAGTATTGCCTTTGAGGACTTTTAGCAGAGCACATTTATCATACCCAAATGACATGTTTATGTCACCACTGAATAGCTTGGTAATATCAATTAGGGACTGTAATTTATGGCGGCTTCCTGAATATAATTTAAGATCATCCATAAACAGTAGGTGAGAGACTTGTAGCTCTCCAGATGGGTTTATTCTGTATCCAAGGTTTGCACTGAGTGCAAGGCAGAACCACAGTGGCGATAAGGAATCGTTTTGGAATATTCCTCTTAGGATACCGACGGTCGCAATTTCACTCTTTCCTAGTCGCAGATTAACCTTCCAGTTTTTCATTACTGAGCTTAGTACATTTATAATTCTCGGACATACTTTGTAGATGGAGAGAATTTGTAGAAGCCACTCATGGGGTATGGAATCGAACGCTTTTTTGTAACCTGGACACCTGGCTAAAGAAACAACCTTTTTAATATTCAAAAAAGGCGATGTCAAAAACCTGAAAACTACAGGCCAATAACTTGCCTATCAGTTCTTTACAACCTTTTCGTTGATGTTTTGACGTCTAGGTGTTGCAGTTGTCACCGGTCTGAAAGCATCAATATTAATATCATTTGTAAACAATTTTTTAAGTTCTTCTTCTCCATCTTTTTCATTAAATTTAAGATTAAAATAATTATCTAAATAAAATGTTTGTTTTTTAACCAATATACTGTTGTTTTTTATCTGTACGACTTCATTTGGGGAGTGTGAACGTATAAAGTTTCTATAGGATAAGAGGACTCTGCGTTTATTTTGCAATTCTTTGGTTAAGTTGCGTTGAATATAATTATATTCCTGTGACTTTAATTTTATTAGAATTGTTGAGCATATCAAAAGCAATTTTATCAGAGCCAGTGTTAATTTTAAGATTGGTGAAAGCGTTATTTTCACTTATTTTAATTGCTTGGAGCAAGCTTTGTGACACTACATGTCCTCTAGTAACAGCAAAGTCGTAATCCGAGCTCTTTCGAGTGGGTCAGTTTAAGTTTTTCCAAGAAAAAAAAATTGCAGGAAAAACTGACATGGCTTTCGTATTTTTTGTTGTAGAAAAAACACATATAGTACGTTTCAATCCACTTGGCCAATCTACTGCTCAGGTCTCTTAAAATGTCCATCTCGTTAATTTTGAAAGATACACAAAAAAATACAAATACTTCTAATTTGAAAAAAAATTGCATTTCATTAATTTACATGATTGTAATTTGTAAATGAACAAATTAAATTTATAAAAAGTATTAGAAATAGTTTGTTCTAGTAATGGCGCGCAGAGGGACGGGCGGGACGGTGGACGCGGGTGGTGGGGTGGCACGGGAGCTGCGGCAGGCACCGCGATTTTAAGGCTGCGTCGCGCCCACCGCAGCACCAATGCCACGCCCGCCGCCCGCACCATCCTCGCCGCCTGCGCCACCAACGCTTGTTTACGTTTTTATGCAAGAAATTGTAGTAGTCCAACGGTTTATTAAAAAAAATTGTACAAAAGCAATACATTGTTAAAAATAAATGTATTCTTTAACCCAAAAATTGCAATAAATAAAATGAAATAAGTTCTTACAAAAATGAAATAACTCATAAATAATTTTAAGTGAAATTAGTCCCAATTAGGATTAATTTCATTTGCATTATCTTAGAAGTTAATTCATTATGAAAAAAATCCTAACCCAAATGTATGCAATAAATATTAACATTTCTTCTTGTTTTTTCATGCGTATTAACTCTTTACTTTGTATGGGAAATGTTAGGATTTATTTACATAGCTTATTTTGTTAAGACTTAATACGATGGAAGATATTTCATGCCCCGTGCCGTTAATTGTGACGTAAACTTTATGCTTTGGCTTTTGTTTCACTCGATATCGCTTTATAATCTCATAGAATTCAACTTGGAGCATCTGCACAGTATGTGGTATATTGAAATCGTTAAGCCATTGTACCAACTCAGATATGCGGCTACCAGAAGTGTCTATTTTTTTTCGATTTGTTGTGGTATGATGCATTGTCCATTACAATCACTGAAAACTCCTCTAAGTTATTCAGAACTTGTTCCTGCATCCAATTGTCTCTTGTTTTCGTCCCTCCGTGTCGATCGGTTCGAAATTCCACTTATGTTGTTTTTTTTTGGATCTAGATATATTTTTTTCTCATCTTTTTTATATTTTGCGTTTCATTTGTCAAAAAAATCAAATCTAGATTACGTCTAGATCAAAATCTCGAAATCTCGATTTGAAGTGAGATTTTTTCATTTGCTTTCACATACACAACAATGTGTGAGACTGCCAAGTTGTCAAGTAAGTGCGAACTCAGTTTGTCTCTCGCCAATTTATACACGAAGAAACATAAAATGATACACACAAAAAATCTTTTTGCGTTTGATTCGGCGAAAAAAATCTGAAATCTCAGAGCAATATCTGAAGTTTCCAATGACAAACCACATTAGTTACTTGGTCTTGCAAAGTGGCATACGTCGTAGGATCATCAAACCGTAACCTATTGGTTTCTGACAATTTTTGGCTATATATTGCAACAACGATTTTGCGCGTCTGGCTGCCAATCGGTTTTCCTTTTCTTAATGGACCCATGAAAATACTTATATTTGTTTTCAAGTCTGTTATAAACTGCTGTTGTTTTCTTAAAACTGAATTTTAAAACAAACAAACATTGTTTAAATACGCGTGATGCAAAAAGTTCATTCATAAAAACCTAACAGGTAGGTAGAAAACTTTGAAACCAATAAACTCATTCATTAATACCCTGCCGAAATCTCACATTTAAGAAAATTACAAACAACAAATAACCCTTAAATTAAAAACAAAACTTTTACCCTCAGGTACCTTATATAAACCCAAAAACTATAAAACAATAAAACCTGAAAAATTGATTACCTCAAATCTAAAAATCAAAAAATGGTTTTGCCTTTTTTACCGGTTTTCACTTACTAAAAGCAAGCGCACAAGGGGATGTTTTTCGGAGTAGAAACAAATGTTAAGCAATTAAAAAGAACTTATATTCCTGGCATCGAAACATCTGTGTGTGTTATTGGGAAGCAGACAAATTGAATGTCTCACTGTTCCAACCTCTCCCTTATTATTTTTTTTTGTTTTGAAACACACGCGAGCAGAATCGCACAAATGCAAAAAAATCTTAAATTCAATGGCGATTGCTGCAAGAGATCAAATTTTCCGCAAACTTAATTTAATACTCAAAAGCAATCGCTCTACAAAACTGCATTCAAATTTGGAGACCTTCATAACTTTTGGCAAATCGCCCATACTCCCCATTGACTGTACTATTTCGTGCTGGCCCTACTTTGATTTAACATTAAAATTACTTACTAAATTAATTGTTATTGATATCAACATATACGAACGAAACCCAAGTTATTAATCCACAACAATAAAATGAGCGCCATGTGTTGGTACACCATCATTGGTAACATAGTCACAACAAAGATCAAATCAAACTTTTTAATGGTGATACCAATTAAATTCGGTCGTCTAAGGTGTATTCGCCTTCGGTATTGAAAATTGAAAGGCTTAGTATTTTTCGTTTATAACCTGTATCGTCTTCCGTGCCTAAATAAGTACTTGTTTCAGAGCATTTCATATTTAGTTTGGTTTGACATCGCACTGTGATAGAAAGTATGACGCTCGTAATTTCCTTGTCATTGGTTTAATTGTTATCTTCTTAAATTAGCTTTATCGCTTTGAATATTTTTCAAATTTCACCTGGTATTGTAAATGCGACCGCAAAACCACAGGTTGGTTCTGATAAAACGGCAACGAGACTTTTATTTATTAGTTAACGTTTATCTGTTTAGCGTCAAATACGTACAATAGGTATTCTTGTTACTTTACCCTCAATGGGGGCTTAGTACATAGCAAGTAAAGTGTTTGCATTTAAATTGAAAATCATCCATATGAAAAGTAAGTGGTTAAATAAAGTATATATAAAAGTATATTAACCACTGAATTACGTGTAATAAACTATAGTATTAAAATAAATTATACGGAAATGTAACATGACACTGATGTGGACTCCTTAGATTGTGCTAAACTGATTGTTTTTTTTTTTTAGAATCCAGTCCCTGTGAGGGACTCCTCAACAAAAATGAAGAGGATGAGATGAAAATCACTGGCTACCGGCGCTCAAAGAGTCGTACTTACCTCTGTTGGTTTTGCATATGCTTAACGGCCGGACTGCTTCGCTTGGTTCTTCATTGGTGGCGTCACTGGTTTATGTTGGCAACACATTCTCAGTGTCCCCTTGAAGTGGCTGAGAGAGTCTTAATTCAGGAGGACTACCAAGGAAAACATCAAGTTTATTATATAAAGGATGTGGTTACAATTTCGCTGGATTCTGTGAAGTGAGTATAACTGTGTGTTTATTTGTCGGCTTTGGTTAGGATTTGTTTCGATATTTACATAAAAAATATTTGAATTCTACATCGTATATAAATTAGTATGTAAGCTGCTGATGTCGAAGCAATATCAATAAAATGTTTGTACTTATGAAATATCAAAACATATGATAAAGCTTATCTATCTATAAGTTATATATATAATAAATATAATAAATATATAATTATGTCTTGGAAATGACCTCTTAGCAAATGAGTATAAGGAGTGTTTGCAGCTACTTAGACTTAATTTTATTTAATAAATAAACAAAAAAGAATCTCTACTAAATTAATATTTTGTTTTTGACATAAAAACAAACATCTGCAAAAAAAAAAATAGCAGTCGGAATCATATATTTTTAAAATATCAAACTTGTTAAAAACTATTTTCGTACTTTGACAGTTTTTTGCCAATAACTTAATGGGCAAAAGTTCGCTTATGGGATCTTTGACTGTACAACTAAAATACAGTTACTTGCTGTCTTACTTTTTTCAAAACTGTAATTTTTAAGTTTAATTTTCTGTGAATTTAAGAAAAGAATCTTAGATGATTCAAGCTTTTGCGAATTTGAAAAACTTAAACCAAAAAATCGGGTGGGTCGTTTTTTCTCGAAAACGGCTGTAATGATTTCAACCAAATTTCACATGTGTAATAAAATGTAGAAGGTCTATCAAAAAGTGAAAACCAAACCTTCAAGAAAACTCGTTTAACGGTACCAGCTATTTAACGGTATTTTTAAATTTCGACAAAAGAAATTTGAACGAAATTAAATACTAAACTTGTCGTAGCTATTCTAAATAGCAGGGCATCAATTTTTTTTTCAAATGTTTATTTGATAAGTTTTAAATAATTTTTGAATTTTTTTTTTACTGAATTCAATATTTCAAAAACCCTATGACGGATTTTTATGAAATTTAGTTTTAAGAAATTAAGATTTTTTAGAAAAGAGTTTTCGAAAAAATATTTTGAAAAAATCGATTTTTTCGAAAACCGGTCCAACGATTTTGAAAAAAAAAATTTCATAAACTCACATTTATAAAAGTAAATTTTTTGCATTCTTTGATTTTAGTTTGAATTTTGTAAGATATAGTTTTTAAACTTTTAAGAAAATATCATACGATTTTTTCGTATTATTCCGTTTGTACTTTGAACTCTCAGGTAACTTGCCACGAGAGCAAGTTTGGGCGACCCAGTCGTGCCCTTTATATTGTTCGTGCATGCATTTTTGTCGACGGTTAATTGTTGACGAATTTTCCAGTCGTTAACTCAAAGATTAAAATCAAGATCGTGCGACTCAGTCGTGGCCTTTTCTAAGATTTAAAGCTAAATTTACTGGACTACTTTTTAGTAATAATAAAATACAACATTAGATCTCAATCACATAAATATTGATTGATGGATGAACGGTTTTAAAACTGCAGATGTTATCACTTAAGGCGTATAGAACCCTATTTTAATATATATTTCTGTTGCCACTTGACAAAATAAATTTGTATCATCAATAATAATTGAGAAATAAATTGCGAAGTCAGATAAAACTCAACACGTCTGAGTAGTTAATTTATTAATATAACTAATCAATCATATCAATGAAATCGAACTATATTCATTTTAGTTCGAGCATAATTAGTTTTGGACTGTAAAGTGTCTTTCTGCTCATATTATCACCTAGCGTTTTGAATTCTAGAAATAAAAGGTTTAAGGTTTGTTTTAAATTCTATGGAAAGGTAATCAAAATTAGTTAAGCACTAAAAATTACCACGAGAGACTTGTTTCTCATCTACAACACCAGCTACAGAGTAGTTGACTATAATTCTGTGTAACAAAAAAAATCAGCCTTATCGTGAATAAATAATCGTCTGGATTTTTCCCCCCTATAATACTCTCCAATTATGAACAATTTTGGAAAAAAAAAGAAAAAACATTTCCCTGGAAAAAATAGTCCTAATTATTTTTTGCTAGACGAGTTTGAAAATAAAACATGTCGGTCAGATTTTTTAAACCAAGATTCGGAGTTATAGCTCAGAAAAATATGTTCTCAAGTTAGTTCGAAAATTATTCGAAGTAATTTTCGGGATAAATTTTGTTCGGGGTGATTGGCGATAGGAGTATTAAACTCCTTGGAAAAAATAAAATCTGAGAGGAAGCTTTCTCCCCCAGAATTGGCGATAAGGCCGGTATCTAATAAATATATCCAAGAAACCATGGGAAAAAGACCAAACCATATATATCCGATGACTATGAAAATGAAAACCTAAGCAAAATAAAATGTTGGTGCAAAAATTTAAGTTATATTTTATTTCTGCCTTTACTTATGTGTTGTAAATTGTGTTTCAAACAAAAAATCTTGAAAAACATTGTCCAATTGAAATCTGAAATCTTGACAAACATATCCTATTTCGTACAGTTATATTCAATGTTGCTAAGCCCTTGAACCTTTCTTGGTCTATTGTATTTCACAAATAGCTAGTAGGTTTAATTCTTACAAACACATGAACAACTTCGTTTCCACTTATAGCTATTAAAACAGTTAAACGTCCAAAATTATGATTCCCGAAACATGTTTTGTTCACTTTTATGAATCGGAACGAAAAGCAATTTTTTTCCTTCAATAATTCCGCTTAAAGGTTAAAAGATTTATTCTTTCTTGCTGCTGACAAAGTAATAGAGCAGAAGAAAAATAAAGGTTAGCGCTATCGACACTTACAAAAATTAAATGCACGACTGGGTCGCACGAATTTGCTCTTGTAGCAAACTATGGGACTACAAAAATTGAATTTATGAAGTACTGAAATATCAAAAAATCTCCTAAGTGCGAGATAAAATTGTATGGTAGTTTTAATCAAACGGTTGGTTGGCTTAAATCTGTGAATGCCATTTAAGTTAATGAGGCTGAAGATCGCTGCATCGAAGGACACATTTGTCTTTAAAAAAGGATATCTCGATATTTTGAAAAGATTTTTTAAAACTTTTAACTGTTGTGCAGGGCGGGAATTTTTCTAGAGTCGATGTTTTTAATTATTTTTATTGTGGTAAATATGTTTTTTTGGTCAAAAACCGTAAAAGGAAATTTACTTTGTTTTTGTCCGAGGATACCTGCCACAATTTTTTTTTTTAAAAACAAATAAAATATTTTATAAATAGAGTGATTGAAACTTCAGGGGCGATGTTTTTTTTTTTTTACAAATCCTATGTTTGTTTAGTTATGTTTGAAAAAATCACAATAAAAACTTAGCCATTTTAAACTAGGTGCTGGGAAATGATAGGCTAAAATAAAAACTTTTATATAAAGAGAATTTGAAGCCTAAGAGGCGATCGATTTTTAATCCACATTTTTTTTTAAAATAAGAAAATTTTACTTTATATCTTTATGTTATATGTTTTTTATATAAAAATTTCTTATTACAAAAAATGTAAGCTACATTCATATTAAGCTCTTAATCAGAGCGTAGGTTCTCCTTACTAACGCTCTGATTATCAACATTCTGCAAATAATAAAGAAAATAATGGGCCTGAAAAATGTTAAAAAGAGCGCACTTTTTAACATTTTTCAGGCCCATTATTTTCTTTATTATTTGCAGAATGTTGATAATCAGAGCGTAAGTAAGGAGAACCTACGCTCTGATTAAGAGCTTTCCAAATTTGTTTCCTTATTATTTGCAGAGTTTTGAAATTTTTTTGACCCCAGCCCAAAATTTTCATCAGATACTCGCCCGCACGCACTAGAGTTTCATCAAAATCTTTATAGCTATTTTAGACAAAATTTGTAAGAACTTAAACTGTCTAAACCAGCTATCTTCAACCTCATTTGTGTTATATGTATATTTTTAATTTCATCCCAAGTTTTAATATAATCGATGTAGTCGTTATCAAGTTATGACCAAATTTGTTAAAACTGTTAACAGCAAATCTCCGTTATGTGCAATTTTAGCCAAAAGAAATACAGTAATGTTATGACTAACTGTACTCCAAGTTTCGTCAAAATCTTTATAGCTATTTAAGACAAAATATGTAAGAACTAAAACCGTTACAGGGCATAAAAAATAAAAATTCGATTTTTTCCTCTTGCAAATCATCAAAAAGTACTACACTCCAAGCTTGAAAAAAAAACCTGCAACCGTTAAGGTTGCGATTTTTGATTTTCGTAGTGTCAGCTTTGATTAAAACCTCGAAATTTTTATAGGCGCATTTGTGGTCTTCTCATCCTGGTTTAATTTGATTAAGGCAGACATATGATTAGTGCCAACAGGAATTTCAAAAGCCTGAAATACAGTTATACTGTGATGTACTTGCTAGATAGCAAGTACCTACCTCGCCTATTCAATCTATGGGGGATAAAGGCTTCCCCAAGCCGAAAATAAATGATGGCTAGAGAGCCGATCTTTAACTGGAATAAAAAGAAGACAGCCAAATGTACGGCTCAATGTCTGGATTAATATTGATTTTTATTAGGAAAAACGCAGCCTATTTATACAAAATCTATTGCTTATACACTAAGAACTTAAACATATACATACGCATAAACTAACATTAATTCTACTGGTCAATATTCGATCATGCAGGCATTCTTGCCATGTCATCAAAATATGGATCATAAACATGCCTCTTTATGAGCGTGCATAAACAATACTTTGAACTTGGGCAACTGTAAATGTAGGTATGTATCTCAATTGTATCTTGACCATGAGTCGAAGCGTCAAGTGTCAATAAATATTTTATGGTATACTATGCGAGAGCATTTGGAGAATAGGTCGGCAGAAGGCAATGACCGAAAATGTGAATGGATTGCATAATGCGGTATAAATGCATTTGTTGGATATCAAGGCAGAAGGCAATGACCGAAATATGAATATAATGAAGTGATCGCTAGTGTGATCCCTTCACACCACCCTTCCCGGGGAAAAAGGAGAAATCATGGCATGTCTTGATTTCTTCTTTTACGCGTCACTTGTATAATAAAGATTTTGAGTTCAAAGATTATATGTCCATTTTTTTTTTTTTTTTTTTTTTTGAATACTGACAGTACATGCATGATATTAGTTTGTAACATTACTTAAGTATAAATATAATAAAAAATTTTATGATTTATTCCTTTATACAATTACACATTTTTGTTGTTGTTGTTTAATACATTTGAATTCTTCTGTTTTATTCTATCTTTCGTTTTGTTAACTTATTCTATATTCGTTTAGCAAACTAATTTACTTAAATTCTATGCGCGCAATTAAAAATTATAGAAATGAAGTATATTATTATTTACATGTTTCTTTTTTTTTATCTTTTAATCATTATATAAATAAGTATGTTTGACATAAATCTTGAAACAATGCTACAAAAACATGTTTACATAAAAAGGTTTAAGTCTATTTTTGTGTACTGTAATTCTTTTATTTTCGTATTGGATATCACAATTTACCCCGTTTTGAGATAAAACTTCATATGGCCCTATAAATATTGGATCTAATTTCTTTCTAGCCTCGTTTCTTAGTAAAACCAAACTTCCTTTTTCAAAACTACTACTCTTTGTTTGTTCCTCTTTATCATACCTATCTTTCCTAACATTTTTCTTTTTTATAAGCTTTTCTCGAGCGTCTCTATGGGCAACTTGTAATTTATGTTTGAGGTCAATTACGTAATCGTCATAGTTGTACACCGGTTCCATTTGTTTTGTCAGATTTTTCGGTAAACTACACTGCTTTCCGAATATTAATTCGAATGGTGTGTATCCAGTTTCTGAGTGTACGGATGTGTTATAACAGAAAACGTAATATGGCAACCAAGTGCTCCAATCCGTGTGTTTTTCTGAGACGTAACTTCTTAAATACGCTCCTAAAACCTTATGTGAATTTTCTAGAGCTCCTATGCTTTCATGATGATAGGCAGTAGATTGTAGTTGTTCTATTCTCAAAAGCTTACAGATACCCTTGAAAACCTGATTTATAAATTCGGTTCCCTGATCAGATGCTATTGTGTGTGGTACTCCATATCTTAGAATAAAACCTTCTACTAGAGACTTAGCTACTGTGCTTGACTCTTTATTTGGGAGTGGTATAGCTTCGATAAACTTTGTCAGCTCGTCTTGAATGGTGAGTACGTATTTAGATCCATCTTCAGATTCTTCTAAAGGTCCTACTAGGTCTATGAAAATTTTGTCAAAACCTGATTCGGCTGTTGATGTGATAGTCATTGGTTGTTTTTTTGGTTGTACATGTTTGTTACGTTGACATATAGGGCAGTGCTTAACGTATGTCTTCACATCGTTTTGCATTCCTGTCCAGAAGTATTTTTTCTTGATATTATTTATCATGCGGTTTATACCTGCATGTCCACTGGTGGGAAGTATGTGAAAGTCATTTAGTATTAATTTCTTCTTACAAGGATCGGTAATTTCAATAACATTATCTATGAGGTATACCTTTATATTACTTTCTTTAAATATTTCTCCTAATATATTTTTTAATTCATTAATTTTATATTCTCGACGGCCGTCTGAGAGTTTATTTATTTCATGTTTAGAAATATATATTTTTTTAATCGATTTGGGTCCGCAGAGTTTTTGCACATCCCTCGACAATATTTTGCCAAATAATGCCGATTGGGTTGTAGTGCCGTCCTTGGACTTCTTTAGGAGTAAACAATTCCCTTTAGGAATATACGCCAAAACTTTGTTTGGTCCTATAATTATGTCGTCCTTGAAATTAACTAAATCTTCCGTAAAATTGTCAACGATTTTTAACTCAGTCACTTTAAGTCCACTTTCGGGTGGTTTTAAAAGTTCTGTTATAATTTGCTCATCAGTTTGTATATTAGTATTTTGAGATGTATCTTCATCTTTATCATCTACTTTCGACTGGGCTCTTGTAACCACACATATATGTAATTGTTTTAATTCTTCAGACTCTACTTTTATTCGACTAAGCGCGTCGGCAGTACAGTTATCTTTACCTGGTGAATATTCTACGTAGAAATTATATTCTTCTAATAATAGCCTGAATTTAGTTAGTCTACTACTAGGTTCTTTTAGTGAGAACAGGTACACTAGAGGTCTGTGGTCTGTTAAAATTTTGAACTTTCTTCCGAACAAGTACGGCCACACTATTGCAAGTAATTCTTTCTCAATAGTACTATAGTTTTTCTCTGACTTATTAAGAGTTTTGCTTGCATAAGCAATTGGCCTGTCATCGGAATTAGACAAAACAGCTCCTAAAGCGAAACCTGAGGCGTCTGTGCGTAGAATGAATTCTTCGTTAAAATTTGGAAATTGTAGAATTGTAGGACTTATCAGAATTTCTTTTAGCACATTGAATGATTCTTCGCAATCTTTATTAAAATTGAATTCAACACCCTTTTTTTAATAATCGATTTAACGGGATGCAAATGGTGGCAAAATTTTTAATAAATTTTCGATAATAATTTGCGAAGGCTACGAATCTTCTTACTTCATCGGAGTTAGTAGGAGTTGGATAATTTTTCATTGCAGATGATTTGGTGGGATCAGGTAAAATTCCTTTGTCCGATATAAGGTGTCCAAGGTATAATACTTCTTTTCGCAGAAAAGAGCATTTTCCTGGGTGTATTTTAAGATTTACTTCTCTGAGACGTTCAAAGACTTGGATCAAGTTTTTGTTGTGGTCCATTAAATTTTTACCAAAAATTATTAGATCATCAAGATAGACAAAACATCTTGAATATGTTAGACCTGACATAGCTTCCTAGTCAGCGAAAAAATGAAGTCTACCATCATCGGCTTTAACGCTATAAGCGAAAGGCTATGCACCCTTCGCGTGCGAGGCAAATTTACGAACATTAGCCTCATTAACGTTCACGGACCTACGGAGGAGTCCTCAGACGAAGAAAAAGAGACTTACTACGAACAAGTCGAGAGGACCCTCAATGCCTGTCCAAGGTATGACGTAAAAATCATCCTTGGGGATTTGAACGCAAAAATAGGTCGGGAGCCGGTATTCAGGCATTACGCAGGCACCCATAGTTTGCATGAGAACACTAATGACAATGGACTTCAAGTCTTAGAATTGGCAGCATCGAAAAACATGGTCGTTGCGAGTACCAGGTTCCCGCGAAAAGATATCTACAAAGCCACCTGGGTATCACCTGATGGAGTCACTCGTAACCAAATAGACCACGTGTTGATAGACCGTCGCCACTACTCGAACTTGATGACGGTACGAACGTACCGAGGCGCCAATATCGACTCGGATCACTATCTTGTTGGTATGGTCTTCCGAGGGCGGATTGCCTTGCGAAGACGTATTTATAAATGAAACACTAAAGTACAGACGTGTCAAGGTCGCTCAGTTTTTAAACAGCTTTTGTTTGCATTTTTAAGTTTCCATTAAAGTTGAAAATACTACACAGTGTTGATTTTAGTTTTCTTTGTCACCTTAGAACATTTTTTTATGAGTTAAAGTTACCAATATTTAAAGAAAAGTGTTAATTAATTATTCAATTAAATTAAATTCTTCATAAAAAACCACCGTAATGTCTGAGAAAAAAAACATTCCAGAAGTGGAACAGCAACAAGTTGCTGGACCTAAATCACATCAGGGAACACCAAAGTTGTCTCTTTCATCTCCTCCATTGCCCAGGCTTCGTAGACAGACTAGCGCTCAAACTACCCTTGCTAACGAAACCCTTTTAAAGCAGATGGAGAAGCAGTTTAAAAAACAAACAGAAACATTAACAAATCTGTCAAATAAAATGACTAGTATTGAAACAACAATAATTAAAAAAATAGATCAAGAGATCAGTGAAATTCAAATAGTTATAAATAATTTTAGTTCGCGACTGTCAAAGCTTGAAGAAAAGCTGAATTCTTTGACTGAAGAAAACGAAATTATGCACCGTGAAATAAAAACAATGAATACAACTTTAGCATTTGTAAACCAAACCATAACAAACGTCACTGCAGATGTAGGTATTCTCAGAACAAAAACACAAGAAAACATGGCCGAACAACTAGCATCTGAATTATCCGAACTCAAACAATCACTTGAGGCTCAAGAAAACAACAATATTTCAATGGATGCGGTACTCTATAATATTCCAATCGATCAACCCAATCTACGTAGTATTTTCAACCATATATGCCTCACACTTAACATCACAATACCAACAATAAACAACATCTTCCGCACTCGCCCGAAGGGAAATAGTAACACATGTGCAATTATTGTTAAATTTTTGTCACATTACGATAGGAACTTCGTTTTAAAGAAAATTGCAGAGTTTCGTAGAGTGCATAAACGCCAACTTACTTTGAAAGATGTAGGAGTAGAGTCTGACGTTCCCATCTTTATGCGCGAATGCTTAACTTTGAAAAACCAAAACATTTTACATGCCGCACTGAATTTAAAGAAAATACAAAAAATATCATCTGCGTTCACGCTGCGAGGAATTGTTTACATCAAATGTCAATCACATGAGGAAGCCATTGAAGTTAAAAACATCGCAGATTTAGATTACATCGAACGAATGTCAGCGTTGCCAGGAGAGGTACCAAATCATGATGCCGATAGTGCAGTGTAGATCTGCTTAAAAATTGTGAGGACTTTTATGTGTATAATATTTAAAGTATCTAATAATTTCTTCTTTAACATATTTTGGTAAAATCAATATTGTGTTTTTTTTTTTTTGCACATATATTCATGTATTATTTTTTTCTTTTTTCTATTATTTCTTTTATAATTAATCTCAAATGTTATTGATTTATTTTTATTTAATATTTAGCACCTGTGTAGCAACGGACCACTATTATAATGCAAATTGCAGCACATTATATATTTATTTTGCTCTTCTAACTAGACAAATCATACAGTTCTTAAAAAATGATAATGGTTGAACAGAACTTAAATAATACAGTTCCCAATAGGGAGTTAAATGTTAATATTCCTAAAACCATATTAAAAGTAATAGTTTCTCAGAACCAAGGTTTTAAATTATGTCACATAAACGCGCAAAGCCTTTTTAAGAAAATAGATGAGTGTCGGGATTTGTTTGAGGGTTCGGGAATTGATGCAATAGGAGTGTCGGAAACGTGGTTCAAAAATGATGTTTGCGATAGATTTTATAATTTAAAGGGTTATAAACTATATAGGGCTGATAGGCTGAACCGAATGGGTGGTGGAGTTGCATTGTATATCAAAGAATCACTCTCAAGTAAAATTAAGTTTTTTTCTTCACCGAATTGTGCTTTCGAATATGTTTTTGTGGAAATTTCAAGCCAGTGTGAAAAACTTCTTTTAGGTGTAGTTTACAGGCCATATTCTTATATTGACATAGCGCCTTTATCGACCCTCCTTGAAGAATACTCTGTAAGTTTTCATAATATAATACTTTGTGGGGATTTTAATAGCAATCTATTGGTCGATGAAACATTGATAGACACCATGCGAACATTTAATTTAAGCCCGGTAAATGTTCAAAATCCGACTCATTTTTCACGTGACTCAAGTACCTTGTTGGATCTATTTTTCGTTTCTGATTCTAACAGAGTACAACTATATGACCAATTATCAGCACCTGGTTTTTCCCGACATGACATGATTTATCTCTCCTTTGAATTCAAACTTATTAAGACAAATACTGTATTTCAATATCGTGATTTTAAAAACTTAGATAGGATAGCTCTTGAGTCTGATGCCATGTTAATAAATTGGCATAGGGTATATCACTTACTCTCTCCTGATGAGCAGGTTGAAGTTCTTCAAAATAATGTAAACTATTTGTTTGAGACTCATGTTCCATTAAAAAGAAAAATCGTCAAGCATGGAGATAATCCTTGGTTTTCCGATGAGATACGCAGCTGTATGAATAGAAGGAACTATTTCTATAACAAATGGAAACGTTTCAAAATAGCAGAAGATCGTCGAAAATACCGGCAGTTGCGTAACGAGTGTGTTAAGCTTATTAACACCGCAAAAACCAGATATCATACCCGTAACCTCAATCTCTCTCTAAATGGTCGTAAGCTATGGAAAAATCTTTGCGAGATTGGCATAGGTAAGAGTCAGCACTCGGATATTGACTTTAATTGCAATGAATTGAATCGAACTTTTATATCTTCTGTCCCAAACCCAACAATGGTGATTATACCTTTTTCATCATCTCTTAATTATTATCCATCATCTGACCTCCAATCCACTTTCGATTTTTTAAGAGTTACCCATGAAGATGTTGTTGAAAGTTTTATTTCAATTAAGTCTAATGCCACAGGTCTCGACAATCTGCACCCTACATTTTTAAAATCGCTTCTCCCTCTTATATTACCCTACGTGAGTCATAGTTTTAATACTATTCTGACGAAAAGTATTTTCCCCTCACAATGGAAAACATCAAAAGTTATTCCAGTTTTGAAAAACCGCAGCACTCAAGAATTTCGTCCTATATCAATTCTCCCATTCCTGTCCAAAGTCCTTGGAAGACTCATGCACAAGCAGATTTGCCAGTTCATCACCTACAATAATCTGCTTAGCACCAAACAGTCCGGCTTTAGAGCGCAACATAGTTGCACTACTGCGCTTTTAGAGGTTATCGAACAAACAAGAAGAGCATTGGATGGTGATAAAGTCACATTTTTGGTTCTTCTTGATTATTCTAAAGCATTTGACACTATTGATCATCATATTATGTGCCATAAACTATCCACTGTATTTTGTTTCTCCCCTGAAGCTGTTAAGCTAATTTTTTCTTACTTGTCAGGACGAAGCCAAGCTGTGGTAAGTGGTAACCAATCTTCAGATTGTCTTCCTTTATACCGTGGAGTTCCGTAAGGATCTATTTTGGGCCCACTTCTTTTCTCGCTTTACGTAAATGATGCTCCACTTGCCATAAAATATTGTGATATACGCATGTTTGCTGATGATGTCCAACTTTTAATTAGTTGTGACTTAGGTATGATTGAAGACTGTGTAAATAAATTAAATTGTGACTTAAAAAATATCTTGGAGTGGTCAAATAGCTGTGGTCTTGTTCTCAATCCAAACAAAACAAAATGTCTTGTAATATCAAAAAAAACACTTGATTTATCTTACTTCCCAGTGGTAGAGTTAAACGGAGCACCAGTAGAGTATGTTGACGAAGCTAAAAATTTGGGAATATGCTTCAACAGGTCATTGACTTGGAAAACCCATGTGAATAAAACAGTTGGAAAAGCATATGGAGCACTGAGAACGTTATCTCTCACTAAAAGTTTCACACCCATAGAAACTAGAAAAATGTTGGCTAAAACGCTCGTTGTTCCTATCTTAACATTTGGTTGTGAAATTTTTTCATGTTTAGACTCTTGTTCCCTAAGAAGGTTAAATGTAGTATTTAATAATGTTGTCCGATATGTATATGGGCTCAAGCGTCGTGACCACATATCTGGACCATCAAAGAGTTTATTCGGTGTTAGTTTCGAAAATTACCTTAAATATAAAACACTGGTGTTGTATTTCAAGATTATTTCGACCCAAGTACCTTCATTTTTATATAACCAAATCCAATTCTCCTCATCAACTCGTACAAATCAAATTGTAATCCCTTCACACACTTGCCTTGTTTCTGAGCGCCAATTTTTGATTAACGCTGCTCGCCTTTGGAACTCTCTGCCTCGTCAGTTAAGAAGAGCAAATAACTTAACGTGTTTTAAGCGTGACTTGCTAACATATTTGTCTACCGTATAAGTTTGTATTTTATTTGGTATTAACTTGTCTTTTGCTACATTTGGTGCTAGTATACATTTATAAATTTTTAAATTTATTTCTAGTATTAATTTTGAATTTTTTAATTAATATTAATAATATGAATATTATCTTATGAATATTGTAAATTTATCCTCTTTTAATATCATTTTTTTTTGTATATCTTTTTGTAAATCAATTAAAAGTCCTTTTCTTAGGCTTAATCAATTTAAAAGATGTATATCTTAAGATTAAGTTCCTTATTCGAAATAAAATAAAATAAAATAAATAAATAAATTAAATTAAATTAATTATTGCATCCGCCGATCAAGTTCGAATCAACACGGCTGCCCTGCGCAATGAAAATGCCAGTAACACCTTTGGTAATGCGTTAGGACTCGCCCTAGAATCGCTTGATTTAGGGAGAGTAAGTCCTGGGGCCAGTATGCTGGGCGTAGATGAGAAGTGGACACGCCTTAAGAATACTGTCATTAGTACTGCCAACTCCATCTTAGGCAGCAGTCGTAGAAATCGGAACGACTGGTTTGATGATGAATGCAAGCTAGCGACTGAACGTAAGAATGTTGCGTACCGAGCAATGCAGCAATCTCATAGAACGCGGGCACGCGAAGAAGAATATAAAGAGCTCAGAAGAATAGAAAAACGGCTTCACAGACAGAAAAAATCAGCCTGGGAGAAGAACTTAATCTGTGAAATAGAAAAAAGCCGAGAGCGAGGTCAGCACCAGGCGCGGAAGTTCTACCAATCCATCCGAAACATGACGCAGTACACACCACGCTGCACATACTGCAAGGACGGAGAGGGAAATCTGATCACCGATCCACAAAGCATACTGGAGCGATGGGAAGTGTACTTTAATGAATTGCTAAATGGTCAACTCACTGCAGAAGTGGAGGCTCCACTGCTTCAAGACGAATACCCTATGTTGCCGTCACCAAGCATAGAAGAGGTTGAGAAGGCTATAGACCGGCTAAAGAAAAACAAAGCCCCGGGAGCTGATGGTATACCAGCCGAATTATTTCAACACGGTGGGCCAGCTCTACGTCAGGCAATTCATGATATTATAGTGCACGTGTGGGAGCGTGAAGAAATGCCAGAAGACTGGCGAAAAGGTATAATATGCCCCATACATAAGAAAGGAGATGTCACAACGTGCAGCAACTATAGAGGTATCACGTTGTTGAGTACTGCCTATAAGATACTCTCCTCTATCCTACAAGACCGGATAACCCCATACGCTAAAACCATCATCGGACAATATCAGTGTGGTTTCATTCCAGGCAAATCAACAACTGATCAGATCTTTACCCTTAGGCAGGCGATGGAAAAATGTCTAGAATTTAACATCCCAACATACCACCTGTTTATAGACTTTAAGGCCGCCTATGATAGCATAGCCAGGGTAGAACTTTACAAAGCCATGAGAGAATTCGGCATCCCAAATAAATTGACACGACTATGTAGGTTGACCATGACCAACGTAACAAGCCAAGTAAAAATAGCCGGATTGCTATCCAGACCAATCAACATCTTTAATGGACTCCGACAAGGGGATGGTTTGGCCTGCCTCCTCTTCAACCTGGCGTTGGAGAAAGCAATCCGTGACTCTGGCACGGCAACAAGAGGGACCATCGTCAACAGGTCCAGCCAGATACTGGCTTACGCAGACGACATCGACATCATCGGAAGAACCGAGCAAGCTGTACACGATTCCTTCATCCAGATCGAGCAGGCGGCACAAAATCTGGGGCTGCACATTAGTGAAGGTAAAACAAAGTACATGGTGGCGTCGAATGCGAGAGGAACAGTTGGTCAAACAATCAAGGTAGCGGAGCACGAATTCGAAGTGGTGCAATCCTTTAAATACCTTGGGTCAATAGTAGCAGCCGATAACAATATAGAAGAAGAAATACGCGGGCGGCTTCTCAAATCCAACAGAGCCTACTACAGTCTGTCAAAGCTCTTCAAATCCAGAAATCTCACCATAACTTCAAAACTACTGCTGTACAGGACCATGGTTCTGCCAGTACTCACATATGGATCCGAGACTTGGGTGCTTAGCAAAAGGCACTCTGACCTCTTAGCCGCGTTCGAGAGAAAAGTCTTAAGGAGAATTGTTGGCCCCATATGTGAGGAAGGACGATTCCGGAGACGGTACAATCATGAATTGTACGCAATCTACCTTGAAGCAGATATCGTGACAAAAATTAGGCTCGGTAGACTTCGGTGGGCAGGGCACCTAGCTCGCATGAGCGAAGAGGAACCTGCTCGGAAAGTTCTTTGTGGTACATTCTATGGCAGACGACAGCGTGGTAGACCATGCTTGCGCTGGAGAGATGGCGTAGACCAGGACGCCCGGAGCCTTGGGGTGCGCAACTGGATGGCGTCGGCTCGAGACCGGGATAGGTGGAGAGACTTGTTGAAGGAGGCCAGGACCGGACCCCGGTTGTCGAGCCGATGATGATGATGATGATGACATAGCTATGGACATCATTCTTGAGAATTTACTGGGTGAGATCTTTAAACCCATTGGTAGACGTTTTAATTGATAGTGACCATCTTCTGTTGAGAATGCCGTTATTGGTCTACTATTTGCATCTAACTCCATTTGGTAGTATCCTTGACTCAAATCTATACATGAGAAGTAAGTTGCTCCTCCTACCATATCATAGATGTCCGTTATGTTTGGCAGCGGAAATTTATCATCTTTGATTCGATCATTAACACGACGATAGTCGATCACCATTCGGAATTTTTGTTGACCGGTAACTGGGTCTTTCTTTTTCGGTACTATAAGTATTGGAGAATTCCAAGGTGAAATGGACGGTTCTATTATGTCATCTGATAACATTTTTCTTATCTCCTCCTTTATATCTTCTTTTTGAGTATGTGGTAATCGATAGGGCTTGGTATATTTCGGTGAAGATTCATTTTTAAGTTTAATGTCCGCCTTTCCAATATGAGTATATGTAAGTCTGTCACCATCTACGTGAAAAATGTCTTGGAATTTTGTACATATGGCTTCAATCTCGGTTTTTTCTTCGCTATTTAACGTTTCGAAATTTAATTCATTTAAAATTTTCTGAACTCGCATGTTTATTGATTTATCTGTCTGGTTATAATGTAAAATAAAATATTCTGAAGCGGAGAATGATATTGGTTCAAACCATTTCAGAGTTACAACAGAGTCACGTGTATTCATAATTTTTACAGGTATTTTTCCATTTTTAATAGTTGACAATGAACCTGCCACGAAAACATTTTCGCATAGTTCTTGTGGATAAAATATTCGAGAATCTGAATGTTTTGTAGTCATCCAATAAGTTGCTTCACACCGTGCAGGTAAGGTAACGATATTTATGTTTTCTTGAGTATATAGAGGTAAAATGACTAGTTGTTCGTCTACTTTGAATTTGAATGAAAATTTCTCTAGATCTATAATGGCACTGAATTCTGTAAAGAAGTTTGCTCCGATTATACCATCAACTGGAATGGGAAAAGAATCACTCACTATATGAAATTCATAAGGAACAGAAAATTCTTCTAATTGTAACACATAGATACACATCCCTAAGGTTTGTAAATTTCCTGATATCCCTAATACTTTTGTACTTTTACTTTCGTCAATAGCAATGTTTTTAGTAAGTGAAACCTTTTTTATAACGCATATGGAGGCTCCTGTATCGAGTAAGAATTGTTTGTTTATATTGTTTTCTAATGGTGTTTGTATGTATATGCCGTTTGACATTCCAACAGTACAAATGACATCTGTTATCTGCGGATTTAATGAATCCCCTCCGATGGGTCGGCTTCCCCTTCGGTGTGTTGCTCGTTTCCCATTGCTAATACCCGATTGTTATTTCTGTTATTACTAGGTTGCCTTGCATTGTTGGACCTATTAATAATATTATTGTTGTTACTGTTACTGTTACTGTTACTGTTACTGTTACTGTTGCTATTACTGTAACTGTTACTATTACTGTTATTACTATTGTATCTTTGTCTATCATTGTTTGCATATCTTGACCTGTTGTCGGGGTTATAATAATTACTATTACTATTTCTATAACAAAACTTTAGGAGTCGTTAGTTTTGTTGGTTCTGATAGGAAGGCCTAGTTGAGTTGTTATTTTGGGGGTATGAATTTCTAGCTTGGTTAGTATTGAAATTAGTCTGAGAGAATCTAGCTTGAGTGTTGGGGAAATTATTATTTTGTCTATGATAGTTTCCACATCTATTGTTTATGAACCTTACAGTGTTGGAAGTGGATGCAGAGCTTTGATCTAATTCTACTACATGTTGGATAGCGTCTTGAAGGCTAGTGTGTCTGGCGCTATCTAAAACTATTTTCAATCGATCGTTTACCCCCCTTTTAAGAAATGCGAATCCTCGTCTTTCATTTGCTTTTGTTAGAATTTCCCTTGATTGTTCACCATGGCAAGAAACTTCAAGCTCAGTCATTTTTGTAATTAATGTCTCGATGTCTGTTACGAACTCTCGAACTGGTCGATTTCCTTGATAAATCTTTCTAAGTTGGGTTTGTATCGTTTCTATTGATTCTTTTGGCCCACATTTTTCTATTAGAATTTCTTTTAATGAAGCAAAATTTTCTGGTTTTTGATTACCCAGTTCAGTAAGAGCTTTACCTTGAATTTTGGATTTTAATAGGAATTTAATTAGTGTGGGTTGTGAAGTCTCGTTGAGAGTGTCGTGGTAAAATTTGACGCTATTTATAAAATCCCTAATGTGTTCACTTCTTTTGCCATCCTCATCACAGTTGAGGGTAGGCAATTTCTGTGCTATGCTGAAATTAAACGCTTCTGCCATGTTTTCAACGTATGCTATATTAAATAATTCTTCGTCAGCTTTAATGTCTTGTGTTTCTATGTTATCTTCCCCTAACAATTTAGTTTTATCGTCTAATATTTGCTTTAATCTGACTAATAAATTATCAATTATTGTTTTCAACGCTTGCTGGTTCGTCTCTTTAGGCGATTTTTTATATTTTTCATTAAATTCTTCTTCTAATTTAAGTATTTCGTCTCGTTTTTCCTCAATGTATTTTTCTGTATATTTTCTTTTTGGACTTTTGTTAAAGTTTTCAAGTAAATCTTTTAATTTTTTTATTATGTTTAACATAGTTATTTATTGTTGTTGCTTTTGTTTTTAAGCATATTATGAATATATATCTATAATTTTTTTTTTTTTTTATATAGTGTTTACATAGGACTGTTTTTTTTTTTTTTTTTTTAGAACATTATTTTAAGCTGCTAAATTTTTCACTTCATTATTCACTATTCTTTGGACATTACGTCTAAAATAAAATTTAAGAAGTTTTGAAAACTAGAAAATTATTAGGATAATCAATATTATGATTATAATGTCTATCATTAACAAATTTGAATTTAAGTTTGAATTGGTGTTGTTATTAGAGGCATTAACAATGACCTCTTCGTTTGAGGTTTTTCCTCCCATTATATAATAATTTTTTTTTTTTACAATTAAGAAAAAAAAATTTCTTTTAATATAACAAATTTTTTTTTTTTTATTTTTTATTTTACTTTAAAATTTCTATTTTAATGAATCATTTTTCTTTTCAAAAAGTATTATATAAATATATGTATTTTTTTTTCACGTTTGCTTGTCGCTGCAAGTTTTTCGCTTGTTCGATAAACCTTCTCTTTTGGTCACCTCTGGCCAACCCAGCCAACCTGTATAGGTTGCCGATTTCTTGTCTGGTTTTTACTTTTTGTCCAGCGCGTTTCCTCTTCGGCTTCTGTTGTTTTTGTTGCTCGGGCTGCTGACGATGGTTGTTCTGTCTTTTTATATAGTCCTCTATAGACAGTGGTTGAGGACCAGCGTTTTTGGGTGTAGGAATGTACACCGGGGCTTCTGTGTCTGGCTGGCCCGGGTGATAGGGGCTATTTAAATTTTCGAAGAGCTCGTCCAGACCCTCTTTATTGTAACTGCCTGACATTACACGGACAACAAGAATTATAAAAATGTTTGTCTAGTCGTCTCTTGACATCAAAACTCTCTGGCTATGCTGGTTCTTATTTAACTGGCAGGATCGCCATGTGATGTACTTGATAGATAGCAAGTACCTACCTCGCCTATTCAATCTATGGGGGATAAAGGCTTCCCCAAGCCGAAAATAAATGATGGCTGGAGAGCCGATCTTTAACTGGAATTAAAAGAAGACAGCCAAATGTACGGCTCAATGTCTGGATTAATATTGATTTTTATTAGGAAAAACGCAGCCTATTTATACAAAATCTATTGCTTATACACTAAGAATTTAAACATATACATACGCATAAACTAACATTAATTCTACTGGTCAATATTCGATCATGCAGGCATTCTTGCCATGTCATCAAAATATGGATCATAAACATGCCTCTTTATGAGCGTGCATAAACAATACTTTGAACTTGGGCAACTGTAAATGTAGGTATGTATCTCAATTGTATCTTGACCATGAGTCGAAGCGTCAAGTGTCAATAAATATTTTATGGTATACTATGCGAGAGCATTTGGAGAATAGGTCGGCAGAAGGCAATGACCGAAAATGTGAATGGATTGCATAATGCGGTATAAATGCATTTGTTGGATATCAAGGCAGAAGGCAATGACCGAAATATGAATATAATGAAGTGATCGCTAGTGTGATCCCTTCACAATACTATGACTACTGAAAATATGTCGCACTCCAAGTTTCATCAAAATCTTTATAGCTATTTAAGACAAAATATTTAAGAACTAAAACCGTTACAGGGCAGGTACCCGTTATAGCCAGGCTAAAATAAATATTCGATTTTTTCCTCTTGGAAATCATCAAAAAGTACTACACTCCAAGTTTGAAAAAAAACCTGCAACCGTTAAGGGGTTAGCTTTGTGATTTTTGGGCTTGTCGATAATCGTAGTGTCAGCTTTGATTCAAACCTCGAATTTTTTTCTTAAACGAAACCAATACTTGCCCTATTGTGCAATTAAAAATTAAATATGTAAATACTACACATTGTGCTGTTATTTTTATCAAACATTCGCAAGAACTAATTTTGGATAGAAAATAAATTTGTGTTAAAGTTATTTCTTACACTTTTGGACAGTTTTTTATTTGATCGATGTTCTTAGGATAATTCTTCGTAGTGTTGTTTTTCTGCAAGAAATTAGTCAGTTTTTGATTTTAACTTGCGTTCCGATAGTTATATCTAACAGTCTGTAGGGTATGAGAATATTTTTTAGAATAAAAATAATTTAGCTTAAAAATAACGCTACTTGCCTTAACATTATGGACACATTTTTTTTATACAAAATTGATTTGATAAAATATGGGTAAAATAGGACGATTTTTTTCGAAAACGCATATTAACGGTAGGTTTCTACTTTTGAACCTTTTTTATGCAGACTATCTTCTAGCTTCTAACAGATCTATGATTTTGAAAAACTTTGATAAATAAATATGCCTTGTAAATACTACTAAAAAAAAACGAACTCTCAATTTGAAAAAAAAAGAAAAAAAAAATACGGTTACTGCTTTTCTGCTATTCGTATTAAACTCCTTTGAACATTGGTTTTGAAAATAAGTGTTAACAAAACTAAATACACTTACAATAATTCTAAAATAGTTAACAAGCATCTTGAAAACATCAATGTTTAGCACTCCAAAAGGACAACTTTTTATGATTTAAATTAATAGATAGTTAATAGATAGTACGTGTTCTAAAATATTCGCCATTTTACAATTTGTTTAAGTCAATGTCGAACTTTTAGGGTATTGAATGTACCTAAAAAACGAGTGAATTTCTTACCTTCTTTCTTTCATTTCGAGGTTTAAGCAACAGAAGTATAATTTTATGGCGCTTAAAAACTGAGAAAAACATTCCATTAGTTGGTGCAACTGGACGTTTTAAAAACAATTTTTTGTAAAAGAATTTTTCGGAAATTCAATTGAGAAGGTCTTGTGACCTTTACATCAAAATATGCACCACGCCCAGCTATAATTGTGGTAGATCCGTATTAATATGGGTAATTAAATTGTACGGTGATACTATTTGATACGCTGAAACGAGATCGGTGTGTTCATGGCGTCTATTTTGGAAAACTGTCTTCAACTATTAAAAAACGAACAGCGTTATATTTAAATAAAACTTCAGTTGAACAATCAATCCTATTCCACCGTGATGCTTTTGATTTGAAGTAGGAGTGATAAATAATGTTTATTAGTATTACCTTTGCATATAGAAACTATAGTAGCTTCGTCGTCGACGATTTATTCTTTCTAAAAATTTGCGTAAACTAGCGCTGTTCGCACAAAGGAATTAGTGAAGACATATATTGTGCGAAAGAGTTGACTATATTATTTTGGCTCTGACAACAATAACGAGGGTGAGCAGTTTGAAAAATTTCCGTTTCTTGACAGATTAAAAACAAGGGGAGAAGCATTTTTTATTGGCTGCTTGGCTGCTGCCACGACCTTGTAGACGAAATGAAATAATAAAAAAGTAAGTAGGTAGGTATGTAATTTATATTTTATAACCGAAAAAAAAATCGTAAATAGATAAGCACATATAGGTATATTATTGATATACCTATATGTACTTATATATATTTTATGCCAAGACTCGGGCACAGATAAGTTTATTTTAGATTAGTTTCTTCAAAAAATTTATATTTTGTTTTTGTTGCAGATGAATTAAAATGAAAAAGGGATTTATCAATAAATGGTTACCATATTGATAAATTTGTATCAATTTTTTTTTCTTAATAAGTTTTGCATACTTTAAGAATTCGTGTTTTGTATTAAACAATAATAAAAGCTGTTTAATAAAGTTTAAAACTTAATCAAAACAAACAAAAATTACTTTTAATAAAATTTTAAGCCAGCCGTATATAGGTACAGGATAGAGTTATGAGACAAATATTCATCATCATGTACATACGTATGGTTTGAAGTGGCTTCTCAGGCTCGGTTGTATTTTCGGAAAATTGAAAATCGAACCGAGTCGATGTCAAACAATTCTCGCATTATACCTACTTAAGTGAGGAAAATAAATATAGGTACGTTAATTTTTTCATATGGCAACCATGGTTACATAACTTAAATTTGTATACAAAATCATATTAAAAGATACCATTCAGTTATATGTTGCCACATTTCAGTATCTCTTTGCGGAAACAATGTAGATTTTAAATTTCCTGTTTAGTTTTGATGTAGGTAGGTACCTATAAGAAATCAAGTTAAAAAATAAAAGTCTGTTTTTTAAATCATGTGATACAGCGATTGAAAGGTGTCACTCCCTAGATCACGAATATGTATTTTTTAAGTCTCTAGGACGCAAATCAAGTTTAAAGATGTCAACTTTGATACCCGTAGGACGCTTAGTTTAGCCGCAAATCAAGTTTAAAAATAAAAGTCTGTTTCTTAAATCATGTGATACAGCGATTGAAAAGTCTCTAGGACGCTTAGTTTAGCCGCAAATCAAGTTTTAAGATGTCAACTTTGATGCCCGTATCCATGATTTTCTTCCAATAAAGCAAGTTTTGCATTACCAATTTATAACTTTATTTCTATAAAATTTGTAAATTTTATTGAATTATTAACTTTTTTAAAAATTTGCATCGCAAAATGTATGCATACAACAACAACACAAGCATTTTCAATGGTATATGTAATTGTGACGTCACATTGTTTCGTCAGCAGCTACATTCTATTCTAATAGGTAGCTTGCCACAATTCATATAGTTCAGCATTTAAGCTAGCACCTACACATTCAGAAGCAGCCAAATATTTATTTTCCACCATGTATACAGTGATACATTATAAATAAATAACTTCCAATTCCCTTTTCTTATGAACATTCATTATCAAAATAAAAACGAAGAAGCTCAAAGAGAAAAAGTCAACAATTATAATTTTTATCTTCTTCCAACTCTTTGAAATTTTCTATATGCCTTCTCGTTATAATATTCCCCAGTTTGTATCCCTCAAAATATCTCCCAACAACAAGCCACTCCCCAAAGAGCTAGAGCTCCCAACATATCCAGATGGCGCTTCGAGCAATCGAGAAGTTCAACATGTTGCATTCATGTTGCTACATACGATGGACGTACTATAGAAATGTATATACAATGGTATTACGAATTGCTATTTACACAATTTTATTTTAGTTGCTTTTGGAGCTTTTATTTTGATATTAATACAATTGATTTTCTTTTCAATTGTTGCTATTGGAGCTATAAATTTAATTTATATTAAGTATGGCGTCATATTCTTTTTCTTCGCAATCTTTTTATAGGCGCATTGGTGGTCTTCTCAACCTGGTTTAATTTGATTAAGGCAGACATATGATTAGTGCCAACAGGAATTGTACTAAAGCTTTGTTTCGGTCTTTGGTATATTCTGTTTTTTCTTTCGCATATTGTAGTACTGTGGTTTGCTCGGATATTTTTTGTGCAATTTGTGGAATACTACATTCAATATCTTCTATTGTTCTTATATTAAAAGCTTGAAATTTTATTCATATTAAGTAACCAACGATATTCACCTACCGTGTGGTTTATTTGGCTTGCGCACCGTGAGTTTACTAACCTATCTGTTGTCTTGTTACATTAACAATTGACAATAAAAACATTTTCTATATATGCGAGAAGTGTGTTGATATAAACCTTAACCGGTGTGTACAAAAATTCGAAAGGGTAACTTCATGAATATCAAGCACAACACTTTGTCTAATAAAAAAAATATGTTTATTGGTTTCGGTCATATGCCAATGGGAAAAGAAAGTCTTTTGGATTTCCCAAAAATATGCCGCACATGAATAATGAAGCTTTAAACATATTTAACTCCCATACTTGAATTGTTTGTAAATTTGTTTAAGTTTTCCCTGTATGCTCTATATACCTTGTGATGAGAATGTACCATAAACCTCTACGGGTACCCTAACTTCAAACTGTAATCAACCAATCTCTTCTAACTGGATCAAAACATAATCTGAAATCTCCAAAGTCCAGTTTAGTCGTCAGTTCATAATCATCTCTCATCGCATGTGCACGCTCTTATTACATTGCCATTTTATATTAATTAATTATTCATGTACATACAAACTTAAATGAATTATAATATTAGTTATTTGAATTGTTATATTAAATTAAGTGTTTCTTAAATTGCATGCTTTTTATTTTGAAACACAACAATTGGCGACGAGAACTTAAAATACGGTCCCAACGCATGTGCTAGTAGTGTAATTTTGCATGAACTTATAAAGACATTTATATATACATATTGAATTTAAAATGAGTGAAGAATTAGCTAGAGTACTTAATTCGTTAGTAACGAGCCAAAATGATTTTTTGACAAGATTGGTCAACCAAATTAATATTAAATCTGAGCCAAATGTTGAAAGCAATAATCACATTCCGCCATTTAATGCTTTTGACAAAGAAAAATGTTCGTGGGTTACATACGAACAGCAGCTTGAACAGCATTTCACAGCTTACGGTGTTTCATGCCCAAAGAAAAAACGTGCTTATTTCCTATCATGGATTAGATCTGAAACTTATGAGCTATTGGGTAAATTATACGGTTCTTCTAACTTGGCATCAGAAGATTTTGAAAAATTAATTGAAAAGCTATCAAATTATTTTAAATCGAAAGTGCATGTATGTACGTCAAGGTATAATTTCTTTAAATGTCGCATGCAAAAAGACCAATCATACTCCGAATGGATTGCGGAGCTACGAGGTCTTGCAAGAAATTGCCAGTTTTCTTGTGTCACAGAAAATTGTAAAAAAGAGTATATCGATTAGATGATTCGAGATTCAATTATTCTCCATACGCCGCACGATGCAGTGCGTACAGCGGCCCTGCAAAAAACTAATCCGACTTTGGATGAGGTTAAGGCTATTGCAGAAGCCTATGAGACCACGCAACAGTCTATTCAATTAATAAAGCGAACGAATTGATCCAACGGTTGAAATTAATCAGTTGTCATATTCAGCGAATTCTAACACGCAAAAATATGAATCGAGGGGGCGAAGTAAATCGCGAAGCAACAGTAAAAGTCGGCAACATCAGCAACAACAGCACAAGAGTAGCATTAAACAAAAATCTTGTTCTGGATGTTTTATTCGCCATTCGAAAATGAATTGTAAGTTTTTAAATGCCACTTGTAATAAGTGTGGGAAAAGAGGCCACATAGCTCCGGTATGTCTATCTTTTGGGAGCAATCGTGGTTCTTTTTCTAATCATCAACATAAAGGATCCGTTAGAAATGATCACGTGAAGGAATTATCCGAAGATAACATATTTTCTGTTGATGATTCAATGCAGGTTATCGGCAATAAAATGTTTTTGACATTGAACATAAATAACCATGAGGTGAAATTTTTGTTAGACACAGGCGCCAGCAAATCAATGATTGGTTTATCTGGGTACAATGCGATCGGCTGTCCACAGTATTCAGAAACGACACGTAGAATGAAGGCATATGGTGGTGTCGATGTCCCTATGCTGGGAGAAGTTGACGTTGATGTGAAATTTAGTGGTTTTTCAAAAAAGCTGCCTTTGCTTATCACCAATATGGAGCATGGTGACAACATTTTTGGTTGGAATTGGGCAGAAGCTTTTGGCTTGCATGTAAGGTTCGATGGTGGTGCTGATGCGCGAGTCTTTGAGAGTGTGTCATCAAGTGACGTAGAAGCTTTATGAGCTAAATATACAGATTTATTTGCATCTTCCCTCGGGCACTGCAATTCTGTGAAGGCAAAGCTCTATTTAAAACCCGACCCAAAACCAAAATATTTTAAAGCTAGACCGATTCCTTATGCACTGCTTGAAGATTTTAAGTTGGAAGCTAATCGTTTAGAGCAAGAAGGAATCTGGAAGCGCATTCGGTTTAGCGAGTGGGCTGCGCCAATCGTTGTTGTTCCGAAGCGTAATAAAAAGTTGCGCATTTGTGGTGATTTAAAGGTTACGATTAACCCACAGCTTGAAGTTGACCAGCATCCAATTCCTCGACCTGAGGAATTATTCCACAAACTATCCAAAGGTCAATTGTTTAGCAAGCTAGATATGTCTGATGCATATTTGCAAATCGAACTTGAAGAAGATTCAAAGAAATGTATTGTTGTGAATACGCCGTTGGGATTATATCAATACCAACGTCTACCTTTTGGCATTGCTAGTGCGCCTGCAATATTTCAACGGACACTAGAAGCAGTACTAGATGGCATAGAATGTGCCGTGTACTTGGATGATATACTAGTTACAGGAAAAAATATGCAAGAACACTTAAAGAATTTGGAGGCTGTTTTCGAACGATTAAATAGTAATGGCTTAAGAGTGAACCTACAAAAATGTGAATTTATGAAGCCTGAAGTGGAATACTTAGGCCACGTTGTAAGCTCCAAAGGTGTGCGTCCAGCTGAAAGCAAGGTAAAAGCTATTCGAAAATTACCACGTCCAACAAATCTTAAAGAGCTACAGTCATTCATGGGTAAGATAAACTACTACAACAGTTTTATAAAAAGTTTTTCCCAAATTGCAGCCCCTCTGAATGAACTAAGGAAACAAGATGTTTTGTTCGAATGGAAGGCTCCCCACGAAAATGCATTTCAAAATCTGAAGCAGCAATTGGTGGATGCAACATACCTCTCTCATTTTCAACCAGACCTGCCTATAATCCTTGCAACAGATGCCTCATATTACGGAATAGGTGCGGTGATTTCTCACCTTAACCCAAATGGTACAGAACAGCCAATAGCCCATGCCTCAAAAACGCTAAATGATTCGCAACGTAATTATAGTCAAATCGAGAAAGAGGCTTTCTCAATTATTTTTGGCGTAACCAAATTTCGCCAGTATTTATATGGCCGCCGTTTTATTTTATATACCGACCACAAACCGTTAATTTCTTTGTTCAATCCAACAAAAAACCTTCCAACGATAACAACTGGTCGTTTAACACGTTGGGCGTTAACTCTAATGAGTTTTTCTTATGAAATTCGCTACAAGCCGTCCAACAAACACGCTAATGCTGATGCACTATCGCGCTTACCTGTGGGCCCAGATACCGATTTTGACGCTTTGGATGAATCTTGCCAGGAAATCACCTCTGAAATGGTAGACAAAATAAATGATTTTCCTGTGAACGCAACTGATGTGGCTGAAGAAACCCGAAATGATTCAGTTTTGTACAAAATAAGGCAGTACATAGAATATGGATGGCCAGAAAAACTACTAGCAGGTGAAAAACATTTAATGCCTTACTTCAACCGCAGATTTTCTCTTACTACAGAACAAGGAATTATCTTATTACAAACTGATTACACTCGGGTCGTGATTCCTCAAAAATTGCGAGATAAAATTCTTAAAATGCTTCATGATGGTCACTGGGGCATTGTTCGAACCAAGCAACTTGCACGCCGTTACTGTTGGTGGCCTCAAATCGACTTAAGCATAGAGTCCAACTTAAAAATGTGCTCAATTTGTCAAACGAATGCAGTCGATCCTCCTAAAGAGTTCCATAGTTGGCCTCATCCAGAAAAACCATGGAAGCGTATCCATATCAATTTTGCGGGCCCATATTTGAATCAAATGTGGTTAATTTGTGTAGACGCACTTTCTAAATTTCCGTTTGCAATACCACTCAAAAATGCAACTTCCAGTAACACTATAAAATCTCTTTCAAGAATCTTTGCACTTGAAGGATTACCAGATGCAATTGTAAGCGACAACGGTACACAATTTTCGTCGAAGGAATTTGAACATTATTGTACCTTCAATGGAATACAGCACATAAGAACTGCACCATTTCACCCATCTTCGAACGGAGAAGCTGAGCGTTTTGTTCGCACCTTTAAAACGAACTTGCGCAAAATCATTGAAGAAGAAAAGTGTCTTGAGGATGCTGTTTCAAAATATTTGATGACGTATAGAACTTCACCCAATCCTTTAACTAGGAAAACTCCAGCTGAGATCTTACATGGACGGTCTCACAGAACAACTTTATCCCAATTGGCACCGAGCAGTCAATTCAACCATCGTACTTCATCATGTTTGAAGTTCTCTGTCAACCAGCCAGTTTACGTGCGTAATTTTGCAAAAGGTCCTAAGTGGTTAAATGGAACTGTGATGTCACAACTTGGTTCCATAACCTATCTGGTTCAAACTGAAAAAGGCCTTTAGAAACGTCATCAAAATCAATTAAGAGCTAGACAAGATGACAGTTTTACTACAGCTAGAATATAAGCTGAAATTAAGCAACCAAATGTTGAAATAGGTAACTCTGAAATCTTAAATGATAATTTTGTATTTTCTAGAGAAAATGAAGTCCAAGAACCAAGTCTACCAAGCACAAGCAGAAGTCCTCAAATTGCAGCCTCACCTACTCGTATGCCGAGCCCAGAAGCAGTCACACCCAGACGATCGACTCGAGTACGAAAGCAAGTTGTTCGTTTTCAAACAACTTGAGGATGTCAAATATTGATGGGGAGGAGTGATGAGAATGTACCATAAACCTCTACGGGTACCCTAACTTCAAACTGTAATCAACCAATCTCTTCTAACTGGATCAAAACATAATCTGAAATCTCCAAAGTCCAGTTTAGTCGTCAGTTCATTATCATCTCTCATCGCATGTGCACGCTCTTATTACATTGCCATTTTTTATTAATTAATTATTCATGTACATACAAACTTAAATGAATTATAATATTAGTTATTTGAATTGTTATATTAAATTAAGTGTTTCTTAAATTGCATGCTTTTTATTTTGAAACACAACACCTTGCAAGGTGGATGTTGGTACATTACAATTAAGTACTTATGAAGTTTTTTTCAGGTTGTTACTTAAGTTTTGAATCCCGGAGCTGATGTTGGACCAGCTATTGTTTCTCTAATCTTGTGGTGCATTACTTTGTCATCCTTAGTTTTGTTTATTTAAGAAATCCCTAGCTGATGGAGTATTTCTTGATCAATGGAAAACTTCCTTTCTTGTACGTCTCATTCATAAATCTGGACCTAAGAATTCAGTAGATAATTATAGAGGCATTTCTTAAGTCTCGGCTAATCCCTAATTATTTGAGATTATTGTACAAATAAAAATTGAGTTCCTAACAAAAGAATCCATATCAGAGCTCCCTCTTTTTCATCTTATTCTATTAACTGTCTTGGGAGAAAAAGTCAGGTTTGTACAATTTAAACAGATTTTAGTAAAGCCTAGGACTCTCTGAACCACTGCAAACTTGAAAGTTTTGGTTTCCATTCTAAATTTTTAAGTTTACTTTCCTCATTTCTCACTGGTAGATCTCAAAAAGTACCTCTCTTCCAAAGTCTATTGCACTTGTATGTATGCTCTGCTGCATTTGTTTATGCTCTGGTGCATGAATGACAAAATACAAGATTACGCCTTCCGGCATTTTTGATGACGTATAATGTGACCCGCAAAAAATTTTTATTATATTATTCGATAAACTTTTTTAAATAACTATAAAATCTGTTCAATATTTAAAATAAAACAAATTGTAAAACTAGAGCATGCAAATTTGTTCTTTAAGCATTGAAATTCGCGACTAAAATTGTCAAATTTTGGGTCACCGAATACGTCATACGCATAATGATTTTTTTCTTGTGAAACGACGGCATAAGCTTGTATTCCTTCATTCATGGCTTTGATGTACCCCCAGGGTATCTATTGAGGCCCTCTCCTTTTTAATATTTTCATCAATGATGATAGATAATTTTCGTTCAAAATTCTAAAAGTCTTTTAAATGCTGACGATCGTAAATTATTTCTAGAAATAAATATAACTTTGGTGAGTGTCATTTTGGTTGGTATTTTACTGGTCTAATGTTGTAAATTATGGCAATGGCCAAGTTCAGGGTGGTCAAGGCAGCGGTTCAGAGGACAGTGTTCAACATTATCCCCCGCCAGTGCACGTAGTAAACGTCTTCTTTTTCCATTCAGTTTTGAGTTTTCCATTATTGTCATTCTTATAAGTGTTTTGATGTCTCAATTCAATTCAGTATCAATTATTACAATATATTATTAGCTATGTGACTTATTACATGTTTATTAATATACATATAATATCTTTTATAGTACTTAGAGTTAAAAAAATGCTTGTATAGTTCAAAATAACAATTCGACTTAGGTAAAATATGATTGAAGATAAGTTTGAATTTAGAATTATGGTTTAATTTATATACTACAGAAAACAAAGATCAAAAAAAGAGGAAAAGAGAGAGAGAGATAGTGACAGAGCGCCCGAATTTTGTATTTTAAATCCTCCGGGATTTTTTTAAAAAGATTTTAAAATAAAACGCAATATTAAAATTTAAACAAGTATTTTATTTATTAATTTCAGCATCGGATCCCTTACCACTGGTTGGGGGAAATCTTCTGCTATACGTAGGAGTTTCAAGATGGAACTGAACTGAACTGACTGCCAGGAAAACCCCTGCTTATTTATACTATTTTGATATTCTTAATTTCTTCTTACAGACTATAAATATGTGTGTATTGGTACACATGCATTATCATCATATTTTATGATGATTCAATTTTATTGTCTTTGATCGTTGACGATTTTTGTTTACATTAGTTTGATTTTTGATCGTTGACGATTTTTGTTTACATTAGTTTGATTTTATATTTATGTTTGGATATTCTGTATCTGTGGAAGATTCTTTGTTCGATATTCTTTGTTTACATTACTTTTAATATTTTATGTCTATTCACATAAATTATGTTCAACGAAATATGCTTGGTGGGCATTTAATATTTAATGGTATTTTTATTAAGCGATATGGAATACGCTTGGTATGGTTTGGTTGTTATGATTGGGAAGCAATTCTATAACTCAGACATAAAATATGTTCAACGAAATATGCTTGGTGGGCATTTAATATTTAATGGTATTTTTATTAAGCGATATGGAATACGCTTGGTATGGTTTGGTTGTTATGATTGGGAAGCAATTCTATAACTCCTCCCCCCTTTGATTTTTGTTTCTCCTGGAACAATTTTTTGTTTAGAATTATAAGTATAATACAAATTATAACAATTACAAATATATTTACACCAAAGTGAATAAAGGATTGGTCAGAAACTTTTTCTACTATTTCTTTAATATTTTCAATGTTTGTTATATTATAATCTTCAATTTTTAAGTTAATGTCTGTTAAATTATAATTATCTTCCACATAAATATTTATTGGTTGTTTTAAAACTGAATGCTTGTTAACATATTCTTTTTCGTTTATCTTGATTTCACAGTTTTCAAAATTTATTAATACATTTCTTTTTATTGGAATAACTTTTCTTTCATCACAAGAACTTTGTACTTTAGAGTTGCTATTTTTAACAATTAGTATTCCATTTTGAAGTTCTTTTACAATATTTTTTTTCTTCATTCTTTCTTTTAAGACAATTATTTTTATTTATACAATTAGTATAGGTTTTAAGATGTTTTAATTCTTTATTTTCAAGATATTTATAAAAAGTATCATTTATTTTAATAATATTTTCATCATCTTTTTCTAATTCAATATTTTCCTCTTTGGGGATAGACGCTATAAGATATTTATCAAAACTATAAATTCGATCAGGTATTTGAAAAATTAAAAGATCATTATCATATTCACTTATAGAGAGTTTAATGTTTTTTAGTTTGAACAAATCAATATCATAATATTCTATTTCTTCCGCCGTTAATAAGCTATTTGTCATTATTTGTAATCTACTTCCTAAAATGATATTTTGTATTTTTTCAATGATTTCTTTCAATTTGTCAACTCTTCTAGTATATTCTAGAATTATAATTCTTTTTTCTAATTGTTTAAATTTCTCTTCAGAACCGGAATATTTTTTTATTTTTGTATCAATTAAATTTTTTAATGTTTTTAAAGTTGATTGTTTTTAAAGTTTGTTGAAGTTGATTATTTATATCTACCTGTTTATTATTATAAATTATTAGCTCGTGATTATTTATGATTAGTGTTTTTAATCTGCTTTCTATTTCTATTTTGTCCTCATCATCCATAGTTCTGAATGAAAAGTTTAAGACTCTCCCTCCTATGTTAATAAGACTTCTTGTTTTTCGTATATGGGGTTTCTGACCTTTAATGCTTTTTAGTTCTTCTTCAATTAAATTTGGTTCACTGTCTATGTATGTTGTAATTATAATATCTTCTGGAGATTTCACTATAAAATTCTTTTGTTCTAACCACTGTTTGTTTGTTTTTGTTAATAACACTTTTATTTCCGTTAAATTAATTATATGTATTATAAAATTAAATTCGTTTACTCTGTTTACTTCATCATATTTGATTACCGCGTAACCATTATTGTTTATTACTTCTTCAATAATTGATTTGCTGCTAATTAAGCCAATAATAGTGAATAATAACACGAGACTTTTCATTTTTGTACGTCCTCTTCTATCTGTATTTAAAACTAAACTAAAACTCTTCTCTGGGTTTTTCTGTTCATTTGGCTAGCTTTGATTAAATTGTCTTGATTTATTTGCTTACTCTTTCTTTCCTTTTGGATATTCTTCGTATGTTGAACTTCGAGTTTATTGTATTTGTATCTTGGTGCTGTTTTATGACGTTCTGTTCTAGAATTTTTAACAAACCCTTCCGTTCTATTTTCACTATATTCCTCTCTATTAGTATTTAATCTATCGATTATTTTTTGTTTTTGATCATTAGATCATGAAGTTTATTTTTATCTACATTGCCTTTCTGTATATCATATGGTTTTTGCTTAGTAGTAGAATGTATTGAAGTATTATAAATAAGATTAGCTTTGTGAACAGCTACTCGAATTTCATGTATACTTTTTTCGTTCGTTTTTCCGTTTAGGATTGCTCTTATTTTTTCAGCTAATGTTCTATGAAAGACTTCAATGTCTGAATTCCCTGTATGGCTGTTTGGTTTAGTAACTTCTATGTCAAGGTCTTCTAATAATTTAATAATTCTTGGAAAGTTAAATTCATTATCCATAATGAATCTTTTTGATTTACCATTTGTGGCTAATAGTTGTAAAATTGTTTCTTCTAAGGTTTCATGAGAAACGTTTAGAACGTATGTAGCTGTAGTTAGCTTACTAAATTTGTCAATGGAAGTTAAGTATTTTGTTTTATTAATACAATAAATGTCTATATGAACTATCTCATTAATGTCTTTTGGAGTTTCTGTTAAATGAAATTTTTCTTTAATTGGTCGTCTATCATACTTAGATTGTTTGCAAATATTGCAACTATTGATTACGTCATTTATTAATTCTTTTAATTTCTTGAAATAGATTTTTGTTCTAAGTCCGTTATAATTTTCTTCATGACCTGTTTCCTTTTCATGATACAATTTTATCTTTTTAATGGCTTCTTCTTTTGTCTCTAAGTCTTTAGCAAAATGTTCACATTTATAAAATTTTATTCTTGTTCCAAATAAATCTATCAATTTTTGTTAAAGAATATTATATTCACTGTCTGTTAATTCAGTATAAATTCCTGTACTAACTTGTTCTATTATTATATATATATTTTGATATTTAATTTGTTCATTGATTTGTCTTATCATATTATTACTCTCTAATAGGTCAAAAGCCTCCATAATATTATTTGGTTGGCTTGCAATCACTATTGCCTTTTGACTGGGTGACAATGTGTTGTTAAATGATTCTAGAGCTATACATTCATTATTTTTCTGAGTATAAACATTATCGGGTTCTAGTTGAGTTTTTGTTTGTAACTCTTGCAACAAATTGTCAATTTTATTATAATTCCTAATTGTGTCGTTCTCATTGACACTATTTATTTCTGTCACTAATTTAAGATATGATTTTTTAATGCCAAATTGTCTTACCAGTTGTACTTTTACGTCTGCCCAAGGTGCAAGATGTTGTAGACTATTTATTGCTCTGAAAGCCTCGCCTTGAATTTTCTGATGCACCACAAAAACTGCTTGTTCCATGTAAGTTGGATCCTGGATTCTCTCAAGTAAATACTCCATCGATGATATAAAAAGAGCCAGATTGTCTGATGATCCTTTAAATGGGTTAATCATCCTTAATTCTTTGAAATAGAATTTTTGCTGTTCTGCCCAAACTGCATGTTGAACTGGATCCATCGGAGCTTGTGCTCTTGCTTGAGCTTGAATTTCGGCTAATTGCGCTTGTTGATTTACTTGTGTATAAAAAACTCTGAGATGTTTTGAAGTTAGATGTATTTGTATTTCAGGGAAAAGTTTTCGAAAAGTGTCTTCACTCATTGTCGTGATTGCAGATCCCGTAACAAATTCCATGGAGTATGGTTTGTTTTTTATTTTAAGTTTTTTGAAAAACTAACCTTGTTCTCCGGATCTTGTATGTAATTGAAGTGAATTTATGGTGTGTACTTTATAGTAGTTGCCATGTTGGTCCTGAATTTGCAGTGCGTGTGTGGTTCTCTGTCTTCAATTCTGCGTACGAACGTCTTGATGTGCCTATTCCACGTTTCATGCAGACGGATGTAACATGTCCTTTTCTGTCACACGATGAACTTGAATGTTTTTGTGGATCGATGGTGCAATCTGAAGATTTTTGGTTTTGTTTTCCACATCGGTAACATGTGGTTAGTCTTGGTGTAGAATTTTTTTAAGTTTTGTTTGGGTTTTTGCGTTCGATTGTGTTTTTGCTTTGCTCGGACAGATTCGAATTTGATGAACACCTTGCATTGTCCTGATTTGGCTTTTAGATGACCCGATCAAGTTGAATGACGAATTTTTGTTTCTTTTTCTTGTAGTAGTCGTTCTCGGATATCGCTCTCTCTTACTCAACTGATGAATTGTGCACGTAAATGCGTATTGATGGTGGAATTTTGGCAAGATACACATTTTAAATTACAGAACGTAGTAAGGTGATTAAATTCAGCTACATAATTTGCAACGGTTTCACCTTCGTGTTGCTCCATAACTTCGTTTGGGATTGGCCAGAGATGGTTTTCGAGAATTTTCGTCAATTCCTCGTATGTTTTTGAGTTTGGTAATCTGGTGCTGTAAGATTTGTCAAGAGCTGGTAGTGTCTGGTCCCAATGCAGTTTTTTAGGACTTGCACTTTCTTGACACCATCGGTAATAATTCGCAATTGTAAGAAATTTTCAAGTGTTTGCTTGCATACCAAAAATATCTCTTCTCGCTCACTAAAGGCTTCGAACTTCGTAAATTTGCTGTGACCGTGGATGCACTGGGCGTTTGAAGAGATTGCAAAATTCTTATTAAGGCTTGTAAATTTATGTTTTCAGCATCAGCTAATCCTGATTGCTCTTGGGAACCTGTATTGTTCTCTGTTATTGTATTTCATGTATTGAATTTCACAGATTTTAATCAGGTTCTTTTGTACTCGTTGTATTTTATGTATTTGATTTCTCGTATTTAAAGTTACTTTCGTCCTCGTCGCCATTATTATATTCGTCAGTATCTTGAACTTTATTCCCTATTAAAGAAAAGCGCCTAACCACGAGTTCAATTTTTAGATACTTTATTCGAATGCAAATATTTTACAGTTATAATCTATATTCTACATTGTTCTTAAGGCATGGGTACATGATACAAAAGAGCTGCGAAGTGCTGCTTACATAACAACTTGCTACACAGGAACCCCTTATCACGTCACTTTTCTTAGGGAAAAAAGACATTTACAATAAAAGGCGTGTTTTATTGGTAAGTGTATAGTCACTTTAGCAAAATTTAATATGGGATACGAAAAGTGTCGATAAACAAGTCAGTAAACAAAGTTAACATAAAGATAAAATCTTGGAATGCCTGGAAAGTTTTTTCGCGAAATGGGATGTCAAAACATTTTTTGCTTAAAGGTTGGTTGCACCTATGGTCGACAACGTAAATAAAGCACAGTGTTAAACAATAATTGTGTTATTTATTTATTTCAGATTGTTAAAACTGAAGCAGCAGTAGCAATGGTGTTGGGTACAAAACGATTGCTATAGGTGGATCACCCAGTTCCCTCAAGATGAGATACATTGTATTGACGAAGAGAAGCGATATTATTTCGGAATGAATTTATGAGCATGATATTGGAAGGCGATGGAGATTGGGGAATACTACGAATAATGAATGGTGTTTTTTCTGTAATTTGTAATTTTCATTTTACTTTATCGTTGCACCTTCACTCAAAAGTCACAATTTAAGAATTTCTGGCAGAAAATGTTTCAATATTTTGATTTTCATCTACCATAGAATAAGTTTGTTGACACTTGACAGGTTAAGACATGGACTCCATTAACAGTGATTATTTTCCTTTAGGGCCGCGTTTTGCGGAAGAACTAAGTGCTTTCAACCTACGAAAGTTGCAAATAAGTTTTGATGATTTTGAACTTTTCGCTTAAAAACAAATAAAAATAGTTGAAAGCAGATTTCTTCTTTAGCTTCAGCTTTGCATATAGTCAAGAATACCAACTTTAAAATAAAATAAAAAAGTTGACATAAAAGTGAATATAGCGTTTTATTGGTTCATTCCAGTGCCGAATAACTAAAAATAACCAACAAAACACTAATAAAGTAAAACAACATTGGAAGGAAAAAAAGTTAACCCACTGGCTTCAATAGATAGATAGATAGATAGATAATTTATTAAACTATTAAGTGGTACCAAATTTACAGTGATTTTGGCGTTGGCATTGTCGTCTGCTAGATTGACTCACATTTAAATATAATAGTATCAAATTTAAGTATTTCTTACTTTAAGAAAAAAATAAATAAAAAAAGTGTTAATGAAAAACAAGAAATATTGGTTTGTTATATTTTGTACTTAACAACAAGTAATCAATTTTTTCAGTTTGGCTAAAACAAAATTATATTACAAAACGCTACAACTTTATAATGTTTGAAAGATTAATAGATAAGGCTTTTAGTTTAGCTAAAACAAAATAGAGAAGAGTTTGGGAAAACGACGTTAAAATAAGATACAACAAAAACTATAGCTGGATAAAAGCATGACATAGTTGATTTTATTTTTGTCTGAACTCGGATATAATAATGTTTCTATATGCAGATGCTTTGTCTAAGTATCGAAACAATTTTTACAATTTAAAGTATTAATAGTTTGCTCCATAGACAAAGTTAGATTTCCAAAGTTTTGAGATCTTAGCTTCTTGTAGATTGCACATATTGATATAAAATGTAAGTTATCTTCTTTAGCATTCCGGTTACAAAGGGTGCAGTGAGTTATTTGTGAACTTTTGTAGGGTGAACCGTTTATATTTAGTAATTCTGTTCTTGCTCTACAGATAAGGGAAATCGCTCGTATGCTATCGCTGAAATAGTTATTTGTGGGATTATGATCTAACTCAATATATATTACTCTATTAATCAAAGATACCACATTTGAAGATTTTCATTTCTTTGGAAAGTGTCAATAGCGTGTTGTAATCAATAAAGTTGTTCTTAAAGTAAAATTAAATTATTGTATTGGATATCAAGATCACTACCGCACTTTTTTGTCCAGGTTTTCCATTCATTTATCCACTCCCCTTTGTTATCAAAAACACGAAAACATTTCTAGCGATGGTTATTATGTTTTTGTATTTAACCAATTATTTTTATAATTTGAATATGGTGATATTTTGGCTCTTTTAGTCTGTTTGTAGTTTAATGCGAATAAAAAAAACTCTATTTCATTATCCTCCCAACGTTTCGTAAGAATTCCTTTCTTCTTCAGGGGATATTTATTATTCAATTTATTACTAAATCGAATTATATCTGCTACTTTACTCCCACTGTTGCAACAATCCGACGGTTACGACACAACATTGAAAATAAATTAACATATATTAAATGATTTATGATGACAAAAAGAAAAAAAAAACAATCAAAATAATTAATTAAACAACTAAGTTATCACAGAATCAGGCAGGTACTTTAGTTACAATCTTTATTATTGTTGTTATATTGTACTATTCGTACTAGAATGTCAGTTTTATTACTTGACCATTCTTTATTCTCAATTTTTCATTGAATGTTTTGAACAGCAACTTAAAGGTGCTACCACCAATTTTTAAACGAATTTTATTTACTCGTTTTTACGAATTTTTGTTTTTCCATTTTTGGCTGGAGATATAGCTATTTCAAGGAGTGCCAATTTCTATTACAGTTTCGCGATGGTTTTCTATATTCTGTTTGGAGTATATGCAAGTACGTTCAAGAAGCGTTGAAATTTGTCTATCTTCTCATATGGAACGTAACCCCAGGATTGGCAGCTGCAGCACATTACTGAACGCACCACGGCATTAAGTTTAGATGAAGTTGGTACTTCTTTACTGCCGGTAGTGTCTCCCCAAGATGCATTTATCATGGTTTTTGCAGCAACTCATTTTTTTTTTGAAGATGGGGCGACATCTTCATATTAGGCTTCAGGATTACTCCAACTTATTTATATTCCGTTACAATTTCTAAAATTTCATCTTCAAAAAACCATTTTTCTTTTCATTTTAGCTTGGATTGAATGTTTCTCACGATTATTACTTTAGAATTTTCAATATTAACTGTAAGATTCCACATTTTACAAAAATCTATAAGTCTATTTAAAATCAGCTGTAAGCTTTGTGGGGATTCTGCCAGCAGTAAAATATCATCTGTGTACATAAGAACCTTTAAGCTTAAACCAGCAAATTTTATACCTGCTGGTAAAAAGTTAAAAATGTCATCCAGAAAAATAGCATATAGAACTGCACTTAAAAGACATCCCTGTTTTACATCGGAACTTGTTTCAAACAATTCTGACATACTTGACCCATCCCAAAACGAAGTGCGGGTGTTTTTGTACATATTTTTAAGGACCGTAAATATTTTCGACGACATTCCTTTTTGTCATAGCTTCTAAAACATACCTTGTCGGTCTACCGAGTCGAAAGCTGTCTTAAAATCCACAAAAAAATATTGTCAAACTTCTGTTTTGCCTCAGGAAATAATTTGATATTGAAGTTAAAGTAAATAATATTTATATATTATGTTGTCGACTGTGGAGTACCCTTTGCGAAAACCAGCTTGATATTCACTCAATACTTCACAACTTTGTAAGCGTACACTTAACGGCCTTAGAAGAATAGATTCAAATGATTTAGTTATACAATTCATAAATGAAATTCCTCTATATTTGGTTGATAGGTTAACACCGCTTTTTTTGAAAATGGGGAAGACCAAAGAGTCTTGAAAAGCCTGAGGAATGTTTCCGGAATCATAAATGTTGTAAAAAAAGAAGCAATTTATCAAGAAAGTCTAAGGGGGCGTTTTTGTAAAAATCATTGCAAATTCTGTCGGGACCTGGGGCCTTTTTATTTGCTGCATTGTAGAGTGCGGTTGTGAGTTCAGATAGTTTAATTCTGCAATCTAGGGTCTGATTTGTAATATAAGGTTCTGCAAAAGAAAAAATGTTTTCAGTCTGATTAAGATTTAGTAAAATTATAAAATGCTCGGCAAGAATGGATACATTTTAACTACTTCCGCATATTAACTGTGATCCTTTAAGTTTTTTAATACTGTTCGAAAAACTTTTGCTATCTTTCATATTTGAAAGTTCTTGACCTACTGATCTTAAATATTCCGAAACAGCGTAAAAGATATTATTTTTGCCCTAAGACAGTCTTGATCAAACCATTTCTTTTTGAAGTTATTTAATTTCATGCGAGGACTGCAATGGGCAAAAGCTTTAATACATTTATTTAGAAAATCTAATTCAGCATTTGCATCAAAGATAAAGGTACTATCGTTTGCGTTGTGGAGTTCTAAAGAAAGTTTAGTTTGATACCATTCTTTTTGATTTTCGTTCCATGTGATTTTGGGTGGCAGAATAAATAGTGAATAATTCAGTTCTCTAAAACTTTTGTAAGACAGCTGAACTAACAGAGGCATGTGATCTGAAAAAAAACTGGGTTTCAGCTTTAAAAGCTGAAATCAGATTAAACCATTCAGGAGATACAGCACATGAGTCTATTACGGATTTCCCTGCTACTCCTTAAAACGTTTATTCCCCATTTTGGTCATGCTTACTACATCCATTGAGGATAGAGAGGACATGTGTTTGGCGCATTTCTAAAAAAATTGACCCTTTTTATTTGTTATATTATCTTTCGATAATCAGATATCGAGTATTTATGTAGAGTTTGGCGTTGAGAAGATATTTGAAGGAGTTATTTCGTTTATTCCTGTCCTAGCATTCATATCCCCTGTTACGATTTAGTTTTAAATTTATACATTGATACAGAACAAGAGAGACGACTTTTCGCTTTGAGATGTTTATTGAGACTGATTCTAAAAATACATTCTTACAATTTGGTTGTGACGCCAAAGAAGTTGGCGTCCTGCAATTTAATACAAAGTATACATTATTCAGAGATAACAATAAGAAGTGAAGACAAAGAAGTTGTCAACTCAGCATAATATTTATCTTGACTTTGTTTATAATAAAACGAAATGATTTAATAATATGGGTGGTCATAACAATTTTATGTTACGATTTAGTTTTAAATTTATACAATGATACAGAACAAGAGAGACGACTTTTCGCTTTGAGATGTTTATTGAGACTGATTCTAAATATACATTCTTACAATTTGGTTGTGACGCCAAAGAAGTTGGCGTCCTGCAATTTAATACAAAGTATACATTATTCAGAGATAACAATAAGAAGTGAAGACAAAGAAGTTGTCAACTCAGCATAATATTTATCTTGACTTTGTTTATAATAAAACGAAATGATTTAATAATATGGGTGGTCATAACAATTTTATGTTACGATTTAGTTTGAAATTTATACAATGATACAGAACAAGAGAGACGACTTTTCGCTTTGAGATGTTTATTGAGACTGATTCTAAATATACATTCTTACAATTTGGTTGTGACGCCAAAGAAGTTGGCGTCCTGCAATTTAATACAAAGTATACATTATTCAGAGATAACAATAAGAAGTGAAGACAAAGAAGTTGTCAACTCAGCATAATATTTATCTTGACTTTGTTTATAATAAAACGAAATGATTTAATAATATGGGTGGTCATAACATCTCCCCTTTTAAATGAAAAATTAGGCTTAACTAATTTTTAAGGCTCAACTTATTTATATTTTTTTTTTCTTAATTTTATATTTTATATAATTTAATCTTAACTTATAATTTAGTCTGCCGTGGAAAATCCATCTCTAATGGATAATGGTCGTCTACTTCTGATGACCATACGGTTCCTTAATGATATATTATCAGGTATATCATTGATAACTGCAGCCTCTCTATGATGTTCTGATTTACAGCAAAATAGGAGTTTGAGGAGCGTGAAAACTCCAAAAAATTATAAAACCTTTCTCAGTAGTATAAAAGCCAACGTAAGTAGTATAACTTGGCCTGTAATGAGAAGCCAATTAGTTTTATGATTAACGTGAGGTTTTTGTAATATATTATTAATATGTTCTTTAAGTATATCTATTCTATGAGATGCCTGTTTTAATTCATCCAGTCGAACATTGGTTATATGTATCGGTGACAAAGACATCGTGATATTGGATGTTGTTGTGTTTAAAGTTTTGCAACAGTCGTCTTCTAAGATGTTGATTTCGGGAATCACATTTGTATAACTAGTTGTAATTTTTCCTCGGGATATAAGCTGGTTGTACTTTGTGTACGCTCTGCATCCTTCATTTAGGGTTAGGATTCCAGTTGAGTGTATGAGTTGATCAAAGATTTCAGTATCTTTGCAATCTATGGTGAGTCGATCTGGTTCGCTCAGTACAAAAATCCATTTATTTGACTTCAGTGGATGCCATACTGCTATCGTTCCTGTTACTAGGTAAGTACGACATGAAGATGGTATATTTTTGTGAGTTGCAGTTAGTAGTTTTGTCTCACAAAGCGGTCTATCGTAGTTAGAGTGTATCATTTGAATTTCGCAAATTTTATCAAATTCAGATAAATCTTTACAATTATTTAAGTCAGTTAATTGAGCATAATGCATTTTAGTTTTTGACATGGCTAAATAAGGAAAAGCTGGATTTATAAATGCATATGTGGATATATTTTTGGGGATAGGCAAAGGAAATATTTGATATAAATTGAATTTGTTTATTCTAGGAAGAGGAATTTGAATAATGAAAACAAGTTTATTATTTTGGTAAAATCCAGTTAATTTGGAAATATCTAGCAACTTATATGCGTTTTCATAGTTCAAGGGTATTGGGAATGTTTTACTGTCTGAAAGGAAGAGTATATTTTTTTTCATTTCATCAATAAGTTTTTTCGGAGTAATAATACTTGGATGAATTATTTGTGTTTTCGCGAAAAGTACAGAATTAGTTAATTGATCGTATTGTTCATTCAATTCATTTACTAAGTATGTCAGTTCATTTAACTGACTTTCAATTATTATTGAATTTTGGAGCATCTCTTCCTCTTGGTTTACTTTATTTATGAAATAATTGAATTTTTTGATATTGTCGTTAAAGACATTTTCGTTCTTTCATAAGTATTTGGACTTTGGTATCGTCTTCTTCCACTTGTTTTATAGCTTCGCTATAATATTTTGCATCATCCGCATCGGGAACGCCAAATAACCAATTCAAGGCGTAACCTCCACCATTAAAAATACCTCTTTTAGTCCTATGACTATTAATTAAATGAGCTAGAGTTTCTTCTTTCTGAATAAGTTTCGTTACTTGTAGTGATAAGAAGTCAAGTATCTGAGAACAATGAACGTCTAATGTTTTGAGAGAATTTTTCTCGCATAAGGATTTAGATTTTTCATATATCTTCTGAATCAAGTCCAATTTTTTTTTATAAAATGATATATCAGTATATGTGACTAATTGCCAATGATCAGAATAGAATCTGACATTTCCTAGGTTTTCATAGAATAACCCACTACCATTGGTGATTGAATTAACTTTGAAATTTTCGGCATTCACTCGTGATATGGAAAACCTGTAACGAAATTTTCGTTGTATAAGTTTAATAAAATTGAAAATTTCATGGAATAGTTAAGGTATGTGAGCATGTTTAATACGATTTACATGGACTTTAACTCGTTTATTTTTTTATTTCTAGGGTAACATTTCTGTTATCATGAATCTCTAAGATCTTATAGGGACCTTTATAGTTAGGAGTAAGTTTTCGGGAAGTTCCGGCTTTAGTTAAATTATTTTTTAAGTATACTAAGTCATTAGCAAAATAAGTCGGATTATGAACATTTCGATCATAATTATCTTTTGATTTTTGTTTTCCATTCAATAAATTTTCTCTAGCGATTTGATGAGTTCTGTTCAATCTATATTTTAATTGATCACAGTATGTCTCATACGTATATTTAAATTCAGGGTATTCTGTTAAAGAACTTGGTAATATAGGCTTATGACCAAATAAGAGTTCATATGGTGTGAACTTTGTTGATGAATGAATATGAGTGTTATATGAAAACATTGCTAATGGAATATATCTATCCCAATTAGTTTGATTTTGATTAATATAATGCTTTAGATAGTCTTTAAGTGTTGAGTGTGACCTTTCTAGGGCACCGTTGGATTGAGGATGGTAAGCACTAGTAATTATGTGCTTCATGTGAAACAATTTTGTTAGATTTTTTATAACTTGCGATGTAAAATCAGTTCCTTGATCAGTTAAGATGGATTTTGGGATTCCAAACATAGTTATGAAATTAACAAGGTTATCCGCAACAGTTTCTGCTACATGATTTACTATGGGTATGGCATAAGAAAACTTTGTCAAGTCATCTTGCATAGTAAGAATATATTTATTTCCATTTTCGGATAAAGGTAACGGACCTACTATGTCCAGAGCTAGTCTTTCGAATGGCTTATTACTTGTACTAGTAATTTCCATTGGAGCTTTATTAATTCGTCTCATAGTTTTGTTTAACTGACAAGATTGACACTCTTTGATATATTTTTTGATTTGATTACGCATTTTATGCCATTTGTATTTTTGTGATATTCTTTTAAACATTCTTTAATATCCGCAATGACCAGATAATGGTAAATCATGATTTTCCTTTAAAATTACTGGGATTTGTTCAGGAGTTGGAGTTTTGATAACGTTTTTGTATAATGAGATACTGATTTTAGTATTTCTAAATATAAAAAGAATAATATCTTTACATTTTTGATATTTGAATTGATTGAATTCATCGCTTGGATTTGCAATAGAGATAGTAGATTCATTATTCAGTTCCAATTTAATACGTAAGTTTTGTATTGTATAGAAGAAATCTGAATAGGAGGGTTTTTCATAGAAATGGTTTTTTATAAAACAGTGATAAAAATTTTGGTTGGTTTTACTAATTGTTTTGTAATTTGAATATAACTCATGTGGAACATTTCGTATTACTTCAGTATTGATAGAGTTTGATAATATAGTATCAGTATGGATATTTTCATTTGAAAGGTCAATAGCAGTAATATAAGCTACTGTTTCTTTTGAGTTAAGGACATTTTCTTCGAGTTCCTTAAAATCGTGAATATGTGGCGAAAGAGAATTATAGTAGAATTTAACATAGTCATTGAATGTTTCTTTAGTTTCTACATAAGAGATGGTAGTTGTGTTTTCTTTTCGAATACGAGATAAGCAGTCTGCGTTTGAATTTTTCAGACCAGGTTTGTATTGTACTTCATAATCGTACTGCTCAAGTTTTAATCTCCATCGGACTAACTTGGAACCTGGATCTTTTACGTTAAATAACCAAACTAGTGGTCTGTGGTCTGTTACGATTTTGAATCGTCTACCATATAAATATGGGCGGAAGTGATTAACACCCCACACGATTGCGAGAAGTTCTCTTTCTGTTGTGCTGTAATTTGACTCTTGTCTATTAAGTGTTCTACTTGCGTAGGAAATAGGCAAATCTGAACCAACTTCACCTTGGCTCAATATGGCACCTATAGCGAAATTTGACGCATCCGTAGTAATGATGAATTCTTTTGAGAAATCCGGGTATTGTAAAATTGGCTCGGATGTAAGTTTCGTTTTAAGACAATCGAATGCCGATTGTTGCTCTTTCCCCCATAGAAAAGGAACATCTTTTTTTAAAAGATTTGTTAGAGGTCGAGTTATTTTTGAAAAATTTTCAATGAAACGTCGATAGTAGCCTGCGAGGCCTAAGAAAGATTGTATATCTTTGATATTAGTAGGAATTGGAAACTGACATACAGCGTCAATTTTTTCAGAATTTGTTTTGACACCTTGGTTTGTGATTTTGTGACCTAAATAGATAACTTCTTTTCTCATAAACTCACATTTATCTGGTTGGAGTTTCAAATTATGAAGACGAAGTCTTTGGAACACATTCCGAAGTTTGGATTGGTGATCATTCAATGAAGACGCATAAATGACAATGTCGTCTAAATAGACAAAACATTGTAACCCTTGTAGGCCTGATAAAACATTATTCATCAATCTTTGAAAGACTGATGGAGCATTTTTTAGTCCGAAAGGCATACGAATAAACTCATAATGCCCATCGGGAGTTGAGAAAGCGGTTTTGGAACGATCTTCTGGTTGAACTTTAATTTGATGAAAGCCAGACGTTAAGTCGAGTGTTGTGAAGTAGTTAGAATGACTTAGTTGATCCAAAATATCAACAATATTTGGGAGAGGAAAAGCATCACCAATCGTGATGTTATTTAATTTTCTATAATCCACAACAACGCGGCATTTTTGTTGACCTGAAGCGTCAATTTTCTTTGGAACCACCCACAGTGGAGCGGACCATGGAGATACGGAGGGCTTAATGATTTCTTGAATTAGCATTTTTTTTATTTGCTTATTAACTTCTTCTTTATGCTTTTCGGGATAACGGTACGTTTTTGCCGCTATTGGACCTGAATTATTTGTAACTATTTCGTGTTGAATAGTTGATGTAGAAGTGAGGACATCTCCTTTTAAATGAAAAATGTCATTGAATTCTTCACATATTTCTATGATATGAAATTTTTCTTCATTATTTAAATGATCAAGTCTTAAATAAGCTTCAAGATCTTGAAAACGATTGAATTTACTTGATTTTTTCAATGGAACTAAAGTAGATAATGGTTCCAATTCACAGGAAAGATTTTGAAAAGTTATAGGATTTTCGGTGGTGTTTAGAATTGAAGCAAGAGCATGAGAATCATTATTTACTTGAGTAATGGCTCTTGACAAAAATACACCTTCTTGCAAATATAACTCTGGAAGAATGCCTTCTTTTATATGAGGATTTGTTATACGAATTGAAATAAGTTTTTCAGTACGAGGTTCGATTTCGATAAGTTTAGAATTTGGAGAACTTTCGTCTGAATTGATTTGAATATTACCGTATTTAAAACGGAGACATTGGATTTTGTAGTCGATAATCGCATCCATAGATTTAGGGAAATCATTTCCGAGGATTCCATCGAAAGGAATATTTGATTCTGTAGTTAATACATGGAATTTATAAAGGAGTGATTTATTAGAAAAACTGAGTGAAAGATTTGAGTAGCCTGCTGTTTTAATGGGGCTGTTTTGACTAATTCCATTTAAAAGAATTTGCTCGTCATGATGAACAACAGTTTGAGGTTGTAGTGATTGAGATTTAACAATTGAAATGTTTGCTCCTGTATCTAGGAGGAGTTTGAGGGTTTGATTTTTTGATTCTGTACATGGAATAAGGACGTATGAATTTGTTTCTGAAAATAGAATATTTTCAATTATTGATTGTCTGTTGCCTCGTTTGGTTTCATTGACTCCATTTGGACAACTTGAAATGAAGTCGCATTGGGGTTTTTTGATTGTTGTTGTTTTTTATTGTTATTATAAATTCGTCGGCGACATTCATCTATTAAATGTCCATTTTTCTTGCAATATTTGCAGAATTTAACATTACTATTAGTTTGATTTGAGCTTGATTCATTTTTGCTTTGAACTATATGAAGATTAGTATTGCGAGTATGTTCTTTTGTATGAACAGGCGTTGAATTATTGAAATTTGATTTATAATTTGAGTTATTTGAATATTTTTGGTTTTGCTTTCTTTGATACATATTTGCAACCTGTTCTTCGGCTATTGCTATTGAAATAGCTTCATTGAGAGTTTTTATTTCACGCACTCGTAAAATGTTAGATATATTTGGAGACGAAAAATAAATAAAACGATTGAGAACAATTTCGTTAAGAATTTCTAGTCTGCCTTCGAGAGATGATTTCTTAACATTTTGTTGCTGTGAAGCATTGATTGTTCTTTTTAAACACGTTTCTATACGAAACACAAATTGTGTAACAGTCTCATTAAAATTTTGTTTCAAGTTTGTAAGCTCGCAAAGTAATTGCGAATAATGCTTACTGTCTTGGTACATAGTTTTTAAAAATATTTTTAACTCGTCCCAATTCTCGAATTTGCGATTAAGACAAGCAGCTTTAGCCTTGCCTGAAATTTGAGTCTCGATGTAGTTAAGGAGAATGGGTTTTTGCGAGTTTGACGCAAGACTGATGGCTTTATTGCAATCTGAAATAAATGAAGGTAGTTCATCTCTTGAACCGTCAAAGCGTTTGATAAATTTTATCAAGAATGTTATTGGGAGATCTTCGATTAAATTTTCTGAATTATGTTCAGAATGAATTTCGAATTGATCATTTTCACCTAATTCCGACATTTTATTTTGTATATTTATATTCCTTAATAAAGCAAACGAAAATCAGATATGCTATACGCTTTACCAAATGATTTTATTATGTATATTTCTTAATAAAGCAAACGAAAATCAGATATGCTATACGCTTTACCAAATGATTCACAATGTATATGCTATACGCTTTACCAAATGATTCACACTGTAATGAATACCACACAAAAGAAATTGAATTTAGAACAACACAATTCAAAAAAAAAATATAAATTACGCGCACAGTACACAAATAATAATTTTTTTTTCTTTTACTGATGAAATAATACTCACTGGTGAATGGATAGGTATGATAGGAATGATATAAAAATATGCATTTCACTTCTGACACCAATTTTATGTTACGATTTAGTTTTAAATTTATACAATGATACAGAACAAGAGAGACGACTTTTCGCTTTGAGATGTTTATTGAGACTGATTCTAAATATACATTCTTACAATTTGGTTGTGACGCCAAAGAAGTTGGCGTCCTGCAATTTAATACAAAGTATACATTATTCAGAGATAACAATAAGAAGTGAAGACAAAGAAGTTGTCAACTCAGCATAATATTTATCTTGACTTTGTTTATAATAAAACGAAATGATTTAATAATATGGGTGGTCATAACAATTTTATGTTACGATTTAGTTTGAAATTTATACAATGATACAGAACAAGAGAGACGACTTTTCGCTTTGAGATGTTTATTGAGACTGATTCTAAATATACATTCTTACAATTTGGTTGTGACGCCAAAGAAGTTGGCGTCCTGCAATTTAATACAAAGTATACATTATTCAGAGATAACAATAAGAAGTGAAGACAAAGAAGTTGTCAACTCAGCATAATATTTATCTTGACTTTGTTTATAATAAAACGAAATGATTTAATAATATGGGTGGTCATAACATCTCCCCTTTTAAATGAAAAATTAGGCTTAACTAATTTTTAAGGCTCAACTTATTTATATTTTTTTTTTCTTAATTTTATATTTTATATAATTTAATCTTAACTTATAATTTAGTCTGCCGTGGAAAATCCATCTCTAATGGATAATGGTCGTCTACTTCTGATGACCATACGGTTCCTTAATGATATATTATCAGGTATATCATTGATAACTGCAGCCTCTCTATGATGTTCTGATTTACAGCAAAATAGGAGTTTGAGGAGCGTGAAAACTCCAAAAAATTATAAAACCTTTCTCAGTAGTATAAAAGCCAACGTAAGTAGTATAACTTGGCCTGTAATGAGAAGCCAATTAGTTTTATGATTAACGTGAGGTTTTTGTAATATATTATTAATATGTTCTTTAAGTATATCTATTCTATGAGATGCCTGTTTTAATTCATCCAGTCGAACATTGGTTATATGTATCGGTGACAAAGACATCGTGATATTGGATGTTGTTGTGTTTAAAGTTTTGCAACAGTCGTCTTCTAAGATGTTGATTTCGGGAATCACATTTGTATAACTAGTTGTAATTTTTCCTCGGGATATAAGCTGGTTGTACTTTGTGTACGCTCTGCATCCTTCATTTAGGGTTAGGATTCCAGTTGAGTGTATGAGTTGATCAAAGATTTCAGTATCTTTGCAATCTATGGTGAGTCGATCTGGTTCGCTCAGTACAAAAATCCATTTATTTGACTTCAGTGGATGCCATACTGCTATCGTTCCTGTTACTAGGTAAGTACGACATGAAGATGGTATATTTTTGTGAGTTGCAGTTAGTAGTTTTGTCTCACAAAGCGGTCTATCGTAGTTAGAGTGTATCATTTGAATTTCGCAAATTTTATCAAATTCAGATAAATCTTTACAATTATTAAAGTCAGTTAATTGAGCATAATGCATTTTAGTTTTTGACATGGCTAAATAAGGAAAAGCTGGATTTATAAATGCATATGTGGATATATTTTTGGGGATAGGCAAAGGAAATATTTGATATAAATTGAATTTGTTTATTCTAGGAAGAGGAATTTGAATAATGAAAACAAGTTTATTATTTTGGTAAAATCCAGTTAATTTGGAAATATCTAGCAACTTATATGCGTTTTCATAGTTCAAGGGTATTGGGAATGTTTTACTGTCTGAAAGGAAGAGTATATTTTTTTTCATTTCATCAATAAGTTTTTTCGGAGTAATAATACTTGGATGAATTATTTGTGTTTTCGCGAAAAGTACAGAATTAGTTAATTGATCGTATTGTTCATTCAATTCATTTACTAAGTATGTCAGTTCATTTAACTGACTTTCAATTATTATTGAATTTTGGAGCATCTCTTCCTCTTGGTTTACTTTATTTATGAAATAATTGAATTTTTTGATATTGTCGTTAAAGACATTTTCGTGCACCTTTAGAATGCTAATTGATTCATTAAAATTTGTTATAGTGGTCTTTAAAATTTGAATTTGTTCTTTCATAAGTATTTGGACTTTGGTATCGTCTTCTTCCACTTGTTTTATAGCTTCGCTATAATATTTTGCATCATCCGCATCGGGAACGCCAAATAACCAATTCAAGGCGTAACCTCCACCATTAAAAATACCTCTTTTAGTCCTATGACTATTAATTAAATGAGCTAGAGTTTCACTTTCTGAATAAGTTTCGTTACTTGTAGTGATAAGAAGTCAAGTATCTGAGAACAATGAACGTCTAATGTTTTGAGAGAATTTTTCTCGCATAAGGATTTAGATTTTTCATATATCTTCTGAATCAAGTCCAATTTTTTTTTATAAAATGATATATCAGTATATGTGACTAATTGCCAATGATCAGAATAAAATCTGACATTTCCTAGGTTTTCATAGAATAACCCACTACCATTGGTGATTGAATTAACTTTGAAATTTTCGGCATTCACTCGTGATATGGAAAACCTGTAACGAAATTTTCGTTGTATAAGTTTAATAAAATTGAAAATTTCATGGAATAGTTAAGGTATGTGAGCATGTTTAATACGATTTACATGGACTTTAACTCGTTTATTTTTTTATTTCTAGGGTAACATTTCTGTTATCATGAATCTCTAAGATCTTATAGGGACCTTTATAGTTAGGAGTAAGTTTTCGGGAAGTTCCGGCTTTAGTTAAGTTATTTTTTAAGTATACTAAGTCATTAGCAAAATAAGTCGGATTATGAACATTTCGATCATAATTATCTTTTGATTTTTGTTTTCCATTCAATAAATTTTCTCTAGCGATTTGATGAGTTCTGTTCAATCTATATTTTAATTGATCACAGTATGTCTCATACGTATATTTAAATTCAGGGTATTCTGTTAAAGAACTTGGTAATATAGGCTTATGACCAAATAAGAGTTCATATGGTGTGAACTTTGTTGATGAATGAATATGAGTGTTATATGAAAACATTGCTAATGGAATATATCTATCCCAATTAGTTTGATTTTGATTAATATAATGCTTTAGATAGTCTTTAAGTGTTGAGTGTGACCTTTCTAGGGCACCGTTGGATTGAGGATGGTAAGCACTAGTAATTATGTGCTTCATGTGAAACAATTTTGTTAGATTTTTTATAACTTGCGATGTAAAATCAGTTCCTTGATCAGTTAAGATGGATTTTGGGATTCCAAACATAGTTATGAAATTAACAAGGTTATCCGCAACAGTTTCTGCTACATGATTTACTATGGGTATGGCATAAGAGAACTTTGTCAAGTCATCTTGCATAGTAAGAATATATTTATTTCCATTTTCGGATAAAGGTAACGGACCTACTATGTCCAGAGCTAGTCTTTCGAATGGCTTATTACTTGTACTAGTAATTTCCATTGGAGCTTTATTAATTCGTCTCATAGTTTTGTTTAACTGACAAGATTGACACTCTTTGATATATTTTTTGATTTGATTACGCATTTTATGCCATTTGTATTTTTGTGATATTCTTTTAAACATTCTTTGATATCCGCAATGACCAGATAATGGTAAATCATGATTTTCCTTTAAAATTACTGGGATTTGTTCAGGAGTTGGAGTTTTGATAACGTTTTTGTATAATGAGATACTGATTTTAGTATTTCTAAATATAAAAAGAATAATATCTTTACATTTTTGATATTTGAATTGATTGAATTCATCGCTTGGATTTGCAATAGAGATAGTAGATTCATTATTCAGTTCCAATTTAATACGTAAGTTTTGTATTGTATAGAAGAAATCTGAATAGGAGGGTTTTTCATAGAAATGGTTTTTTTATAAAACAGTGATAAAAATTTTGGTTGGTTTTACTAATTGTTTTGTAATTTGAATATAACTCATGTGGAACATTTCGTATTACTTCAGTATTGATAGAGTTTGATAATATAGTATCAGTATGGATATTTTCATTCGAAAGGTCAATAGCAGTAATATAAGCTACTGTTTCTTTTGAGTTAAGGACATTTTCTTCGAGTTCCTTAAAATCGTGAATATGTGGCGAAAGAGAATTATAGTAGAATTTAACATAGTCATTGAATGTTTCTTTAGTTTCTACATAAGAGATGGTAGTTGTGTTTTCTTTTCGAATACGAGATAAGCAGTCTGCGTTTGAATTTTTCAGACCAGGTTTGTATTGTACTTCATAATCGTACTGCTCAAGTTTTAATCTCCATCGGACTAACTTGGAACCTGGATCTTTTACGTTAAATAACCAAACTAGTGGTCTGTGGTCTGTTACGATTTTGAATCGTCTACCATATAAATATGGGCGGAAGTGATTAACACCCCACACGATTGCGAGAAGTTCTCTTTCTGTTGTGCTGTAATTTGACTCTTGTCTATTAAGTGTTCTACTTGCGTAGGAAATAGGCAAATCTGAACCAACTTCACCTTGGCTCAACATGGCACCTATAGCGAAATTTGACGCATCCGTAGTAATGATGAATTCTTTTGAGAAATCCGGGTATTGTAAAATTGGCTCGGATGTAAGTTTCGTTTTAAGACAATCGAATGCCGATTGTTGCTCTTTCCCCCATAGAAAAGGAACATCTTTTTTTAAAAGATTTGTTAGAGGTCGAGTTATTTTTGAAAAATTTTCAATGAAACGTCGATAGTAGCCTGCGAGGCCTAAGAAAGATTGTATATCTTTGATATTAGTAGGAATTGGAAACTGACATACAGCGTCAATTTTTTCAGAATTTGGTTTGACACCTTGGTTTGTGATTTTGTGACCTAAATAGATAACTTCTTTTCTCATAAACTCACATTTATCTGGTTGGAGTTTCAAATTATGAAGACGAAGTCTTTGGAACACATTCCGAAGTTTGGATTGGTGATCATTCAATGAAGACGCATAAATGACAATGTCGTCTAAATAGACAAAACATTGTAACCCTTGTAGGCCTGATAAAACATTATTCATCAATCTTTGAAAGACTGATGGAGCATTTTTTAGTCCGAAAGGCATACGAATAAACTCATAATGCCCATCGGGAGTTGAGAAAGCGGTTTTGGAACGATCTTCTGGTTGAACTTTAATTTGATGAAAGCCAGACGTTAAGTCGAGTGTTGTGAAGTAGTTAGAATGAGTTAGTTGATCCAAAATATCAACAATATTTGGGAGAGGAAAAGCATCACCAATCGTGATGTTATTTAATTTTCTATAATCCACAACAACGCGGCATTTTTGTTGACCTGAAGCGTCAATTTTCTTTGGAACCACCCACAGTGGAGCGGACCATGGAGATACGGAGGGCTTAATGATTTCTTGAATTAGCATTTTTTTTATTTGCTTATTAACTTCTTCTTTATGCTTTTCGGGATAACGGTACGTTTTTGCCGCAATTGGACCTGAATTATTTGTAACTATTTCGTGTTGAATAGTTGATGTAGAAGTGAGGACATCTCCTTTTAAATGAAAAATGTCATTGAATTCTTCACATATTTCTATGATATGAAATTTTTCTTCATTATTTAAATGATCAAGTCTTAAATTAGCTTCAAGATCTTGAAAACGATTGAATTTACTTGATTTTTTCAATGGAACTAAAGTAGATAATGGTTCCAATTCACAGGAAAGATTTTGAAAAGTTATAGGATTTTCGGTGGTGTTTAGAATTGAAGCAAGAGCATGAGAATCATTATTTACTTGAGTAATGGCTCTTGACAAAAATACACCTTCTTGCAAATATAACTCTGGAAGAATGCCTTCTTTTATATGAGGATTTGTTATACGAATTGAAATAAGTTTTTCAGTACGAGGTTCGATTTCGATAAGTTTAGAATTTGGAGAACTTTCGTCTGAATTGATTTGAATATTACCGTATTTAAAACGGAGACATTGGATTTTGTAGTCGATAATCGCATCCATAGATTTAAGGAAATCATTTCCGAGGATTCCATCGAAAGGAATATTTGATTCTGTAGTTAATACATGGAATTTATAAAGGAGTGATTTATTAGAAAAACTGAGTGGAAGATTTGAGTAGCCTGCTGTTTTAATGGGGCTGTTTTGACTAATTCCATTTAAAAGAATTTGCTCGTCATGATGAACAACAGTTTGAGGTTGTAGTGATTGAGATTTAACAATTGAAATGTTTGCTCCTGTATCTAGGAGGAGTTTGAGGGTTTGATTTTTTGATTCTGTACATGGAATAAGGACGTATGAATTTGTTTCTGAAAATAGAATATTTTCAATTATTGATTGTCTGTTGCCTCGTTTGGTTTCATTGACTCCATTTGGACAACTTGAAATGAAGTCGCATTGGGGTTTTTTGATTGTTGTTGTTTTTTATTGTTATTATAAATTCGTCGGCGACATTCATCTATTAAATGTCCATTTTTCTTGCAATATTTGCAGAATTTAACATTACTATTAGTTTGATTTGAGCTTGATTCATTTTTGCTTTGAACTATATGAAGATTAGTATTGCGAGTATGTTCTTTTGTATGAACAGGCGTTGAATTATTGAAATTTGATTTATAATTTGAGTTATTTGAATATTTTTGGTTTTGCTTTCTTTGATACATATTTGCAACCTGTTCTTCGGCTATTGCTATTGAAATAGCTTCATTGAGAGTTTTTATTTCACGCACTCGTAAAATGTTAGATATATTTGGAGACGAAAAATAAATAAAACGATTGAGAACAATTTCGTTAAGAATTTCTAGACTGCCTTCGAGAGATGATTTCTTAACATTTTGTTGCTGTGTAGCATTGATTGTTCTTTTTAAACACGTTTCTATACGAAACACAAATTGTGTAACAGTCTCATTAAAATTTTGTTTCAAGTTTGTAAGCTCGCAAAGTAATTGCGAATAATGCTTACTGTCTTGGTACATAGTTTTTAAAAATATTTTTAACTCGTCCCAATTCTCGAATTTGCGATTAAGACAAGCAGCTTTAGCCTTGCCTGAAATTTGAGTCTCGATGTAGTTAAGGAGAATGGGTTTTTGCGAGTTTGACGCAAGACTGATTGCTTTATTGCAATCTGAAATAAATGAAGGTAGTTCATCTCTTGAACCGTCAAAGCGTTTGATAAATTTTATCAAGAATGTTATTGGGAGATCTTCGATTAAATTTTCTGAATTATGTTCAGAATGAATTTCGAATTGATCATTTTCACCTAATTCCGACATTTTATTTTGTATATTTATATTCCTTAATAAAGCAAACGAAAATCAGATATGCTATACGCTATACCAAATGATTTTATTATGTATATTTCTTAATAAAGCAAACGAAAATCAGATATGCTATACGCTTTACCAAATGATTCACAATGTATATGCTATACGCTTTACCAAATGATTCACACTGTAATGAATACCACACAAAAGAAATTGAATTTAGAACAACACAATTCAAAAAAAAATATAAATTACGCGCACAGTACACAAATAATAATTTTTTTTCTTTTACTGATGAAATAATACTCACTGGTGAATGGATAGGTATGATAGGAATGATATAAAAATATGCATTTTACTTCTGACACCAATTTTATGTTACGATTTAGTTTTAAATTTATACAATGATACAGAACAAGAGAGACGACTTTTCGCTTTGAGATGTTTATTGAGACTGATTCTAAAAATACATTCTTACAATTTGGTTGTGACGCCAAAGAAGTTGGCGTCCTGCAATTTAATACAAAGTATACATTATTCAGAGATAACAATAAGAAGTGAAGACAAAGAAGTTGTCAACTCAGCATAATATTTATCTTGACTTTGTTTATAATAAAACGAAATGATTTAATAATATGGGTGGTCATAACACCCCAATCAATAAAATATTTTCTAAAGTATTCATATCTAAGGCACATTGCAATGATTTAAAATCCCAATTGTTACAATTTTTGTACACGGGCACAACGAAATAAACTTTGTTCCTTATAATTATCTTAAGACATTGTAGGTTGGTATAGAAGAATGCTTTTGCCAAGGAAAAGCATTCCAGAACAACCGTCGAGATGGACAAATCCGATGCTGGAAATGCAACAAGACCGGACATTTCCAGCACCAGTGCCGAATGCCACCAAGAAGAAGCGCATGTCAACATTGCGGAAGCAGAAATAATACATCAGATGAGACTACAAGCAAGACCAACGCCCCACCTCGTCAATTTTCCAGGCAGGGAAGAGAGTAAGAACCAACTTCGAGGGGCAGAAGCTAGTTTCTGGTATCCATGGCCCCAGAAACATTTTATTCTCGCAGAATAAACGAAACAATTAAAGTCTAACTGTGGAAGCAGTTATTAACAAAAATCAATACGTGGTTACCATCGACACCGGTGCCACTGCTTCCATTGTACGATGAGACTTGGTCAAGATGGCATGGCTAAACAACACCAACAGCTATTGTCTGAAGACTGCAACAGTAGAAGCAGCAAGAGTGTACGGAGAAGCCCGTCTTCGGATCCGCTTGGCAGAACTAGAGTTTGAACATCCATTTCTAGTGGCAGATATATGCGATGTGCATTAATGGAATTGACTTTATGAAAAAGCATGAAATAATTCTTGACATTGATAACCGTGTTCTTAAATACCGAAATATAGAGATTCCAATGTTTTATGGCAATCAAAACTCATCATCGATAAGAGCAATATATCAAAGAAGATATGTGCCTACCTCCTTCGTCAGAAGACTTTGTTTGGACAAAGATCAAAGATGATTCTGGGAGCCATCGATACATCATGGTGGAATCAGACTCTGAGAATTGCTCCCAAAATTACATCGTGGGAAAGACGTTGATGGCACCTCAAAATAACATGGTGCCCATACGAATACTAAACATCAAACCATATGAGATCAAGCTCAGTAAAGGAGAAGTTGTCGGTAAATGTGATCCTGTAGCGGCAATAACAAAGATAACCGAAGAACATTTCAAAAAATCAGTGAATCCAGATAAAGTCATCGCTTTGAAGAGAAAAATGTTAAACTGCAATATGGACGAACGCAACTTGTACAGCGCCTGCCTTGAGCCAAACAAGACAAAGTTACTAAAATGATATCGACATTGCAGAAAGATGGTTTAATCAAGAATTCAAAAATTCCTTGGGCACACCAGTCGTATTAGTCAAAAAGAAGGACGGAAATACTCGATTCTGTGTGGACTACCGAAGACTGAACGATGTCACCAAGAAGGACAGTTATCCTCTGCCTAGGATAAGCGATACTCTGGATGCTATGGCTGGAGCTCAATGGTTTTCAACATTGGACCTGAAGAGTGGTTACTGGCCGGTTGAAATTCACCCAAAAGATCGGGAGAAAACTGCACTCTCGAAAGGTAACGGTTTATGGCAGTTCATAGTAATGCCTTTTGGCCTGCGTAACGCTCCTGCAACATTTGAGCGTTTAATGGAATGCGTACTACAAGGCCTTACTTGGAAAGCCTGTCTAGTCTATTTGGATGATATCATCGTCTTTGGGAAAACATTTGACGAGCATTGTGAAAACTTAAAAGGGGTATTCCAGAGGGTGCGAAATGCTCATCTGAAGCTCAATCCAGAAAAATGTACGCTGTTCAAGACTGAAGTGAAGTATTTGAGGCATATCATCTCATCTCAAGGGGTAAGACTGATCCCAAGAAAGTATAAGCTGTAAAGAACTGGCCAAATCCACAAGACAAGCATCAACTTAGAAGTATTCTTGGGCTAGCTACATATTACCGACGATTTGTGAAGGGTTCGCCGGAATCGCCAAAAGCTTGCACCAACTCACAGAAAAAGGATAACAATTCAAGTGGTCAAATGAGTGCGAGAAAAGCTTTAAGGAACTTAAAAGACGCTTGTGTGGTGCTCCAGTGTTAACCTATCCAACTCCTTGAAAACAGTTTATAATCGATGCAGATGCAAGCAATGTCGGAATAGGAGCCATTCTCTCCCAGGTTCATGACGGTCAAGAAAAAGTTGTAGCATACTTCAGCAAGGTGCTGTAGTGATTACACTACATGCTATCTTATATTTTCAATACGATACTCTTTCCCACGACATCATGAACTAACTTCTTACCACTCACATCATCTGCTTATCATTTCCAAAGAGAAGTCCTATGCACTCGTTTTGTATACAAAAATGTATACATTTCTCAAGCATATTACGTCCCCGCGCCTTCACTCTGTAGGCAGTGGTAATAAAAATATAAATTATGATTATGATTCACTCATCGACGGCGGATAGACATAATTGAAATTCACTGTCAAGGGCAGGCACACAGAAATGAACATCAAAGATATGATTGCGTCAGTACAAAAGTACAATGTTCTGTTTTTAGAACACTTGACCAATATCGTGATCGATGGAAGGCGACGACGGTGCGTTGCGCTATATTGAGGGCGATGCAAGAATGGCTATTTGACGAAGTGGTAAAATGATGATAAGAGTTTCAAGGGAATAGTGTTGAACTGAGTTGCTCGGTTAACGATAAAGCGGTTACAAATCACAAGAGAGGCAAATAAGCGTGCCGAAGCTATTGCCGATCTATTAAAGGTTTTGCCTTTCCCACCTCTTAACGAGAATAAACAGATTGTAATCCTAAAGAAAACAAAAACACCAGTCATGGAGGTCAGAATTTCAGATATTTTTAGTATCATTCCCGTCTTTGACGGAAACCCACAAGAACTGGCGAAGTTCATATCACGTGGCGATATTCTGTTTAGCTCTGTTAAAGAGGCTGAACAACCAACGTTTTTATTGTAAAAGCTAGGTTACAGTTACCCGCCTTTGAACTGACCCAATTTAATACGCTGGCAACTTGGAAATCCCTTAAGGAAAAGCTAGAATCCGAATTTAAGGTAGTCCAGACACGATCTTCTGCCAATAATAAGCTAATAACTACCAAACAGCGTTTCAAAGAAACGGTCACAGAGTTTGGCGAGCGAGTTTGTTTAGCTCTCAACGATCTAAATTCCGCTACTTTCGCCACAACAGATGATGAGACGGTCAGGGCGTTCCTAGTAGAAGAAAATAAGAAGTTGGCGCTTCAGGTCTTTGAAGATGGTTTGAAGAACGACCAACTTAGACTCATAGCCAAGACTCTTGGGGGAAGTGATCTTAAGGCAGCAATTGCCCATGCTGAAGGTCATGCCGCACGCATAGACCATCATCCTCAACCTACAAATCACGGGAAATTTTCTCCTCAGCAAAATAGATTGTATTGCCAAACTTGCGGTAAGCCAGGTCACTCAAGGGAGACCTGTTACCGAAACATGCCATTCAATAACTTCCCTAATAGGCCACCCATAAAGAAGGAAGTACAATTCCTCACCTGCAACTATTGTGGAAAACAAAACCACACTGAAAGCCATTGCAGGTTACGGTTACTCAGAAATGAGCCACAGCAAGGTTTTTCTCTAAACGGATCAAGGGTGCGAAATTCGTTTATAGACACAGGTCGCTCCGCCACAACCGGTAATAGCAGAAACACAGGGCAACTACTCCCGAATATTGACCAGCGCCGAGGTGTATCGTTTTGTCCTGAATTCAGTCAGCCAATAATACGCGTCAAATTTAGTCCTTCGGATAAAAAATACACCACTTTTTTTATTGATACGGGAGCCGATATAAGTCTATTAAAAAATACCCAGCCAGGAAGTCTGGATAAAGGGGATGGTCCATACACCATAACTACCATAGCCGGGGTCTCGCTAAAAACCCTCGCTGTGGTATATGGACAAATATATTTTATAACACCTGATCACGCTATGATTTTAAGACATCCTTTCCATTTACTTACCGATCAGATAAATCTCCCATTTGACGGTATAGTAGGAAACGATTTTTTGAATATGTTTAAATGCACAATGAATTACAAAGAAAAAACAATATTAAATTCCAATGTATATAAATAAGGCAGATATGGAACCATTGCCTACAGAAAATAGGGATAAGCATAGAGAAGATACATGTAGTTCTAATAACAGGGCAAAAAGCTTTAGCCGTGATGAATCGACATGCGAACTTCGTTCGACTAGTGCATATCCTCCTTCTGATAATCTTGCTCTTCATTTAAATAAAAACACACATAAATTTCAGAAGAAAGACTTAGTAAACAGTGAGAAAAACTTGGTAAAAAGTAAACCTAAGCAAAACAATAATAAAAATATAAAAGAATTTAAAAAAAAAAAGTTTTGTTAGAACACAAACGAGGGAAAGATTAAAGCAAACAGCATCGAAATGAAGGATCAGAACAGATTTACTCAACAAAATGATTCAATCATAAACATTTCTTCTATAACTTCTTTAATTATTAAATCTGGGGATATTATTCTTCCTAAGCCAGAACATATTATAATAGAACCGGTGAAGAAAACCACTATGGAGTCTAAACGAAATTTTGTTGAAATCCCTGCACGTAGTACTTTATTCGCTGAAGTTGCTTGCACATGTGCGAATGACGTTGTCATTCGGAAGAAACAGGTTTCTCCTGGGGTCTTCTTGGCCTCTTCCATAGCTCAGCCAAGCAATAATAATGCAAAAGTCTTGCTCCTCAACATTAACAAAGACCCTGTACAGATTGATGTACAAAATATAAATTTTGAATGGGATAATTTGACCGAATTTGATTTTCTTTCTACTGATCGAGAAAACGATCCAGTTTACAAAAGGTTAGATAAATTGAAGCAACTTGTAGAAATGAAACATTGTAATGAAGAAGAGAGGTATACTATAATTCAGATATGTCGTGAATTTAATGATTTATTTTATTTACCTGGAGATAAGCTTACCTGCACTAATGCAGCCACGCATCGAATCATTACAGAAATAGGCAAACCTCCTATATATGTAAAACCGTATAGACTGCCAGAAACAAGTAGAATAGAAATTAATAAAAAGGTAAAAGCAATGCTGCATAACGACATTATCAGACCCAGTTACAGTCCATGGAATTCTCCTCTCTTACTTGTTCCAAAGAAGCCTGATGCCCAGGGTAATAAAAAATGGCGAGTAGTTGTAGACTACCAGCGTCTGAACGATGTAACTGTTGGGGACGCATTCCCACTCCCAAACATTACAGACATCTTAGACCAATTGGGAAAATCCAAATATTTTAGTACTTTAGATCTAGCGAATGGTTTCCATCAAATTTTGGTTCATGAAGAAGACCGAGAAAAGACAGCATTTAGCACTCCCATGAGTCACTGGGAATACAACCGAATGCCGATGGCTATGAAGAACTCACCCGCTGTGAAGTATTTTGTAAATCAAAATGAAACACTCTTGTTTGGAGGGTAATACAGGAATGATATTTTATTCTTAATAAAATTATAGCAAAGCGTTAGTAACAAAGAACAAATAAAAGAATGTGCTGTGTGCACGAAATTGGAATTGTGTGGAAATGAGTTTGAGTGGGTAGAGTAGAGATAAAGTATAAAGTATCATACAGAGTATTCAATAAAATGCAACGATGCAATGAGAAGATTTATATTAAAAGATATGTGTACTAAAGTATACATAACACCTCCCTCCTTAGAAAAAGGAAATAGTAGAAAGGAAATTATTGAAATGAGAATTTACAATTTTTTTTTTTACAATATTTTCTTATTAATTGTTTAAAATATTTGTCTTAGAACTATTTTATACAGGTTTTCTTTTTAATGTAATTATAAAATTTAAAAATAAAGGAATTTGGTTTATATACATATTAAATTATTTTTAATCGGAGGTTGAAAATCCGGGTGATAAACTGTTTCTGGATGATGAAATTGATCGTCTGGAAGAAATGTAGTTGATGCGAGTTTTTGGAGATTTACTGTTTCGGGATGTTGAAATTGGTAAACTGTTATTTTCTTGTTCTTGTATTGCATGCATGGTAATTGATTGTGAATGATATGGTTCTGAAGTTGATTGACCGCTACACTGGTTGTATATGTTGACAAGACACCCTGATGATGATCCTCGTCTTTTGCGTTTACAGCATAGTAATCGTAGAAATGTATATAATCCAATACAAGAAAATATTTTATGTAAAATACTGCATACTATTATAAAAGCGATTATTTTAAGCGATATTATAACCCAATTTCCATGTTGAATTATGGTATGATTATTTAACATGTGGTCAAGTTGATCATCAATATATTTTAGTCGATGTGCTGCATGTTTTAGATCATCAAGTTTGATATTTGTAAGATGAATTGGTGAAAGATAAAACGTGGCATTTGTTTTATTCATTGATGCTTTGGAACAACAGTCGTCTTCAAGGATATTTATGCTTGGAATGATATTGTGATATTCTGTGCTCATTTTTCCAGTTGCAATTAGTTGGACAAGTCTGGAGTAAGCGCGACATTCTTCTGAAAGTTTCAGGATCCCTGTATCTTTTATGATCTCATCAAATATGTCTTTATTTGGACAGTCGACAGTAATTCTCTGTGGTTCACTTAGTACATAAATCCATTGATTGAATTTAAGTGGTTGCCAGATTTCTAGATTTCCTTTAATGGTATTGACTTTACAGGTTTTTGGTAACTTGTTGTTTGCTGAGATGAGAATTGTTGTTTCACATATCGGTTTATCCATTGTGGAATACACCAATTGATTCTGGCAGATGTAGTCTTCGTCAGATAATTTTTTGCAAGGGTCTAGATTATTTATTTGTTTATAAGATTGTTTATTATTTGACAATGTTATGTATTGAAAAGTAGGTTCTATGTAAATATAGGTTGAAGTATCTTGTACAATTGGTAATGGAATTAATTTGTAAATATTATACAATAGATTGGTTATCAAAGGAATTTGTATGACAAATATTAAACGTTCATTTAAATAGAATGCTTTTAATGTACTTATTTCGAATATCTTATAAGCATAGTTATATTGTAAAGGTAGGGGAAACATTTTTCCATTTGTTAATGTTTTTACATTATTATCGAGTTCAATATCTAGAAATAAGGGGTAAAACAAATCATGAGAGAAGTCCGAAAATTACTCTCGCAAAACCAAAACATCATAACAGAATGGTGCCAAACTATATGAGCACAAACGACTTTCCTACACTCCCAAGGCAAAATAGATCTTCTGTGCCTATACCATCCTCATCTCCTGCCGTTCTCCCTGCACATGCACCTCAACAACAATGGGCACAAAATGCAACAACTAGTGCTTACAAGCAAAATGCCACAGTAAATGAGAGTGATCTCTTTACACAAGATGAGCTTTGCAGCCTCACCATGGATATGATAACTAAGTTAAGTATATGTAAGTCGAAATTCGAACAATTTAATGTTATTACGCAGCTTGCGACTAAGTATTTATACAATCATGTCAAGTAAATCAAACTATCTTAATGTTTTATGTTGGAATGCCAGAAGTATTCGTTACAAATGTACTGAGTTTTTCAATCTTCTCTGTGATAAAGATGTCGATGTGTGTCTTGTGTGTGAAACGTGGCTCAATACTGGAATCACTTTCTCACACAATAATTATTATTGTCATAGATTAGATCGCAATGATGATGAAATGGGAGGTGGAGTTGCCATCGTAGTCAAAAAGAATTTAGTATATAAGTTAGTACCAAATGTCAAAACTAATACTTTTGAAACAATTGGTATTGAATTAATATTAAATGATAGTACAAAATTTAAAATCGTATCTGTTTACTTTCCTGGGGGCGCTTCTAATGCTCAAAAGGTTGGATTTTTTAAGAGTGACCTAAGGAAGCTCATCACAAATAATGAAAAATTTTTGCTCGGGGGTGATTTCAATAGCCGACATCGTAATTGGGGTTGTAAAAGAGCAAACAAATGGGGTAATTTGCTGATGGACATTACTATGAGGTATCCAATCTGCATGCTTTTTCCAAATGATCCTACATATTTTCCAACCAATTCAAAATCGTCACCATCAACATTGGATTTGATTCTAACGAACTCGCCAGAAATCGTTACTCAGCCTACGACAATTAATGCCTTAAGTTCTGATCATATTCCAATAAACTGTAATATTCTTCTCAATAGTAAAATAAAAGATGTGCGATATTTAGATTTCAAGAACGCAAATTGGGATAGATATAGAACACAAATTAAACATCATCTTAGAAATACATCCTGTGATATAAATAATGTTACTAGTTACCATCAAATTGATGAAAAAATTGAATTCTTTACAAATTCTATTCTGCAAAGTGTTAATGAGTCTGTGCCTACAAAATCAAAAGTGACAAGATCAACTGTACTTCCACAGTATATTTTAATTTTAATTAAGCAAAGAAATAAGTTTAGAAGTCAGTGGAAAAGATACAGACAAATAAAGGATTTTAACGAAATGAAGACTTACACAAGACAAATAGCATTTGAAATTTCAAAGTTCAGGAACAAAACATGGAACGAGAAATTATGTAATCTTGATCCAAATTCCAAACCGTTTTGGAAAATTGCAAGGGTCCTCAAAAATAAAAACAAATTTATTCCACACCTGGAAAATGATAGTTCTCTGCTTATAACTAGTGAAGAAAAAGCAGAAGTTTTCGCGGACTCATTTGAAAAAAATTTTAATAATCCGTTGATTAATGAAACTAGCACAGTTAACAGCGCTGTGGGTCAATCTATCAGCATTATAAACTCTTCAAATGAAACTTTGCCAACTGATGTCTTCGTAACAAATGAAGACATCAAAGACATTTTACAAAATATGCGCAATAATAAAGCACCTGGAATTGATATTCTTAAAAATATATACTTCAAAGAGCTCCCAATAACCGGAGTTACTTTTATATGCTTTATAGTCAACGCTTGCCTCAAATTACAATATTTTCCAGTTAAATGGAAAACCGCGAAGATTATACCAGTCCTCAAAGCAGGAAAACCACCAAATAAAGCCAATAGTTATCGCCCAATTAGTCTCCTCAGCAACTTAAGTAAAATATTAGAAAAAGTAATAAAAATAAAACTGCTATTTTTTCTCGAGTCTTCCAATGTAGTGCCAGACCAACAATTTGGATTCAGACAGGGTCATAACACTTCTCAACAAGTTTTAAGAATTTGCAAACACATCAAAGATAAAATGAGTGCAAAACAGTCTACCGGTCTTGTCCTTTTGGATGTTGAAAAGGCTTTTGATAGCATATGGCATGAAGGTATTCTTCATAAACTAAAAATATTTGGATGTCCTCTATATATAATCAAAATTATAGGGAGTTTTCTCAAAAACAGAAGATTTCAAGTAAATTTGAATAATATACATTCTTCAATAAAAAACATAACGTCAGGTTTCCCCCAAGGATCAGTATTGGCCCCATTATTGTATATAACTTACGTTGCTGATTTTCCAGAAATATGGAACTGTGAAGTAGCAATGTTTGCGGATGACACTGCTATTTATAGCTCAAACAATTTCGGTCATGACATACAAAATGATTTACAACATGCATTAAACAAAATTTACGATTATTTCAAATCATGGAAAGTCAAATTAAATGCTGATAAAACGCAGGCCATCTTTTTCACTAGAAAAAGGAAACCTTGTGCTTTACCACTTGGTCAGCTTCATTTAAACAATTGTGATGTCCCATGGGTTGATTCTGTCAAATATCTAGGTGTATATTTAGACAAGAGATTAACCTTCCGGGACAATATCACAAATACCCTTAGCAAAATAAACATTGCTACCAAAATGCTATACCCCCTTATATGTAGGAAATCACCTCTGAGTCAATCAAATAAGATAATAATTTGTAAGGTAATTTTTCAAGCCATTATCTTGTACGCATGTCCAGTATGGGGAACTTGTGCAAAAACTCATATTAAAAAATTACAAGTTTCACAAAACAAAACTTTAAAAATGATGACAAACCTGCCTTGGCTTTTTTCCACTCATCTCTTGCACGAAAAAACCGGTGTACATCAAGTAGCCAGAAAAGTTGAAATTCTCAATGAAAGATTCAATTTAAGATGTAGTGATTCAAAAAATGTATTGATACAAAACTTAGTAAACTAATAAAAATATTTCATATATAATTTCGTACTCTTACTATATGTATTATATGTATGTTTTGTACTTATATTATTAATTAATTTATTTATTTTTTTTTTTGTATTATCTATTTATTTATTTATTTGTTAATGATTTATCTGTTTATTTGCTGCCTAGTTATTTGTCTATTTATAAATTTGTTTACTTATTTGCCCGTGTATTTGTTGTCTATTTATTTATTTACTTATTCTAAATTTATTTATTTATCTTTTTGTTTCCTATTTATTTATTTATTTATTTGATTGTTTATTTATATATATATTTATTTATTCTTTTATTGTAAGTTTGTCGACTCATTATTTATTAATGCTTTTAAATTTTGTAATTATTTATTTATTTATGTATAAATGTACCTTTATGTACTCGTACATTTTTCTTTTGTTAAACAGTTTAGTGATTTAATTATTATTTATTTGTATAAATATTATATTCCATAACCTGGCAATTCCCTTAGCTTTTTATCAAGTCACTATTATTAGTTTTCTTTTTACATAAAAATCCATAAAATATATTAAATGAAGGTTTTAATCATAGTTTTCCTTCGATTGTTATTCTATCAATTCTAAATTATTAAAAAACATTTATAAAATTTTTCAGTTGTAAGATATAGTTTAAATATCAAATCTCTGAGCAAGCTGCGTATTATTAAAAAATTTTGTAAAGCCTTTATCTATGAAAAAATAAAATATCTATCTATCTATCGAGTTCATTTATAAAATTTTTAGGAGTTATAATACATGGATGTATGATATTAGCTTTGATAAGTAAAATTGCATCTGTTAAAAGGTCAAATTGTTCATCGAGTTCATTACTTAAGTAAGTTAAATAGTTTATATGATCTAATAATATGACAGAATTTTCAATAGAACTCTTGGTTTCTTTAAAGTTTTCAATAAAATTATTTAATTTGTTTATATTAGCATTAAAAGTTTCCTCGTGCATTTTCAAAGCACTAATAGAATCATTAAAATTTGAAATTGTACTTGTAATCACTTTTGTTTGTTCTTTCATTAAATTTTGTAAATTTGAATTATCTTCTTCAAAATGTTTAATTGCTTCATTGTAATATTGTGCATCGTCTGCATCTGGATTACCGAAAAGCCAGTTTAGGGCATAACCGCCACCATTGAATATACCTCTTTTCTGTTTTCTTTTTTCATGCGGATGATTCAATAAATGGGATAGAGTTTCTTGTTTTTGAAATAAGTTATGAATTTTGATAGACAAAAATTTCAAAGTTTGAGAACAATGAAATGAAAGATTTGTTTCGGGACAAAATGATTGTGTTTGTTTAAAAACTTTTTCGATGTTATTAAGTTTCCTTGAATAAAAGGAAATATTAGTATAAATGATTAATTCATATTTATCAGAATAAAATTTTACATGACCTATTTGCTCATAGTATATGCCACTACTAGTTTTTATTGGTTGAATCTCGAAAGAAGAAACTTCCTTTATTAACAAGATGATTAATCTGGAAGAGAAGATAATGGTTTTAGTCTATTGACATGAACACGAACAAATTTATTTTTGATTTTAATTGTAACGTTTTGATTTTTGTGAACTTTAATTATTTTGTAAGGACCCTTAAAGTTCGGGCTAAGCTTTTTGCTTTTACCAGGTTTACTGTCAGTAGACTCTAAATAAACTTCATCATCTATTTTATATTCGTATGTGTTAACATTTTTGTCATAATGTTGTTTTGAATTTTGCTTTGAGCGTATTATATTATCACGTGCAATTTGATGAGTTTTGTTTAGTCTATATTTTAAGGAGTCATGATACGAATCATAAGAATACCTAAACTCTGGGTTGGATGTAATTGAACTTGGAAGAATAGCTTTGTATCCAAAGAGTAATTCAAAAGGCGTAAATTTTGTAGAAGCATGGACACTTGTATTGTAGGCAAACATTGCTAGCGGAATATACTCATTCCAGTCTGTTTGGTTGGAGTTGATAAAATGCTTTAAGTAATCTTTCAAAGTTGAGTGCGAGCGTTCTAATGCTCCATTAGTTTGCGGGTGATAAGCAGTAGCAAACTTGTGTTTGATATGTAATAGTTTAGATACATTTTTCATTAGATCTGAGGTAAAGTCAGATCCCTGATCAGTGAGAATACTTTTAGGTATACCGAACATGGTAATGAAATGCACAAGGTTTTCTCCTACTGTCTTAGCTTCATGATTCTGTAATGGAATTGCATAGGAATACTTAGTAAGGTCATCTTGCATAGTTAATACAAATTTTGAACCATCCTCACACAAAGGAAATGGACCGACTATGTCTGGTGCTAACCTTTCAAACGGTTGAAAGCTTGTACTCGTTATTTCCATTGGAGCTTTATGTTTTTCCTAATGGTTTTATTTATCTGACACGAAGTACAATTTTTAATATACCTTTGAATGTCTTTCCTCATTTTTGGCCATTTATATTTGACAGAAATTCGATTAAACATCCTGTGGTAACCACAATGCCCTGAAAGAGGACTATCATGGTTCTCTTTTAAGATAATAGGAATTTGATCGCTCGTTGGATTTGTAATAGTATCGTTAAATAAAACTATTTTTATATTTGAATTTCGGAAAACAAACAATATTATCTGTTTACATTTATCAGATTTAAACTGGTTGAAATCATCAACAGGATTAGCGATTGCTATTGAATTGATATTATCTTTCTCTAATTCAATTTTTAGATTTTGTATGGTATAAAAGAAATCCGCGTATAGGGGTTTTTCGAAGTACATATGTTTGATAAAACAATGATATATATTTTTTTCATTTTTGTTTTGAGATTTGGAGATGGAATGGAGCCCATGAGAAGAGTTAATAATTATTTCTGGATTTTTCGACAATGATAAAATATTATCCATATAAGGATTTTCTTCGGAAAGATCAGTTGCAGTTAAATATGCTATATGATGTTGACATTTAAGTATAGTTTCTGAACTTTCAGTAAAATCATAGATATTTGGAGTAAGCGAATTGTAATAGAATTTAACGTAATCTTTAAATGATTCTTTTATCTCGGTAAACAATACATTATTATTTGAATTTATTCGTGATAAGCAGTCGGCATTCATATTGACACGACCAGGCTTAAAAACAATTTCGTAATCATATTGCTCGAGCTTTAGTCTCCAGCGGACTAATTTTGAACCAGGATCTCTAACGTTGAATAACCACACTAGTGGTCTGTGATCCGTTACGATTTTAAACCGGTGACCATAGAGATATGGTCTAAAATGATTTGTAGCCCATACAATGGCTAATAATTCTCATTCAGTCGTACTGTAATTAGATTCTGAACGATTAAGTGTTCTGCTTGCATAGGCAATAGGCAAATCAGTACCTATTGCACCTTGGCTAAGGACTGCTCCAATTGAAAAATTGGAGGCATCGGTTGTAACGATAAATTCCTTAGAGAAATCTGGATACTGTAATAATGGTTCTGTAGTCAGTATTTTCTTCAAAATATTAAAAGAATTTTCTTGGTCTTTTGACCAAACGAATATAGCATCCTTTTTTAGAAGTTTGGTTAAGGGTCTAGTAATAAAAGAGAAATTTTGAATAAACCGACGGTAATATCCAGCTAATCCAAGGAAGATTTTAATATCTTTTGGATTTTTAGGAGTAGGATAGGATAAAACATCTTTTATTTTCTCGGGATTAGGTTTTACTCCATCTTTTGATATAACATGACCCAAATATGCTACGTCTGTATGCATGAATTCGCATTTATCAGGCTGTAATTTGAGATTATGCATTCTAATTCGATTGAATATTTTTTTTAACTTCATTTCATGATCTTGAATATTGGACGCGTAAATGACAATATCATCGAGATATACGAAACAATATAATCCTTGATATCCTGAAAGAACTGAATCCATTAACCTTTGAAAGGTCGCAGGAGCGTTCTTCAACCCAAAAGGCATTCGATCAAACTCGAAGTGTCCTAATGGTGAAGAAAAAGCTGTTTTAGAAGTATCGTTTAAATTCACTTTGATTTGATGGAAGCCAGAGGCTAAATCAAGGGTTGTGAAATAAACGGAATGACCTAATTGATCGAGGATTTCAGATATGTGCGGGAGAGGATACGCATCTCCTATAGTAACATTGTTTAATTTTCTGTAGTCTACAACTACACGCCATTTTTGAGCGCCGGAAGCATCCTGTTTCTTGGGAACTACCCAAAGAGGTGCAGACCATGGGGATTTGGATGGTTTGATAACATTTTGATCAAGCATTTGCTTAATCTGTCGTTTCACTTCGCTTTTATGTGCTTCTGCATAACGATATGTTTTAGCAGCGATTGGGGGTGAAGATCCTGTATTGATATCATGTGTTATGGTATATGTACAAGTCAAAGAATCTCCTTCTAAGAAAAATATGTCATTAAACTCTTGACAAATTTTCAGTAACGAAGTTTTTTCTTCATCATTTAGATGTGAAGTTCTAATATTTTTTAAGAGTTCATGCTCTCTTGTATAAGAAATATTTTTTGGATGATTGCTTGAACTTGATTTATTAAAATTTTCTGGAATAGGTTCAAGACATAATTTGATTTCTGAAAGAGTATAATTTTCTTCAGTAGTATTTAAAATAGAAGCATACGCTTTAGATTTAGAGCCGACTTTAGTAACAGCTTTACTTAAAAATACTCCGTTTTTTAAAACTATATTAGGTAAAATACCTTCTTTGATTTCTGGATTTTGAACTATAACCTCAATAAGAGTTTCAGTTCTAGGTTTAAGAATTTGAATATTATTGATTTTATTTTCGGTTTCATAAAGAATAGGAATTTTTTGCTTGTCAACTATAATCATGTGATTTTCGTAGTCAATTGAAGCTTTATATGCTTTTAAGAAGTCATTGCCTAAAATTCCGTCAAAAGGAATGTTTGAATTTCGATTTAGAACATGAAATTGGTGATTAAAGAACTTTCCTGATATTTTCAAAGACAGAATAGAACAACCACTCGTTTCTATTGAGTGATCAGGACTTATACCATTAAGGTTAATTTTATTATTAAGATATACCACTGTGTTTTCTTTTAAAGACTTTGCTTTAACTATAGATACATTTGCTCCAGTATCGATAAGAAGTTTGAGTTTAGCGTTTTTTGAAGAGTCACATAATATAGAGATAGTTGAGGAACATTTTCCTTCAAGTAAAATTACTACTGTTGAAGAATTTGAACGGTTTTTTGGATTTTGATTTGAAATTGAAATATTCTGTTGTTTTTTATTATTATTGTATGTTCGTTTACGGCATTCCTCGATTAGATGCCCATATTTTTTACAATATTTGCAATGTTTTTGGTTAGGACCGTAAGATTTGGGACTATTTAAGTTAACGGAGTTTGAGCAAGAAGCTTGATTGATCTGTTTTGAATTATTTCGAGGTGGATTTTGATACATTTTTTGAACTTGTTCTTCAGCTATAGCAATTGATATTGCTTCATTAAGTGTTTTAATTTCTCTTATCCTAAGAGAATTTGATATCCGTGGTAAGGAAAAGAAAATGAATCGATTTATAGCTATCTCATTCAGCATCTCTAACTTTCCAGTAAGGTGGGCACCTTCTGGTGTAGCATTTATGGTTCGTTTTAAAAGCGTTTCCACTCGATAAACGAATTGTGCAACGGACTCATCAACATTTTGTTTTAGATTTGTTAAATCACATAGAAGTTGGGAGTAATGTTTTTTGTCTTGATACATTGTTTTAAGAAATGCTTTGAGCTCATCCCAATCTTTAAAAGTTCTATTGACACAAGCCGCTTTGGCTTTGCCAGAAATTTGCGTTTGTATGTAGTCTAATAGAATGTATTTTTGGGTTGCATTTGCCAGGCCAAAGGCTTTGTTACAATCTGCAATAAACCCATTTAATTGATCCCTGTTACCATCAAAACCTTTAATGAATTTAATGAGAAAAGTAATTGGGAGTTCCGAAGAATCTCTACGTTCATTATTTATATCATTTTTAGCTTCATTTTCACTTATATCTTCATTATCACTCAAATCTCCTTCTCTAACACTATTTATATCATCATTCGACATGATTTTATTTTATTCAATGAATCACAACAACGCACAATTAGCACAATAAGCACAATAAGCACAATTTTATTAAACCAAATGCGAAACAAAAAAATGTGATTTATCAAGTACTTACATTGATATGAACACCATACTTGATCTGATTTGAATTATTTAATTATATAATTTTTTTTTTTTAATCTTTTCTTCTGACACCAATTTGTGAAGTATTTTATAAATCAAAATGAAACACTCTTGTTTGGAGGGTAATACAGGAATGATATTTTATTCTTAATAAAATTATAGCAAAGCGTTAGTAACAAAGAACAAATAAAAGAATGTGCTGTGTGCACGAAATTGGAATTGTGTGGAAATGAGTTTGAGTGGGTAGAGTAGAGATAAAGTATAAAGTATCATACAGAGTATTCAATAAAATGCAACGATGCAATGAGAAGATTTATATTAAAAGATATGTGTACTAAAGTATACATAACACCGCTACTTTTCAACGAACCATGAATAATGTTCTGATGGGACTCATTGGTATAGAATTTTTTATATTTGTGGATGATATTGTCGTTTATGGACCTACTCTAGAAGAGCATAACAGGAAACTGCGTAATGTTCTCACCAGACTAAGGAATAATAAATTAAAACTTCAGCCAGACAAATGCCATTTTATTAAGCGCGAACTAATGTACTTGGGACACGTAATCAGCGATGAGGGAATCAAGCCAAACCCTGATAAAATAGAGGTAGTAAAAACCTATCCAAGGCCAAAGAAAATTAAAGACATTAAAGCATTTTTAGGGCTTGTAGGGTATTATCGTCGATTTATTCCCTAGTTTGCTGTTTAAGCCACACCTCTAAACAATTTATTAAAAAAGAATGTAGATTTCAAGTGGGATGCTTTGTGCGAAGAAGCTTTCGTTTCACTTAAACAAAAACTAATTACAATAAATAATGTTTTTTGTTATAATACAAATTCTATATACTATGTATTGAAAATATTAAATAATAAATAAAAAATAATTTCAACTAAGTAGAAGACTTAGCATTAAATTTAGTGGACTTGTTGAATTATTGATTCAAATTAGCTTTTTATGGCCTTTAGTCCATGAAAAAATGGCGTTTCGTGCGGATGCTCACTTTGCACTCATCAGTTGACGACGAGTGAGCACCTTGTCAATACGCAAATTTCCGCTTATTTCAGTTCAACTTACATAACTTTTTTGACAAAAAGCTAAAGTGAACTATATCCAACAAGATTACGATTGCAATCATTAAGCTGGAAGTGTTTACCCGTGGCCTGGTTATAGTTATAAATAATGTTTTTTGTTATAATACAAATTCTATATACTATGTATTGAAAATATTAAATAATAAATAAAAAATAATTTCAACTAAGTAGAAGACTTAGCATTAAATTTAGTGGACTTGTTGAATTATTGATTCAAATTAGCTTTTTATGGCCTTTAGTCCATGAAAAAATGGCGTTTCGTGCGGATGCTCACTTTGCACTCATCAGTTGACGACGAGTGAGCACCTTGTCAATACGCAAATTTCCGCTTATTTCAGTTCAACTTACATAACTTTTTTGACAAAAAGCTAAAGTGAACTATATCCAACAAGATTACGATTGCAATCATTTAGCTGGAAGTGTTTACCCGTGGCCTGGTTATAGTTATAAATAATGTTTTTTGTTATAATACAAATTCTATATACTATGTATTGAAAATATTAAATAATAAATAAAAAATAATTTCAACTAAGTAGAAGACTTAGCATTAAATTTAGTGGACTTGTTGAATTATTGATTCAAATTAGCTTTTTATGGCCTTTAGTCCATGAAAAAATGGCGTTTCGTGCGGATGCTCACTTTGCACTCATCAGTTGACGACGAGTGAGCACCTTGTCAATACGCAAATTTCCGCTTATTTCAGTTCAACTTACATAACTTTTTTGACAAAAAGCTAAAGTGAACTATATCCAACAAGATTACGATTGCAATCATTAAGCTGGAAGTGTTTACCCGTGGCCTGGTTATAGTTATAAATAATGTTTTTTGTTATAATACAAATTCTATATACTATGTATTGAAAATATTAAATAATAAATAAAAAATAATTTCAACTAAGTAGAAGACTTAGCATTAAATTTAGTGGACTTGTTGAATTATTGATTCAAATTAGCTTTTTATGGCCTTTAGTCCATGAAAAAATGGCGTTTCGTGCGGATGCTCACTTTGCACTCATCAGTTGACGACGAGTGAGCACCTTGTCAATACGCAAATTTCCGCTTATTTCAGTTCAACTTACATAACTTTTTTGACAAAAAGCTAAAGTGAACTATATCCAACAAGATTACGATTGCAATCATTAAGCTGGAAGTGTTTACCCGTGGCCTGGTTATAGTTATAAATAATGTTTTTTGTTATAATACAAATTCAACAAGTCCACTAAATTTAATGCTAAGTCTTCTACTTAGTTGAAATTATTTTTTATTTATTATTTAATATTTTCAATACATAGTATATAGAATTTGTATTATAACAAAAAACATTATTTATAACTATAACCAGGCCACGGGTAAACACTTCCAGCTTAATGATTGCAATCGTAATCTTGTTGGATATAGTTCACTTTAGCTTTTTGTCAAAAAAGTTATGTAAGTTGAACTGAAATAAGCGGAAATTTGCGTATTGACAAGGTGCTCACTCGTCGTCAACTGATGAGTGCAAAGTGAGCATCCGCACGAAACGCCATTTTTTCATGGACTAAAGGCCATAAAAAGCTAATTTGAATCAATAATTCAACAAGTCCACTAAATTTAATGCTAAGTCTTCTACTTAGTTGAAATTATTTTTTATTTATTATTTAATATTTTCAATACATAGTATATAGAATTTGTATTATAACAAAAAACATTATTTATAACTATAACCAGGCCACGGGTAAACACTTCCAGCTTAATGATTGCAATCGTAATCTTGTTGGATATAGTTCACTTTAGCTTTTTGTCAAAAAAGTTATGTAAGTTGAACTGAAATAAGCGGAAATTTGCGTATTGACAAGGTGCTCACTCGTCGTCAACTGATGAGTGCAAAGTGAGCATCCGCACGAAACGCCATTTTTTCATGGACTAAAGGCCATAAAAAGCTAATTTGAATCAATAATTCAACAAGTCCACTAAATTTAATGCTAAGTCTTCTACTTAGTTGAAATTATTTTTTATTTATTATTTAATATTTTCAATACATAGTATATAGAATTTGTATTATAACAAAAAACATTATTTATAACTATAACCAGGCCACGGGTAAACACTTCCAGCTTAATGATTGCAATCGTAATCTTGTTGGATATAGTTCACTTTAGCTTTTTGTCAAAAAAGTTATGTAAGTTGAACTGAAATAAGCGGAAATTTGCGTATTGACAAGGTGCTCACTCGTCGTCAACTGATGAGTGCAAAGTGAGCATCCGCACGAAACGCCATTTTTTCATGGACTAAAGGCCATAAAAAGCTAATTTGAATCAATAATTCAACAAGTCCACTAAATTTAATGCTAAGTCTTCTACTTAGTTGAAATTATTTTTTATTTATTATTTAATATTTTCAATACATAGTATATAGAATTTGTATTATAACAAAAAACATTATTTATAACTATAACCAGGCCACGGGTAAACACTTCCAGCTTAATGATTGCAATCGTAATCTTGTTGGATATAGTTCACTTTAGCTTTTTGTCAAAAAAGTTATGTAAGTTGAACTGAAATAAGCGGAAATTTGCGTATTGACAAGGTGCTCACTCGTCGTCAACTGATGAGTGCAAAGTGAGCATCCGCACGAAACGCCATTTTTTCATGGACTAAAGGCCATAAAAAGCTAATTTGAATCAATAATTCAACAAGTCCACTAAATTTAATGCTAAGTCTTCTACTTAGTTGAAATTATTTTTTATTTATTATTTAATATTTTCAATACATAGTATATAGAATTTGTATTATAACAAAAAACATTATTTATAACTATAACCAGGCCACGGGTAAACACTTCCAGCTTAATGATTGCAATCGTAATCTTGTTGGATATAGTTCACTTTAGCTTTTTGTCAAAAAAGTTATGTAAGTTGAACTGAAATAAGCGGAAATTTGCGTATTGACAAGGTGCTCACTCGTCGTCAACTGATGAGTGCAAAGGACTAAAGGCCATAAAAAGCTAATTTGAAAAAACTAATTACTTCACCGGTATTAATATATCCGAACTTCGAAGAGCCATTTCTAATAACCACTGATGCAAGCGATTTCGCAATAGGATCCGTGTTGTCACAAGGGAAAATAGGCCACGATAAGCATTTTATTACGTTAGTCGTGAATTAGTATGTTAGTATGAATATGAAATCTTATACAAGTCAGGCAAATATAACGCCAATGTTGACGCACTCATCCGAATCCCTGAAAACATACAAGCTATAGGACATGAAAGTAAAGTATTAGTCACTACTAGAAGCAAAACAAAAAATCAAAACTTAGACGAGATATTAATACTGAAAGACGAAAACTTGAAACCCCCACCTTTTGTTGATAATATCATTAAAATTTGCAAACCTATTACTTTTGCTGACACATGTTCACCTATTCAGATTTTTATTTTACCTCACGAAGAGTGTCAAGAAGAGAAATTATTTAAAAACATTACAAATTATACTCGCCCATTTCACAACGAATTAAAAATATACCCCAATGCAGCTCAATCTATTACATACATAATTACCACTTTACCTTTCCACATGGAGGACAAACCAACCTTGGAAAAAATTTTGATTGAAATCCGTGACCAGTGCATTAAACAGAAAGTGCAGCAGGTTGACGTCTCTATTCCCCCAAAAGAACCAACGTTTAGCAATCTCAAACTAACCATAAAAGAAATATTTTCAAAAACAAAAATCAGGATTTTTCTGTACTCCGACAGTCGAATCCATCTCGATGATCCACAAGAGATTTATAAAATATTGCTTGACTACCATAATTCCCCTTCAGGAGGACACCAGGGTATCTCCCGTACTATTAAGCGTCTCAAAACTAGGTATTATTGGCCCACTCTAATAAAAGATACAAAGGCGTTTATTCGAAAATGTGAATCTTGTCAAAGAAACAAACTAAGACAAAATCCACGAATTCCAATGAAAATCACTACAACAAGTACAAGTCCTTTTGAGCGAATAGCTTTGGATATTGTTGGCCCACTTCCAACCAGTTATGAAGGAAATAAATATATTCTTACCTTCCAGGATGATTTAACCAAGTTCACGGAAGCTCTCCCGTTACCAAACGCAGAAGCCTCGACGGTAGCACGTAGTTTTACGGAGAAAATCATATGTCGTTTCGGACTTCCCGAATCCATACTTACTGATAAAGGTACCAATTTTTTGAGCAATCTTTTTAAAGAGATAAGTAAGCTTTTAAAAATCAAAAAGATACAGACTACTCCGTATCACCCCCAAACAAACGGAGCTTTGGAACGTAGCCACAAGACACTTGCCGAGTATCTAAGGCATTATGTGAACAATGACCAACTTTCATGGGACAACTGGTTACCATATTCAATGTTTGTCTACAACACTACACCTCATAGTAGTACTACGTATAGCCCATTTGAATTACTCTATGGTTTTCCTCCACGGATACCCAATTCCATTAGCAGAAGTCCTCAAACTTCATACAATTACGACAATTACGTTAATGAATTGAAAGCCCGTCTACAGCATGGTTACCAAGCTGCCAAGGATATATTGCAGAATAAGAAAGGAAAATTTAAAGCATACTACGATAAAGGTGCAATTAGTAAGACTTTTAATGTTGGTGACAAGGTATTGATAAAAAACCATACCAGAAAAAAATAAACTGTCCTCGTTATGGGAAGGTCCACACGAGGTATCCAAAATAATTTCTGATGAAAATACCGAAATCAAAATAGGAAACAAACTAAAGATAATACACAACAATAACTTAAAATCATTTGTAGAGTAAATATATATATCATACCTAAACCACAGACCACACCTAGTATACTAATACATTCCCTTTTTGGTTTTTTCTTTTGTCGTCTTAATTTTTTACCACTGATACACCGAACACACACACATACAAAAAAAAAAAAAAGGAAAACTTCAGTTATAAACCATTCAACTTTTTTAGCAAAAAATGGGATGGATAGGATTTTTGCTATGGCTAAGGCTAGTCATGACTCTAGGATAACTCCCATCAGGGACAATCCTGGTCTCTACTTTGAACACTGGGGAAAAGCTGAACTATACTCCAAGGAATGGAAATTAATAGCCTACTACGACATAGGGAAATTTACAGAAGTTTTAAACAGCGCACAGCTCTACGTTGCAAAATTAAACCAACTATGCGAGCAACTACAGGACAAAGTGAGTTATGATATTTTATGTAATAACGCAGCTAGCGAGCTGAACCACCTTCTATTGGGGGTGACACAAAAACACAGTCTTATCGTAGGAAACGGGATTATTATGACAAACAAATCAAAAAGTTAACGGCTAACGAAAGATATATGCTGACGCTGGTAAAAAAGCAAACTATACTTTTAGAAACTACATCTAATGTCTTCAATAATTCAGAAGTAGCTATGGAAAATCAGATACAAACTATTAGCTCCAAGATCGAATTAATTAGACAACTCGCGAACCAAATAAACAACGCGAATCGAGAGCAACTACTATTCTCTGAAATTGAATCCTTAACAACCTTAATTACGCTAATACTAATGCGATACCAAAACACAATAGATGAAATAATCGATTTAGAAAGAGCGCTCATGGCAAGCCTCACCCGTCTATTGTTACTCCTCTTCAACTCAAGTCAACACTATCCAAAATAAAACAGGACATACCTAGTGGAACAAAAATTTCGACATTGGTCACAGCTGACATTTTAACCCTGTACAAAGTTAATTCAATAAGTGCGACTATACGTCAACAAAAGGTTATTTACGAATTTAAAATACCACTTCCACTTCTAGAGAACTTTCATATCTATAAGATTTTCCCTCTCCCAACAAATTACAATAATCATTTTGTATTTATACAACCTACAACCGATTACTTACTAATAGATTACAACAAGGAATACTATAGTAGTCTAAGCTCTGATGATCTGGCGAACTGTAAACATCAGGCAAAAACATTCGTATGTCCAATGATACATCCTCTCTTTAACTCTAATTCAGAAAGTGCCACTTGCGAAGTAGAATTGCTCCGTAAATCAAAATCTCTACCACCACCATGCGAAATAAAAGACGCAAACCTTTCAACCATTTGGTTACAATTATCTACTCACAACAAGTTGTTATTCTCTTCTACAAAAAGTTATGAAATAGATGAGATTTGCAAGAATGAGTTAACGACATACACCCTCCATGACACAGCTATCATTGAAACTTTAGGCAATTGATACATCAAATCCAAAGATTTGATCATTCATGCATATAACGAGATAGATAAAATCTCGCACAGAGCATACATACCACCCATAAATATATCGTCATATTTAAACAACGTTTCACTTCTGGCAGTCAGTACAAATAATCAAATCACCTTTGTAAAATTTTGTAGTCAAGATGGACTTTAACTAATATCAAAACAAATAAACCATATAAAATCGGAAGAAAAAATGCTACTTTCCTTAATAACCTCCCATGACGTCCATCACTATACTATAACTTACGCTATATTTCTTTTACTTCTTGGATTTTGCGTACGTCACATAATTAAACGCCTGAAAGGAAAGAATAATGTGCCTAAAAATATCGAAATTCCCAAGTCAAAAGAAAATCCTGTAACCCAATCTGAAACTGAACAGCTTCCGTCTTTAGAACCGAAATTGGTCTTAACAACCGGTTTTTAACGAAGAAAAAAAAAAAAAAATTCCTTTAATCTTGGCGAGAGAATATCATGCGTTAGGGACATAAATAAAACAATAATGTTCATACATCTATCTTATATTGTATAATTTAATAAACATGTAAAAAAAAAAAAAAAAACATTTACATTTATCAACCGAAATTTATGAATTCCAAATTAAATTATTTTATAAAAGTTTAAATTAATTATAAAACTACACTAGACATAAGAATTAATGTATATTTTGCAATACGTAGGTTAACTAAAATAAGATAAAAACACATTACCATTACTTTATAAAATCTTAATATATTTGAAACACCATAAAGAAAAACACAAATAATGTATATTTTTTAATATTTTTTTGTTCATTTTAGTGGACTATTATGAAGTAAATTCAATGTGAAAGTTTTAGTGACTTTTAGTCCGACACATATTTTAACTAGAATAAGATAAAAAACCTATGTATAACTATTACAATCGTAAAACCTGACTCTTCAATCTTATTAATTGTTTTCCAGAAAATTCCACACTTGGATTTTCCTTTTTCTAAGGGGGGTGGGATGTAGTCATCACACTACATGATATCTTATGTCTATAATACGATACTCTTTCCCACGACATCATGAACTAACTTCTTACCACTCACATCATCTGCTTATCATTTCCAAAGAGAAGTCCTATGCACTCGTTTTGTATACAAAAATGTATACATTTCTCAAGCATATTACGTCCCCGCGCCTTCACTCTGTATGCAGTGGTAATAAAAATATAAATTATGATTATGATTCACTCATCGACGGCGGATACACATAATTGAAATCCACTGTCAAGGGCAGGCACACAGAAATGAACATCAAAGATATGATTGCGTCAGTACAAAAGTACAATGTTCTGTTTTTAGAACACTTGACCAATATCATGATCGATGGAAGGCGACGACGACGGTGCGTTGCGCTATATTGAGGGCGATGCAAGAATGGTAAAATGATGATAAGAGTTTTAAGTTAATAGTGTTGAACTGAACTATTCCCATAAGAAGTTGGATACGCGTGGTGGGGTTGAAGATTTTAATTGGACTTTAAGAATCATATAAAAGGAAGAACATGTATTGATAGAGTCAGAGTTATTTCACCATCAACCAATTAAAGTCGTAGCCCTGCATAGCGACAGCAGGCTTTCCTTGGTTTGGTGAAACAAATAATAATATTAAATACTGAATAAAACTATACCTATATTAATTAAAAAAGAACTCTCTATCTTTTTAATTATTTTAACTCTCCGGATATTCGCTCTTCACTCGAACTGAGAAAGCACGGCGAATACACGATATAACAGTGCTCTCAAGGACAGATAGGTATTACTGCGTAACTAGAAGAGAACTTCTTGCTTTGGTTTTGGCCACAATTCACAAAGCACTTTCATAAATACATCTAAAATCCAGAAGGTCAAGGTCAAGTAGCCAAGAGGATCGAGAGACTTCAGACATATGACTATAAAATTCAACATAGAAAAGGAAAACTACACTCGGACTCAAATGCAGATGCCCTATCCCGTGGGCCATGTAACCAAGACTGCAAGCATTGCACTCGCCAGGAAGAAAAGGAATCTTTTCCCATACAGCAAACAAGAGTTGAACCCATTGGCGGCTGGAGTAACGAGGAAATCAGGAATGCTCAGCAAGAAGATTTGGACATCGAACCCATTCTTGCATGGAAAGAACATGAAGAGAAACCAGAATGGGGAGACATTTCTGATAGAAGTCCGACCCTCAAATTCTATTGGGCACAATGGAATTCCCTTCACGCGCAGGAAGGCTTGCTCAAACGAAGATGTGAATCCTCAGATGGTAAAACCTATGTGATGCAGCTTGTTGTGCCCCGGACAAAGGTTAATGACATTCTACCTGAGATGCATGATGGATCTTCTGGAGGCCATTTGGGTATCAACAAAACTCTGGAGAATATTCGAGAACGTTTCTACTGGCTGCATGCAAAAGACGGTCCGGAAAAATGGTGCAGAAAATGCGTCACTTGTGCAGCCACCAAGGGATCAGGCAGAAAACAACAGAGTAAGATGCAACAGTACAACGTTGGAGCACCTTTTGAAAGAATTGCCACAAATGTACAAACATTAGCAAAAAGTCAACGTTTAAAATAACACCACATTTGTTAATTTTTAAAAATGTGGCTTAGATGTTTTTTTTTTCAACAATAAAAAATTAATAAAATGTATTTTTTCTTTAATTTCTATCTTCTTAGTTTTATATAGTACTTTCATGGTGAATAATCACCACCTGGCCATCTAAAGAAATTTCTGAATACAAACACATTTGGTGGTTCTTGCATATAATAGTATTTGTCTATTCTTTTACCCTGACAACAGTCGTAAACATATATATGATTATTTGGTTTGTTTGCGACTTCATCCGATTGCGATAATATTTTAACTGTAGTTTGCACGAACGATGATAAGTTTTGACTCGCATTTTTTTAGTAAATCAAAAACAGGTTCCCAAAAAGTATGCTTTAAAAAAAAATTAAAAATCGGTTCCTCCAAAAATTATGCTTTAATAAAAAAATGTTTTCCGAGTGTACGAAATATGCGTAGAAGAGCAATTAATTTTGAAAAAGTATGCTTCGATTTAGTTCAGACATGTGACAATTGAGAAAATATTAAGTGAATTGCTTTCAGGAGTTCATATTTTAAAGAAATGTGGTTTCCGTTTGCGATTTACTTTTTTGCATTTTCGTTACAAGATCTAAATAAACAATACAAGTAATTCAAACTAAAAACAAATTTAATAAGGTTGATTGAACTGAATGAAATTTTAGAAAATTGTGTGTCCTTGATAATGAGGAACATTCATATTAGTCCAGAAAAAATGATAAACGAAATTAAGAAACAAAAATTACAATTGTATCTCGAGAATGAAAAATGATATGCGGCTATATCTAATTGCAGACTTGCAGATAATTTTTTCAATTTTGAAAATGTGTTTTTTGTATATCTAGAGGGGAAAGAGGTACAAAGAAACTAATTTCAGATTTGCAGAGGAACAAAATAGGATGATAATTTTGTTTTTAAATTTTGAAAATGTGTTTTTTATATCTCAAGAACGGAAAGAGGTACAAAAAAATTAAAGGCAGATTTATATAGTTACAAAACAGGTACAAAAAAATAAAATAAAAAAATGTTTGTGTTTGCTGGCTTAAAAAAAACACACCTGTATCTCAAAAACGGAAAAAGGAACAAAAAAATTAAAGACCGATTTGTAGAGGTACAACATAGGTACAGCAATAAAGTAAAAAAAATGTTTGTGTTTGCTGGCTTAAAAAAAACACACCTGTATCTCAAAAATGGAAAGAGGTACAAAAAAATTGAAGACAGATTTGTAGGGGTACGAAATAGGTACAGTAAAAAAATAAAAAAAATGTTGTATTTGCTGGCTTGAAAAGAAAACACACCTGTATCTCAAGAACGGAAAGAGGTACAAATTGAACGACACATTAGCGCCTCTCTTCACTCAACTCAAAGCAAAACCGGAAAAGGATAAACGGACGTCATCTACAAAACTAACTGCCTGGGCAATGAAAGTGAAACGTGCAATCTGTGTTATGTGGGGACTACCAAATAGTTTTTAAAACAGCGAATGGCCAACCATAAATTAGATTTAAAATCTAACAGCCCTTGCTACACACAGCATTGAAAAAGGCCAGAAACCCGATTTCGAATGTGTAAAAATCCTTCAATCTGAGAAACACGACTCAAAAAGGTATACTCTGGAAACACTTCACATTCTGAACACGAAAAATAACATGAGTAGGAAACAAGCCACTCACAAAATTTTTTCCGTCTACTGCTCTCTAGTTTGCTGCAACAACAAAATATAACATTCATTCGACAATACTTCGTCAGTCGAAGTGCTTTATTTAAAAATTGTTTTTTTTTTCATTTAAATTAATTGTTTTTTATTTAATTATTAAAATTTTAAATAATTTGGTTTTTAAATATTTGATTGTTCGTTTTATATTTTTTTAATCTGTTTTAAAGTAACGTAAGTTTTATAATTATGAAACCATTATGTGCTTACATGTTCTAATTATATCTTATTTCATTATGTGTTAATAAAGATCCTATTAAGAGGACAGAAATCTCTGTCGAAACGTTGGGAAAATCAATGTAAACTTTGTTTCATTGTCATAACTAATGACCAAATAAGCCGAAGGAAGAATAAGATTTCATCCAAAATCCACAATTACAATCTAAATTGGTCAAAACAATATTCAAACAAAAAAACTTAAGTCAGATTTGTAGAGGTACAAAATAGGTACAATAAATTTTATCAAAACAAAATTTTTTTTTTAATTGTGTTTGCTGGCTTGACATCTCGAGAACGGACATGTATCTCGAGAACGGAAAGAGGTATAAAGAACTAATGGCAGATATGCAGAGGTACAAAATAGGTACAGTACATTTTTCTTTTCTGATACATTATATGCTTATAAATTAATATTTTTAAATTCGTTTTTAAAAGTTATAAAACTACTTTTTATACTACTACTTGCTTTTTGACAGACGGCGACACTTCCTCACAGTCGTTTTTCATGTTGATGGCTACCAGTAGGGCTTCTTAACAGGCGGCTGTATTCTTAAATTCTGTAGAGTTGCTTGTTTCACACCACAATAATATTCTTGTGAGTAAAATTCTGTTAGCTTGGAATTCGTTTGGGGTGATTTTCTTGCTTTGACAGACTCGTTAAAAGCTGAGTTGGCAGACATGTTGAGAATGACGTCTCTGAAGTGACAGCAGTAGCAGTAGCCGATGAGGATGACATCTGGCTTGTTGTTGCTTGCCATGAATTCTCTTCTACAGAATGTCTAATAGCAGCACGAATTGCTTGCATTGCATTGGTCAAGTTGTAGATCACCAAACAGTTTCTTTTAAAATCTTTATTCCATCTCGGTTATTACATATGAGTTTTCCCTCCTTTGTTGTTTTTATAATTGTGTTGTTTATGTGAAGTTTTAGCCCTCGGATAAGTGGATTTGCTTGAGGATGTTTTTTTTTTTGGCACGAGTACGATAACTTTGGCGCCAAGAATTGATAACGGTTTTTTGTAGAACAGTTTAATACAAGCATTTTTTACTATAGGTGGGGGGGGCCTATCTCCCTCCGTTTGGGCGTGAGGGGCAATTTTATAAAAACAGTGCCAAAAATTTAAAACAAATATTAAAAAATAACGGTAATACTAACAACTAAGTTTTATATTTTTTTTTAAAGCCAATACTTTTTTCTATTAGATGTTTTTTAAATCAAGTAAAACCTATGCATAGTTTTTGAAAAAACGGACTTTAAACTCAAAAATTGCGAAAAAAAACGTAGAAAAAAATTTTGAAGGGTGATTTTTCAAAACTGTAAAATAAAATACTACTTTTTTTATAAAATTCGTTGCTCATATTAATTTTAAATCATAAACTGAAAACAAAATGATTTTATGTTTTCTGGTTTTTGAGAAAATGGAAAATTACTAAAACAACTTTTTTATTGGATACTTGTTTTATAAACAGTGAGGTATGTAAGGGGGGGCATGCTGCCCCCCTACAACCCCCCTGCTTGGACACACTATAGGATTTGGGGTGGGTGCGAGGTGGAGTGTGTTCGAGGTTGGGTGTATGCAAAGTTTCTGTTACATTTAAAGATGCCCAAGCATCATCACAAAAACGAACCTACGTACAAAATTCACCGTATACCAAAAAAAAACAAAAATCTTATAAGAAAGTAGTTTTAGTAATTTTCCATTTTCTCAAAAACCAGAAAACATAAAATCATTTTGTTTTCAGTTTATGATTTAAAATTAATATGAGCAACGAATTTTATAAAAAAAGTAGTATTTTATTATACAGTTTTGAAAAATCACACTTCAAAGTTTTTTTTACCTTTTTTTCCGCAATTTTTTAGTTTAAAGTCCGTTTTTTCAAAGACTATGCATAGGTTTCACTTGATTTAAAAAACATCTAATAGAAAAAGCATTGGCTTTAAATAGAGATATAAAATTTAGTTGTAAGTATTAAAACAAGTCACGTAACAATTAATGTGCGACCCTTGACTGTTCAAACGTCAACCACTGGTAATCACCTTTACTCCACCATATACCCGACTAACTGCTCAAACACAATGATTCGATGTTTTACTCGGCTGCGCTTGGGACACTCAAATATCAGACATTTTCATTTACTTGGCAAAACTGATCCACCGTGATGGCATCTGTGTTACGACGGATTGATCACGATTCCACTCTTACTTCCACACCTAGCCCTACAAAGTAGGTACTTTAGCCTCCCGTTGTATAAATAAATCCATTCTTCACAAACTAAAACTGCCATTAGCAGAAAACATGAATATCTTAGAGATCTTAAAAATCGGTAAACTTATTTAAATAATTTCTTCTTCTTCTTCTTCTTTTCCGACGATATTATGATCTCGAGTGGGATCATAACTTTCCCACCTCACCGCTTCTCTACTTATCTGCTTGGGGGGTTCGTCGGGTTGACCTCAGAAAGTGTCGGCAAGCTTCCCGGTTATGGATTGTTCCATGTCTGAGGCCAACTGAATGCTGGTGTCGTTGCATTTGTTTTCTCCAGGAGTTCTTGGGCCTGCCTCTCTTCCGCGATTGTACTGGAACGTTGTATGATAATGCTTTTTGTACGGGGTTCTCAGCGTTTCTCCTAAGTACATGACAGTACCAGCTGAGTTTGTCGTGCTGCATTTTTTGAACGATGGTTTCTTTGACGTGGAGGCTTTTCCGGATCTTTCTACTCCGTATTTGGTCAAGCTTTGTCACTCCTGCTGTCATGCGAAGCATCTTCATCTCAGTTGCCGTCATTTTGCTCTCATACCACTGGTACATAGTCCAACATTGTGAACCGTATGTAAGTGCTGGACGGACCACTGCAGTGTAGAGCTTTCCTTTCAGCTTAGGGGGCATTTTTCGGTCACAGAAGATGGCAGAGTTCTCACGCCACTTCATCCACCCTACGCTTACGCGATGGTTGACGTCGTCATCACAAGTTCCTTTCTTATTGATCATAGATCCAAGGTATTTGAACTTTTCGCACTTGGGAAGCACAGTTCCGTTCAAATAAATATCCGGAATAGGCCTGAGTGGATCAGAAAATGGGCAGCAAAGGTGTTCGGTCTTTTTGGCGCTTATGCGATACCCATTTCCCTCCAGAACGTCCACCCATACGTCCAGTGCTCGTTGCAAGGATGAAGGATCTTGACTTATGATGAATCCATCGTCAGCAAAGAATAACTGAGTCACTTTCGGGTCCCTCACCTTATCTTCAAGTAGATAATCAAGCACTGTTATAAAGAGCAGTGGGCTCAAGACGCTTCCTTGGTGTACACCAACTTCGATTGGGAAATTTTCGGTGACTCCTGCAGTGCATCGAACCTTTGTTTTGACTTGCTCGTACATATCCATGATCATCTGCACGTAGATTTCTGGAACTCTTCGTTGCCTTAGGGCCACCCATATCAGATCCCGTGGTTGTCGATCGAACGCCTTTTCAAAATCAACGAACACAGCATGCAAATCGTTCGAGGAATCCCGATGTTTTTCCATTCTGATTCTTACACTCTGGATTGCATCTGTGGTTGATTTGCCCGAGACAAACCCGCACTGGTCATCAGATAGCCGTATTATTTTTCGCAGGCGGCCATCCAACACCCGCTCAACGATCTTCATGGTATGTGACATCAGCTTGATTGATCGGTAAATCGTTCAAGGAATCGCGATGTTTTTCCATTCTGATTCTTACACTCTGGATTGCATCTGTGGTTGATTTGCCCGAGTAATGTCGGGCACTTCCTCATAGTTTGGTGCGGCTGTTGGAAAGTATATTCTGGGGAACTGTTCATTTAAAAGTCCTTCGCAATACTGTCGCCATCTGTGAAGAATTTTTTCGTCATCCACAAGAAGTTGGCCTTGAGCATCGCTTATGAATTTCGGTGAACAGATCTCCAGCGCATTTCTCCTTCTTTGAGCGGCAATTTTAAAGATAGTTGCACCCTTGATAATGTTGACATGTCGCAGTTCCTGAAGGGCCTGGTTTGCATCAGCAGCCGGTGCAGATATTTCTTCCAACTCCTGATACATGCTCTCCGTACTCTCTGCTTTAAGTTGGGCACACTTCTATTTTGCTTCTTTCTTGGAGCATCTGTAGGCTTCTTCAAGGCGTGATTTTTCCTCTTTGTTATGAGAGGGACACATTGACCAAGCTTTGAAAGCCAATTTTTTCCTAGTCATCACTGCTTTGGCTTCATCGCTCCACCACCATGTTTCCTTGACCCGTTGATGGTAGTGTCCTTTTGCGGTGCCTAGCAGTGATTTGGCTTTCAGAAGGCAGGTTCGTTGGAGAGAATTCCACATATTTTGTGCACCACATTCTTCATTACCAGCTCTGTTGATGGTGTGGGACAGAACATTTTTCATCTTAGTGATAAAAGCTTCTCCCTTTTTCTTGTCCAGATTGTACCACTTGATTCTTCCTGGAGTCTCTGCTTGTTTGTTTTTCCTCTTCGTCTCCATGAGAAATTCTGTCACCAGGAGACGATGTTGCTGGGTAATCGCTTCTCCTAGTATCACCTTGCAATCCTTGACATGTGGCTTCATGAAACTGTTTACCAAGTGGTAGTCAATCTGAGTTTCATTCCCTCCACTGCTAAAGGTGACCAGGTGTCGGCTGTGTTTGATGAACATAGTGTTTAAAACGATAAGAACATATGACCTGCACATGCTAAGGATGTCTTCACCAGGAGAATCCCTGATGCCGTATCCCATGCCACCATGGCAGTCCTCATAGTCCTCGTTGGTCTTCCCGACATGTCCATTCAAATCTCCTCCCACAAACAAAAGTTCTTCTGTCGAGATTTTCTTAAGGAGGTTGTGAAAATCGAACCACAACTTATCTTTTTCCGCTTGCTCACACCCAGTTTGGGGAGCATAAGCACTGACAATATTCCACACCCTTCCTTGTATTACCAGCTTCATAGAAATCAAACGGTCACTAGATTTTGAAATAGCCAAGACGCTTCCAAGTAACTCTTCCGCAAGGATGATACCGACACCGTTCCGACGTTGTTCCAACCCGTAATAGAACATCTTGTATGATTTCGTCTTCACATCCAGAAAACGGGCCCTGTTTCCAGTGTTTCGCCATTTTGTTTCTTGGACGCACAAGATGTCCAATCGCCTTCTTTTCATCATTTCTTCCAGCTCGTAGCTTCGTCCGTTCATACTTCCAACATTCCAACTCGCCACTCTCAGATTTCGACTAATCTGTTGCATCATGTTGCTAGCCCCCGGAATCCGTCTAGCTCTGACCCGGTAATTTCTGCTCGGTCCAGGATCAGTACCTTGCATTGCAGGGGTATTGCCTGGCGGGGTAGGGCCTGTTGTATCAGCAAGTCTATCCATAATGCTCGAAATTTTTCGAAAATTTCGCGTAACGTTTTCACATGTTTTTGACACTGGCATGCGCTAGTTTTGTGTGATCGCCTTTTACCACGCCGGTGATCTCCAGTCGTGCACCCCTAGGACTCACGCATGCACGCTGTTGGGAAAGCTTTAAGGTGTTATTGTGTCGTTAGGCTCTCTTTGGTGTTATTTGCCTATAGATGTTTAAACGAATTTGATACCAGTAACCCACTACGGGGATATGATCGCTGCCGTTTGCCCATAAAGGTTTCATCCGCCACCCTCTCTATTTCAGCACCCTGGCAAGTACTGAAAACCCTTACTGACCTTAGCTCTAAGTATTTCAGATTAGCTCATGTAAGGTCTCTGTCTTCAAGGCTGTTAGTGACACCGTTGATTCTCTAAGTTAAATTCATCCGCTGCAGACCACCTTTCTGATGGTTTGGCTCGTCCTGGACTATAGCCGAATAAGACAGCCAGTCCTATCCAACAGAGCATTATAGTGTTGCTATTTTTGTCTTTTGTTCAACACTCGCACTTATTAGTTCGGCAAGTCAGATCCGGTTGGACGAGACCAGTACCCGTTGGTTACCACTTGGAGGTATAATAAGCACAATTGGTGTGTATTCAATGTTACATCACTGGACATCGCCATGTTGATGCCGCTCAGTGACTACCCGCTTCCTACAGCACCCAACCAACGGTAAACTTATTTAAATAATTTAAACTTTAAATATTAATTTTTATTCTCATTTCAAGTATTTGAAACTAAAACTTAGACTTAAAGCTGGTAGCTAGTGCTTCTATGCAAATGTATTATTCTGTAATTTATTTACATTGTAATAAACCTAAAATAATAATAATAATAAATTCACTTTTGTTTTTGTTTTTTTTTTCTAAATGTTATTTATGAAGGCGGTAAGTCTATTAAATCAGTTATTTTTTCAAATAATTTTAATAATTATTTTATAATAAAATTATTACGTCTTTAATATGAAAAATCACATTTTGAATTTAAAAAAACGTTTGCCAATATTTTTTCATCAATTCAAACACAACCCCTTAAATTTCTCGGCACATGCAAAAAATTACTATACAACTGTCAAAAATAACAGCTCATATAAGAGTCATATTAATGGCCCTCCATTACTACTTCTTGGATTATTTTGTGGCGATCCCTATGGCCAACGGCCTTAAGCGGAGCAACGAATCGGGTATTACTAAAAAAAAAGTAATAGATATATCCGAATTTTGTGGCCGGAAATGGTACAATAGATGGAGTGCTTGCTTGCTACTATGCCAACGAGGTTTATACAACAAGGCGAATATAAACAGGATAGATAACTTTTTAATCAAGCTGATTCGGGATCACATTGCAAGAGCGATGACCTCGACCAATGGACTTATTTTTGGGGCTTACTACCCCAATGATGAGTATAGTGAAAGTGTAGGTTTTTTTTTTTTTTTTAAATTCAATTTTTATTTTCAATTTAACTTATAACTACTTACACGCTTAACAAAAACTTTAAAAACTAGCTTACAGAATAACTTAAATAACTTACTGGCCCCATGCAAGCGCTCTAAATTATACTATAACTATATTAAAAAATGCCTTTCGGCGTTAAGACTAACTTATATTAAAATTCAATATTATTTAAAACTAAACAAGAAATTCTTAAAAACTCGTTTTTATTTGACATTTTTATATATAAAACTTAAAACTACCCTTTACCTAAGTAAAACTAAATTAACCTAAATAAAACTAAAACATACGTAATGAATATACGTAAATAACTTAAAACTACTTTATACTACTTTTTTTGCAGCAGCTTATGCAAGTGCACACACACCTATACATATGCATATATGAATATATATACATATGTATTAGCGCCAAATGCACATATCCACAAGAGCAAATGTGGTTTGTTGTTTCTATAATTTTTTGGTGCCTCCACTGTCCTATATAGTCTACCTATTAATATCTAAAAATATGTAGATCGGCCAAGGCAACAACTTTGGTCAACCATCAATATCAAAGTGGTCCCCCAACCACCAGAATTGTTTTACTTGCTTAACCAAGTCCTTTCTGTCCCGAAGGGGCACAGCTCTACTGAACCGCAGACGCTCTGCTCCGTTCCCAGAGCCGACGCGACGTCTCGATCATACAGGAGTCGCCGATCCACAGTTCTACGGCCAACGTGGTAGATTAACAGGACCACTAATCTATCCTGTATCAGCCCCCGACTGTCTAAATAGAGGAATGTCTCGGGCGGGATGAAACCGTTAAGAAGAACGCTCTTACTATATTCGTCATTGGGGTAGTAAGCCCCGAAAATAAGTCCATTGGATGAGGTTATCGCTCTTGCAATGTGACCCCAAATCAGCTTAATTAAAAAGTTATATATCCTGTTTATATTGGCCCCGTTGTATAAGACATCGTTGGCATAATAATGTTTGTACTCCGATTCTGGTGTTCTGTGTAATGCAAGACAGGTCCTAAGACACTGCCTCTCAAACACCCGAAACTTTTCCATTTGAGATGGGGCAACGTTAAACCACACAAGGCACCCATAGGCAATCATTGGCCGGATGAGGGCCATGTAGCAAATCACCTTTACCCTGTTTTCAAGGCGGCTGCTATAAATCAACCGTCTTGTCAGAGCAAACGCTCCCCTAGCTCTGGCCAGAGCAGCATCTATATGTCGATTGAAATATAGATACTGATCTAGCCAGATACGTCTTAACGGTTTCATCCCGCCTGAGACATTCCTCTTTTTAGACAGTCGTGGGCTGATTCAGGATAGATTGGCGGTTCCGTTAATCTACCACGTCGGCCGTAAGACAGTGGATCGGCGACTCCTTTACGATCGGGACGTCGGCTCTGGAAACGGAGCAGAACGTCTGCGGTTCAGTAGAGCTGCGCCCCATCGGGACAGAAAGGACTTATTTAAGCAAGTCAAAAAATTCTAGTGGTTGGGTGAACACCGTGATATTGAAAGTTGACCACATTGTTGCTTTGGCCAACTTACATAGTTCTAAGGTAAATATAGGTAGAGTAGGTAGAACAGTGACGGTGGCACCAACAAAAAAGTACATAAGTACATATATGCATGAATATGGGCGTGCGTGAGTATGCATATGCGTATGAAAAAAAAATGCTAGCTGTTCTAGTTTTTAAGTTATTTAAGGTAGTTTTAATTAGATATAATGTTGTTTAAGTTAGTTTTATTAAGTAGCTTAAAGGTAGTTTTATTAAGTATAATTTAGTATTAATTAGTTTTTTTAAGGTAAACGGTAGCTTTAAGTTTTATAAAAAATTAAAAAAAAATGATATAGATAATGAGTTTTTTTTAATAATTTTCTCGTTAGTTTTAAGTAATCATGAATTTTAAATATAAGTTATTTTACGTCGAAAGGCATTGTTTAAGTATTGTCATAGTTTAACTTAGAGCGCCCTTATGGGTCCAGTAAGTTAGTCAAGTTAATATGTATGCTAGTTGTTTAAGATTTTTTGTATAGCATTATGATAGATATAAGGAAATGAAAAAAATAAAAAATGAAATAAAATGCAAAAAAAAAAAGGAATGCTTGCTTGTTAACCCAGAGGTTGCAGGTTCAATCCTCACTCGGGTACAAAGCATTTTTTCTTTTCAGCATACCTCCAAGCTTATGCTGGAGGTTATGAGGTTATGCAATGAAAAATAAAAATTCAACTATCTCTCTATCCATTGTACGAAAACAATTCTTTCACTGATACCATTTTTATTATTTTCATTATTGTAGAAACGTTCAAGTGGGTTCGAAATTAATCAGCAACCATTTACTAATGGACAGGGAAATAGACCTTAAAAATTTTCACCTTTCAGTGCATTTCTCATCGGGCATATTTAAACGTAAGTTCTATTTTTTTAAATAATATAAACCGCTTCAAGCAACGTTTACAAAATGGTTTTTCTGCAACAGATTCTGATACCGTTCGTTTAATCTTGTGTAAACAATTGCGTTACGTGTGGGATTCCCAAAGTCAGACATTCATCAAACTAAAAGGACTTGATGTCAACATTCCTAGCACGTATTTGCATCATGTAAAAGGCCTAGCACCGTATGAACAATTCGCTAGACGCTTGGTTTATGGTTTGAACGAAATCACTGTACCATATAAAGGAGTTGTGACATTGTTGTTCCTGGAGGTTCTTAACCCGTTTTATGTATTTCAAATCTTCTCTGTGATCCTTTGGTTCTCCTACAATTACTACTATTATGCTGTTGTGATAATATTGATGTCAGCGTTTGGAATAACTATGTCAATCATTCAAACTACAAGGGTAAATCTCATTTTGATTGTTTTTTTTTTTTGTAAACTGTAACAGAAACTTAACTTTTTTCTTCTTAGAATCAAGATGCACTTTACAGCACTGTTCAGAACGCCGATTATGCTCAAGTATTAACCGAAAGTGGAGAAGTCAAAGATTTGAAGACTCAATACCTTGTGCCTGGTGATATTATTGAAATACCATCGACGGGTTGCACTTTGCAGTGCGATGCCGTCCTACTCTCCGGAAACTGTATTCTAGATGAATCTATGTTAACAGGTAAAATCAGGTGTTCAAACTCAAGGCTACATTTCTAGTAACCAATTAAGCATTCTTCTTTTTTGTAGGTGAAAGTGTTCCGGTTACAAAAACTCCGCTACCCATAAAGCGTAATTTGATGTTTGACAAGAAAGAACACAGTCGACATACGCTGTTTAGTGGAACTAAAGTCATACAGACCCGGTACATCGGATCTGAAAAGGTACTGGCCATTATAATCAATACAGGGAACACCACTGCCAAAGGTGGGCTTATTCGATCAATACTCTATCCACCACCGGTTGATTATAAGTTTGAACAGGATTCTTACAAATTCATTGCGATACTTGGCTTGATTGCTGCCATCGGTTTTCTTTACACACTTGTCAGCAAGGTATGAAAATAGGTTTTATTTGCAAAATACATACGTTGTAAGCCGTATTGTTCTATTTCAGATCCTTCGAGGAGTGAATCCCATTAAGATCGCTGTGGAATCTTTGGATTTAATAACGATCGTGGTGCCGCCAGCTCTTCCAGCTGCTATGACTGTTGGTCGGTACTATGCACAACAACGTCTTGAGAAGAAAAATATATTTTGTATATCACCGCGATCTATAAATGTCTCCGGAAGCATCGATTGTGTTTGTTTTGATAAGGTTATATTTGCTTTTATTCTGTGTGTTTAAATCTATTTCATATTTTGTACCTTAAAACAGACTGGGACACTAACCGAAGATGGTCTCGACATGTGGGGCGTAGTGCCAAAATCACAAACGAATCATTTTCAAATAGCTCTCAAGCAAATTGATCGACTACCAGTTGATAATTTTTTGTTCGGTATGGTAACTTGCCATTCGATTACCATAATGAATGGTGAGAAGAAAGGTGATCCCTTGGACTTAAAAATGTTTGAATCAACTGGATGGGTTTTAGAGGATGCAAATGTACCTGATGGGAATAAATACGATTTACTTTTCCCCACCATTGTGCGGCAGCCCAAATCAAGTACGATTTCAAAATATTCATACATTTTCATTACTAATTTATTTTTCGAGTGATGGAATACAATGATCGACTATTCATTTTGCCTAACAATTACTGCTCATATACTCAATATTAACAACTAATCACATAAAATGGTCATGTTCAGGTTCTCGGAAATGTCACCTTGCTCATAACAAAATGGTTCACCAACTGCCGCATCCACGGTGGAGGCGGCCGGTGGCGTTGGCAGGGTCTTAAGTATCTACAAAAAGTTGAAATATAAAGTGATTTCTCCAAAGCTGAAACTTTGTGTATAGCATGATACAACCGTTAAGTATTATAAACCAATATTTCAAAATGATTTCGTTATTTTAGTTTTGTAAGACAAATTGTATTTTAAATCCTTGTCTCAAAAATATTTCTTGCCTATACCATACTTAAATACCAATTCCTCTTAAAATAAAAAAAATTGTCGAACATTTTGAAAGGGAACGATTATCTCGTATCTCATTTATGAAAAAATATAATCAAAACACTTTTCTATAAAAGCTTTGAATTGTTCACATTTCTGTATGTTTAGATTTATAGTACAATGAGGAAAAATATAGAAATACAATGTAAATATTATGGGCCAGTAAGTTTTTTATTCAATCTTTTTGTTTTTGAATATGTTATATAGTTAATTATAATTTCTTCCTATGAAGAAAATATTTACTCCATAATTTTGTTTTTTTTTTTGTAATTCAATTTTTTATTTTTAATTCAACTTATTACTACTTAAATGCTAGACAAAACCCTTAAAAACTAGCTTACAGAATAACTTAACTAACTTACTGGCCCCATACGGGCGCTCTTAATTATACTATAACTGTATATTAAAAATGTCTTTCGACGTAAAAACTAACTTAAATTAAAATCAATATTTCTTAAAACTAAACGAGAAAATTCTTAAAAACTCGTTTTCCTATAACATTTTATATAAAAAAAACTTAAAACTACCCTCTACCTAAACATAACTAAAATATACGTAAAATATACGTAATAATTATACCTAAATAACTTAAAACTACTTCAAATACTTAAAATATCTTAAAACTAGAACAGCCACCAGCAGCATTTTTTTTGCGCAGCAGCCAATGCATATATGCACACACGCTTATAAATATGTATATATTGATATATATACATATTTAACAGCGTCAAATGCACATACACACAAACAAATGCAATTTAATGTGTTTTATATTTTTTTTGGTGCCCCCACTGTCCTACATAAAATAAACCTATTAATACTTAAAAATACGTAGGTCGGCCAAGCCAACAACTTTGACTAACCATCAATATAAAGGTGGTCACCCAACCACCAGTATGTTTGAACTTGCTTATAAAAGTCCTTTTTGTCCCGAAGAGGCACAGCTCCACTGAACCGCAGACGCTCTGCTCCGTTCCCAGAGCCGACGTCTCGACCATACAGGATTCGCCGATCCACAGTTCTACGGCCGACGTGGTAGATTAACGGAACCGCCAATCTATCCTGTATCAGCCCCCGACTGTCTAAATAGAGGAATGTCTCGGGCGGGATGAAACCGTTAAGACGAACGCGCTCACTATATTCATCATTGGGGTAGTAAGCCCCGAAAATAAGTCCATTGGCTGAGGTCATCGCCCTTGCAACGTGACCCCGAATCAGCTTAATTAAAAAGTTATCTATCCTGTTTATATTGGCCCCGTTGTATAAGACTTCGTTGGCATAGTAATGTTTGTACTCCGACTCTGGTGTTCTGTGTAATCCAAGACAGGTCCTTAGACACTGCCTCTCAAACACCCGAATCTTTTCCATTTGAGATGGCGCAACGTTAAACCACACAGGGCACCCATAGGCAATCATTGGCCGGATGAGGGCCACGTAGCAAATCAACTTCACCCTGTTTTCAAGGCGGCTGCTATAAAACAACCGTCTTGTCAGAGCAAACGCTCCCCTAGCTCTGGCCAGAGCAGCATCTATATGTCGATTGAAATATAGATACTGTTCTAGCCAGATACCAAGGTACTTTACCACATCTTTACTCGCACGTGGATGTCCACTTGGTCCAACGATCATTAGATTTCTCCGGTTCTTTCTTGTATCCCTAGAAGCCTTAGACAAAGGGGTTCTAAACAGGATAGTTTCTGATTTCTGAAAGTTAATTTTTAACTTCCAGTCATCACAATAACAGCCCACTTGAACAGAGCTCTATTGAGAATCTTTTCGAATACCTTACTGATACTTGGAAGAAGACTTATCGACCGAAGATTTGCCGGATTGGAGCTGTCCTTTCCCTTTTTGGGGAGAGGATGGACCACAGCTGTCTTCCAACTCACTGGATAATATGCATTATTCAGTGCGTTGTTGAACAGTGTGGTATAAATGTCTATGGCTTCCTCAGGGAGATGTCGCAACACAATATTGGGTATACCATCGACCCCCGCAGATTTCTTTTTCTTTAATGTTTGAAAAATTAACTGAAGTTCCACCTTCGAAATTAACAATAAACTGGGTCCATTTCGCTCGGCGATGGTGGCGTTTGCCAAGTTTTCGTCATTGAACCCGGTGAAACTAGTATTCTCAGATCGCCATTGCGTTATGTTATTTCCAAGGTAGAAGTTGTGTAGTAAGGCTCTGTTCTCCAGGTCATGATTCGGACGAATGCTAGCATTCACCTTATACACTTGCTGAAAAGCAGCCCCTACAGCCTCTACCTTTTCCTGAGGATCTTCTATCATATAATAATTATCATCGAAAACGGCACCTTCCGGATCAATTCCCGCAATCGTTAGTACGTCTTCGTTATCTGTTGTCCTCTGGAGTTTAAGACATGGAAGATCGTTTTGATCATTTCTTCTAAATATCTTATTTATTTGGGGAAACATACTAGGGTCGCTAGAATTAACAGCCCGAATTCTGTTATCCCAATATAAATTAATAGATAATCTATAGTTTTGTCTAATCAGAACGTTAATGTTTTTCAATGTCCTAATCTCCAGATCACGTGTGTCCGTGAAACGTCTGTACAGAAGTTTCAATCTAGTCAGCAGTCCACTTTTTTGTCGGTGTAGTGCGTCAATTGTCGCGTTCTTGTATAAACCGGTAGGGTCTTGTTCCTTATATTTTGGGATTGTTTTGTCCATTGTTCGTTTTATAGTCGTATCCATTTGAGTCAGGAACCCGTCGATCTCGAGGTTCGTCAGGTTTCTGTCATTTGGTGGAGAAATGTCATCGGAACGTATTTCTCTTGCCAAGGTGTTGTAAAAACGAAATTGTAAGAGTGCACAGGCACATACTCATCCAACTCCACAAGTTCGCTCAGAAGCTGTATTACGGTGGCAAGTCCGCAGTGATCACTGTCGTATTCAATCGTTCGTAAACAGTTTCTTGTCCATTGATTTGTTGCGTCAGTTATAACTAGTCGTGAGTCAAGCAGTAAAAGATCCAGAAAACTACCACTTCTCGGAAATGACGGTCTATCTGTAGCCAGAAGGTCGATCCTACACTCAACACTGTATTGACACATCCAATTAAAAAGATGGTTCCCTCTCGGATTTTGTATTTGGTTTCCCCAATCTACTTGTTTGGCGTTTAAGTCCCCTGCCATGAGATAATAATTCTCATCCAAGTTCAGTCTTAAGCATTAAAAAAAAATTTCGAGCTCTGCGATAAAATTAGCTGGCTGAGGTGCCGATAAAATCGAGATCGTCGCTCGCCACTTGACGGAGCTCAGCTTAGAGCGCCTGCGGATCCGTAGAGGATACGATACACTTCAGGAGGACTGTTTGAAGCTTGTCTTCCTTTGGGGTGAAACTATAATACTCAGTTTTAGCTTGAGACAAAAGGTCTTTAACTTTTTTGTGGTGCTCTAAAAAAGAGCACTGAATAGAATGCCTGTCGGCGTTTAGCCGCTTAATTATAAAATTGTAGCCTACGACCGACTTACATATTTCAATAGTTTCTTTTTATTTCCATTTTGTAAGTATTTATAGGTGGCACCTTACTTTTCTTTGCTTGTGGCTGTTTCTGTTGTTGCAGTTGTTGTTGTGACTGCTGCTGTTGGCTCTGCTGCTGCTGCATCGGCTGCTGTTGGGCCCGCTGCTGTTCTGACTTCTGCGGTTGTTGTTGTTGCGTTTGCTGCTGCTGCTGTTGCTGCTTCTGTGTCTGTTGTGGTTGTTGTTGTGGTTGTTGTTGTTGTTTTGCCTGCGGCTGCTGAGGCTGATGCTGTGGTTGCCGGGGCTATTGCTGTTTGTGAAGCTGTTGTTGTGGCTGCTTCTTTGATTGCTGCTTATGTGGCTGCTGCTGGTCTGGGAGTGGTCGTTGTTCCTGAGGAGGCTTCTGTTGTTGCGTAGCTTGCTCTTGGGGCGCTTGTTGGCGGGTACGCTGCTCAAGAGAAACTATGCACTCCTTCTCCCGTCTTGCCTCCTGCTACTTTTTGAGTGCTTCGACTAGCTCTATGAGCGAAGAGATTTGCTCCGTCAAAGCCCCAATCTGCTGTTCCTCTTCTTCTTCAGACAGCTCGACTACCTCGCCACTGACATAATGTCCTTCTCCTTCCACAGACATATATGAGATGTCGTCAGCATCTGCGTCAGCGGCGTTTTCTTCGCCTGTTAGACTGGCATCCTGGTCGTTTTGATTGTCGGCGGCGATCGCTCCGTCAGCCTCTTCGACGTGCATGTCATCCGCCTCAGCTTCATCGTCGCCTTCTTCGTACTTGTCGTTGTTTCCGTTGTTATCGTCATCGTCGTTGGAGGAGCTATCCAGCTGCCTCTGTATTTTGGTCTGAGCTGAAGACTTGGCTGAACGCCCTCGCCCTCCTATTTTCTGGGCTGCCTCTACATCTGAGGTACGCTTCTTAACTACCAGATTTGGCTTATATCTGATATAGCGCCTTCTCTTCAATGGGTCTGGTTCTTCGACACATGCTGGTCCTGGATTTTTCCCTTTAATAGGGCTCGATGTTTTTGCAGTTGCCATGCTGCTGGTTTCGACTTCGGCACGTGCCGATGACGATGTTGTTGCCGTTGTCGTTGCTGTTGTTGCCACTTTGGGCTTTAGTGGTCCTGCTGCTGCTGCTGCTGCTGCTGCTGCTGCTGTTGTTGGTTATTGGGCTTTGGACTGCCCTGCTACAGTTGCTCTTGGTGCTTGGCCTGATGGCCCCGCTATTTGACTGTCGGATGACACATCACGTGATGCTCCAACTGTCTTCCTTGTTGTTGGGGGACCATCTTTCGATGTCCCCTTTGGTTTTCCCATCTCTCTTTCTAGTTGCTCTCGATTTCTGGTAACCTTTTCCCAGAAATTATTTAAAAAAAAGCCCGGACCACAGTGGGACTCGAACCCACGCTCTTCAGTTCCGTCGTCTGCCATTTTTTTTTTAACATTTTAATTCAATTTTTATTTTCAATTTAACTTATAACTACTTAAATGCTAGACAAAAACCTTAAAAACTAGCTTACAGAATAACTTAACTAACTTACTGGCCCCATACGGGCGCTCTAAATTATACTATAACTATTTATTAAAAATGCCTTTGGGCGTAAAAACTAACTTAAATTAAAATTTAAAATTACTTAAAACTAAACGAGAAAATTTTTAAAAACTCGTTTTTCGAGACATTTTATTTTATGTAAAAACTTAAAACTTCCCTTTACCTAAATAATAAAACTAAATTAACCTTAACTAAAATATACGTAAATATACGTAATTAACTTAAAACTACTTAAAAATACTTAAAATAACTTAAAACTAGAACAGCCACCAGCCGCATATTTTTTTTTTTTTTTTTGGTGCAGCAGCCAATGCATATATGCAACCACGCTTATAAATATGTATATATTAATATATAAACATATTGAACAGCGCCAAATGCACATACACACCAACAAATGCAATTTGTGTTTTATATTTTTTTGGTGCCACCACTGTCCTACATAAAATAAACCTATTAATACTTAAAAATACGCAGGTCGGCCAAGGCAACAACAATGACTAACCATCAATATCAAGGTGGTCACCCAACTACCAGTATTTTTGAACTTGCTTATAAAAGTCACTTTTGTCCCGAAGGGGCACAGCTCTACTGAACCGCAGAAGCTCTGCTCCGTTCCCAGAGCCGACGTCTCGACCATACAGGATTCGCCGATCCACAGTTCTACGGCCGACGTGGTAGATTAACGGAACCGCCAATCTATCCTGTATCAGCCCCCGACTGTCTAAAAAGAGGAATGTCTCGGGCGGGATGAAACCGTTAAGACAAACGCTCTCACTATATTCTTCATTGGGGTAATAAGCCCCGAAAATAAGTCCATTGGCTGAGGTCATCGCTCTTGCAATGTGACCCCGAATCAGCTTAATTAAAAAGTTATCTATCCTGTTTATATTGGCCCCGTTGTATAAGACCTCGTTGGCATAATAATGTTTGTACTCCGACTCTGTTGTTCTGTGTAATCCAAGACAGGTCCTAAGACACTGCCTCTCAAACAACCGAATCTTTTCCATTTGAGATGGGGCAACGTTAAACCACACAGGGCACCCATAGGCAATCATCGGCCTGATGAGGGCCATGTAGCAAATCACCTTCACCCTGTTTTCAAGGCGGCTGCTATAAAACAACCGTGTTGTCAGAGCAAACGCTCCCCTAGCTCTGGCCAGAGCAGCATCTATATGTCTATTGAAATATAGATACTGATCTAGCCAGATACCAAGGTACTTTACTACATCTTTACTCGCCAGTGGATGCCCACTTGGTCCAACGATCACTAGATTTCTCCAGTTCTTTCTTGTATCCCTAGAAGCCTTATACAAAGGGGTTCTAAACAGGATAGTTTCTGATTTCTGAAAGTTAATTTTTAACTTCCAGTCATCACAATATCGCTGAATCTTGTCGAAGTCACGCTGCAAGAGAATTCTGATGACTTCAACTTTTGGACCCGTCCTGTACGCTACAAGGTCATCGGCATACGCAATCGCATGAGTGAGACTACCTATCAGATCGCTGGTGTAAATACTAAAAAGAATCGGCGAGTTCACAGCTCCTTGCTGTAGACCGTTTTTAATATCAAAAGTTGTGGTCGAAGTTACATTGCCACTTTTGACAACAAACTTTCTACCATTGAGCATGTCATGAAGCATATACAACAGTGGTTTACTTATGCCAAATCTGGTTAATTTCAGATAAAGACCCTCTAACCATACGGTGTCGAAAGCCTTCTCTAAATCAACAAGAACGGCACCTGTGCATTGATTTTTCGCTTTGTTCCATTGAACATCAGAAACTAACTTAGACGCGGCATGAATAGTGTCATGTCCCGCCTTAAAGCCAAACTGATTGTCTGGAATAATGTTCTTGTCCTCAGCCCACTTGAACAGAGCTCTATTGAGAATACCTTACTGATACTTGGAAGAAGACTTATCGACCGAAGATTTGCCGGATTGGATCTGTCCTTTCCCTTTTTGGGGAGAGGATGGACCACAGCTGTCTTCCAACTCACTGGATAATATGCATTATTCAATGCGTTGTTAAACAGTGTGGTATAAATGTCTATGGCTTCCTCAGGGAGATGTCGTAACACAATGTTGGGTATACCATCGACCCCCGCAGATTTCTTTTTCTTTAATGTTTGAAAAATTAACTGAAGTACTACCTTCGAAATTAACAATGAACTGGGTCCATTTCGCTCGGCGATGGTGGAGTTTGCCAAATTTTCGTCATTGAACCCGGTGAAACCAGTATTCTCAGATCGCCATTGCGTTATGTTATTTCCAAGATAGAAATTGTGCAGTAAGGCTCTGTTCTCCAGGTCATGATTCGGACGAATGCTAGCATTCACCTTATACACTTGCTGGAAAGCAGCCCCTACAGCTTCTACCTTTTCCTGAGGATCTTCTATCATATAAAAGTTGTCATCGAAAACGGCACCTTCCGGATCAATTCCCGCAATCGTTAGTACGTCTTCGTTATCTGTTGTCCTCTGGAGTTTAAGACATGGAAGATCATTTTGATCATTTCTTCTAAATATCTTATTTATTTGGGGAAACATACTAGGGTCGCTAGAATTAACAGCCCGAATTATGTTATCCCAATATAAATTAATAGATAATCTATAGTTTTGTCTAATCAGAACGTTAATGTTTTTGATCGACGACTTCAATGTCCTAATCTCCAGATCACGTGTGTCCGTGAAACGTCTGTACAGAAGTTTCAATCTAGTCAGCAGTCCACTTTTTTGTCGGTGTAGTGCGTCGATTGTCGCGTTCTTGTATTAACCAGTAGGGTCTTGTTCCTTATATTTTGGGATTGTTTTGTCCATTGTTCGTTTTATAGTCGTGTCCATTTGAGTCAGAAACCCGTCGATCTCGAGGTTCGTCAGGTTTCTGTCATTTGGTGGAGAAATGTCATCGGAACGTATTTCTCTTGCCAAGGCGTTGGAGAAGCGTGGCAAGCGCGTCTTACTGAAATTGTAAGAGTGCACAGGCACAAACTCATCCAACTCCACAAGTTCGCTCGGAAGCTGTATAACGGTGGCAAGTCCGCAGTGATCACTGTCGTATTCAATCGTTCGTAAGCAGTTTCTTGTCTGTTGATTTGTTGCGTCAGTTATAACTAGTCGTGAGTCAAGCAGTAAAAGATCCAGAAAACTACCACTTCTCGGAAATGACGGTCTATCTGTAGCCAGAAGGTCGATCCTACACTCAACACTATATCGACCCATCCAATTAAAAAGATGGTTCCCTCTAGGATTTTGTATTTGGTTTCCCCAATCTACATGTTTGGCGTTTAAGTCCCCTGCCATGAGATAATAATTCTCATCCAAGTTCAGTCTTAAGCTTTCCAAAAGTTTTTCGAGCTCTGCGATAAAATTAGCTTGCTGAGGTGCGTCAGGTGCGTACACCGCGATTGCATACATTCTTTTCCCCTGTTGGAGAGGAATGCAAACGATGCAGGCTTCTAGCAACCCGAATCTTCGCACTTCACTATTATATATAACTTTATGTTTAATGCCCTTTCGTATGAAGATTGCGACCCCACCCCCTTGAGAGGAGTTGGGCCGATCCCTTCTTACGATATTGTAATTTTTACTAGTCAGTTTGTGTTTCTGGTTTAGCTTAGTTTCGCTAGCCATAAACACATCAGGACTTTGGTCTTGCAGCAAATGAAAGAGGTTTGCTCTACGTTCGGTCCTAATCAGCGAATTTACATTCACAGCTAGGATCTTAAAGGGTCGCTCAGGCAGCGCGCCTTTAACCATTTCGCGTTGCCGGCAGAATAGAGTAGAGGTAATCCACCCTAGCCGCCTGCTCCCTGATCTGTTTTAGCACGTCGGTTAACTGACCATGAATAGTCAGCAACACCTGCATCAGATCTGCCTCTGGCACAGGAGCCGTAGGCACTTGGACCTGTTTGGCTACCTGTGGTTGAGGCTGTACCGTGTTTCCCTTTCCAGACGCGATTTGGGCGTAAGAAATTGCGGGATTAACGGAAATTGTTTTCTGGCGTACTTCAGGGCGTCTCACCTCAACTGTTTTCTTTTGGGCTTTGTTTTGCCTTATCTCCTGAAACTTCGGACATCCCCGATAGTTTGCGGGGTGCCCGGAGCCTCGGCAGAGCGCACATTTTAACTGGGTCATATCTGTGACCCTATCTTGCCCGAGTTTACACTCCACTGTTTTGTGGGTATCTCGACATTTAACACAGACTGGGTCCATACCACAGTTAACTGCAACGTGTCCGAACCCTTGACAGTTCATGCATTGAAGCATGTCTTTCTGCTTATTTAGTTTTTCCCATCGTACAACTTGGTAATCTAGGACTGTTATATTCCTTAGACCACTCAATTTGCTTTGGGGCGAGAGTTGAACTAGGAAAAATGGTAAATTCCGTTTCTCCCGTCTGGCTTTGACTGTGGTGAACGGTCTGACCCCGATAAACTCGAGATCGTCGCTCGCCACTTGACGGAGCTCAGTTAAGAGCGCCTGCGGATCCGTAGAGGATTCGATACCCTTCAGGAGGACTGTTTGAAGCTTGTCTTCCTTCGGGGTGAAACTATAATATTCTGTTCTAGTTTGAGACAGAAGGTCTTTCACTTTTTTGTAGTGCTCTAAAGATGAGCACTGAATGGAATGCCTGTCTGCGTTTAGCCGCTTAATTATAAAATTGTTGCCTATGACCGACCTACATATTTCAATTGTGTCTTTTAAATGCATTTTATAAGTATTAATAGGTGGCACCTTACCTTTCTTTGCTTGTGGCTGTTGCTGTTGTTGCTGTTGTTGTGACTGCTGCTGTTGCATCGGCTGCTGTTGAGTCTGCTGCTTTTGGGTCTGTTGCTGTTGTGACTGCTGCGGTTGTTGTTGTTGCGGTTGTTGCTGTTGCTGTTGTTGCTGCTGCTGTTGCTGCTTCTGTGTCTGTTGTCGTTGCTGTTCTGGTTGTTGTTGTTGTTGTTTTTGTTTTGCTTGCTGTTGCTGAGGCTGATGCTGTGGTTGCTGAGCCGGTTGTTGTGGCTTATGAAGCTGTTTCTGTGGCTGCTTCTTTGACTGCTGCTTCTGTGGCTGCTGCTGGTCTGGGAGTGGTTTTTGTTCCTGAGGAGGCTGCTGTTGTAGCGAAGCTTGCTCTTGGAGCGCTTGTTGGCGGGTGCGCTGCTCAAGAGCAACTATGCGCTCCTTCTCCCGTCTTGCCTCCTGCTTCTTCTTGAGCGCTTCAACAAGCTCTATGAGCGAAGAGATCTGCTCCGTTAACGCCTCGATTTGATGGTCCTCTTCTTCGTCGGACAGCTCAACTACCTCGCCACTGACGTAATGCCCTTCTCCTTCCACAGACATGTAAGAGATGTCATCCGCATTATCGTCAGCGGCGTTTTCTTCGCCGGTTAGACTGGCTTCCTTATCATTTGGATTGACAGCGGCGATCGCTCCGTCAGCCTCTTTGACGTGCCTGTCATCCACCTCCGCTTCATCGTCACCTTCTACGTTCTTGTCGTTGTTTTCGTTGTCGTCATCGTCGTTGGAGGAGCTATCCAGCTGCCTCTGTATTTTTGCCTGAGCCGAGGCCTTGGCTGAACGTCCACGCCCTCCTATTTTTTGCGCTGCCTCTATATCTGAGGTGCGCTTCTTAACAACCAGATTTGGCTTATATCTGATGTAGCGCCTTCTCTTCAGTGGGTCTGGTTCTTCGACACATGCCGCTCCTGGACTTTTCCCTTTAATAGGGCTCGATGTTTTTGCAGTTGCCATGCTGCTTGTTCCGACCTCGGCACGTGCCGATGACGATGTTGTTGTAGTTGTCGTTGCTGTTGTTGTTAAGTTAAACTATCTACTTAATACACTCGCGTCTCTGGTTGAAATGAACACAGTGAAAGTCGCCAAGGATGTGCACTCTTCCACGGTTGCTGAACGACTGCCACTCTACCATCTACTCTAACTTGCCACTTGAAAATGGTAGGTTAAAATATCTACTTTAAGCACTCGCGTCCCTAGTTGAAATGAACACAGTGAAATGCGCACTCTTCCATGGTTCCTGAACGACTGCCACTCTCATTTTCATTTTTAATTCATTTTTATTTTTTCATTTCTTTATATCTATCTTAATGCTAGACGAAAAATCTCAAACAACTAGCTTACAATATTAACTTAACTAACTTACTGGCCCCATGCGGGCGCTCTAAATTTAACTATGGCTATACTTAAAAATGTTTTTCGACGGAAAATAACTTATTATTAGAATTCATGATTACTTAAAACTAGCGAGAAAATTATTAAAAAAAACTCATTTTCTCTATCTTTTTAAATTTTGTGTGAAACTTAAAGCTACTATTTACCTAATAAAACTAATTAAAACTAAATCAAACTAACTTAAACTACATTATATCTAATTAAAACTACTTAAAATAACTTAAAAACTAGAACAGCCACCAGCAATTTTTTTTTGTGCATACGCATATGCACACTCGCGTACGCCCATACACATGTTCGTATATGTTCATATACATACATACATATACATTCGCAACCGCAAGTACCCACATACAAATACATTTACTTATGTACTTTTATTTTTTGGTGCCACCGTCACTGTTCTACCTTCTCTACTTATCTTTACCTTAGAACTATGTAAGTCGGCCAAAGCAACAACGTGGTCACCCAACCACCAGAATTTTTTGACTTGCTCAACTAAGTCCTTTGCTCAACTAAGTCCTTTACTGAACCGCAGACGCTCTGCTCCGTTCCCTGAGCCGACGTCCCGATCGTAAAGAAGTCGCTGATCCACAGTCCTACGGCTGACGTGGTAGATTAACGGAACCGCCAATCTATCCTGTATCAGCCCACGACTGTCTAAAAAGAGGAATGTCTCGGGCGAGATGAAACCGTTAAGACGTACACTTTCACTATACTCATCATTGGGGTAGTAAGCCCCAAAAATAAGTCCATTGGTCGAGGTCATCGCTCTTGCAATGTGACCCCGAATCAGCTTGATTAAAAAGTTATCTATCCTGTTTATATTGGCCCTGTTGTATAGAACCTCGTTGGCATAGTAATGTGTGTACTCCGACTCTGGTGTTCTGTGTAATCCAAGGCAGCGTCTAAGACACTGCCTCTCAAACACCCGAATCTTTTCCATTTGAGATGGGGCAACGTTGAACCACACAGGGCACCCATAGGCAATCATTGGCCGGATAAGGGCCATGTAGCAAATCACCTTTACTCTGCTGTCAAGGCGGCTGCTATAAAACAACCGTCTTGTCAACCCAAAGGCTCCCCTAGCTCTGGCCAGCGCAGCATCTACATGTCGATTGAAATATAGATACTGATCTAGCCAGATGCCAAGGTACTTTACCACATCTTTACTCGCCAGTGGATGTCCACTTGGTCCAACGATAACTAGATTTCTCCAGTTCTTTCTTGTATCCCTAGAAGCCCTAGACAACGGGGTTCTAAACAGGATAGTTTCTGATTTCTGAAAGTTAATTTTTAACTTCCAGTCAGCACAATATCGCTGAATCTTGTGGAAGTCACGCTGCAAGAGAATTCTGATGACTTCAACTTTTGGACCCGTCCTGTACGCTACAAGGTCATCGGCATACGCAATCGCATGAGTGAGACAACTTTTTTACTTATCAGATCGGTGTAAATACTAAAAAGAATCGGTGTGTTCACAGCTCCTTGCTGTAGACCGTTTTCAATATCAAAAGTTGTGGCGGAAGTTACATTGCCACTTTCGTCGACAACAAACTTTCTACCATTGAGCATGTCATGAAGCATATATAACAGTGGTTTACTTATGCCAAATCTAGTTAATATCAGATAAAGACCCTCTTACCATACGGTGTCGAAAGCCTTCTCTAAATCAACCAGAACGGCACCCGCGCATTGGTTTTTCAATTTGTTCCATTGAACATCAGAAACTAACTTAGACGCGGCATGAATAGTGTCATGTCCCGCCTTAAAGCCAAACTGATTGTCTGGAATAATATTTTTGTCCTCAGTCCACTTGAACAAAGCTCTATTAAGAATCTTTTCGAATACCTTACTGATACTTGGAAGAAGACTTATCGACCGAAGATTTGCCGGATTGGAGCTGTCCTTTCCCTTTTGGGGAGAGGATGGACCACAACTGTCTTCCAACTCACTGGATAATATGCATTATTCAATGCGTTGTTGAACAGTGTGGTATAAATGTCTATTGCTTCCTCGGGAGATGTCGTAACACAATGTTGGGTATACCATCGACCCCCGCAGATATTTTTATTCTTTAATGTTTGAAAAATTAAATGAAGTTCTACCTTCGAAATTAACAATGAACTGGGTCCATTTCGTTCGGCGATGGTGGCGTTTGCCAAGTTTTCGTCATTGAACCCGGTGAAACCAGTATTCTCAGATCGCCATTGCGTTGTGTTATTTCCAATGTAGAAGTTGTGCAGTAAGGCTCTGTTCTCCAGGTCATGATTCGGACGAAGGCTAGCATTCACCTTATACACTTGCTGGAAAGCAGCCCCAAAAGCCTCTACCTTTTCCTGAGGGTCTTCTATCATATAAAAATTATCATCGAAAACAGCACCTTCCGGATCAATTCCCGCAATCGTTAGTACGTCTTCGTTATCTGTTGTCCTCTGGAGTTTAAGACATGGAAGATCGTTTTGATCATTTCTTCTAAATATCTTATTTATTTGGGGAAACATACTAGGGTCGCTAGAATTAACAGCCCGAATTCTGTTATCCCAATATAAATTTATAGATAATCAATAGTTTTGTCTAATCAGAACGTTAATGTTTTTGATCGACGACTTCAATGTCCTAATCTCCAGGTCACGTGTGCCCGTGAAACGTCTGTATAGAAGTTTCAACCTAGTCAGCAGTCCACTTTTTTGTCGGTGTAGTGCATCGATTGTCGCGTTCTTGTATAAACCAGAAGGGTCTTGTTCCTTATATTTTGGGATTGTTTTGTCCATTGTTCGTTTTATAGTCGTATCCATTTGAGTCAGGTACCCGTCGATCTCGAGGTTCGTCAGGTTCCTGTCATTTGGTGGAGAAATGTCATCGGAACGTATTTCTCTTGCCAAGGCATTGGAGAAGCGTGGCCAGCGCGACTTACTGAAATTGTGAGAGTGCACAGGCACATACTCATCCAACTCCACAAGGTCGCTCTGAAGCTGTATTACGGTGGCAAGTCCGCAGTGATCACTGTCGCATTCAATCGTTCGTAAACAGTTTCTTGTCTATGATTTGTTGCGTCAGTTATAACTAGTCGTGAGTCAAGCAGTAAAAGATCCAGAAAACTACCACTTCTCGGAAATGACGGTCTATCTGTAGCCAGAAGGTCAATCCTACACTCAACACTGTATCGACACATCCAATTAAAAAGATGGTTCCCTCTCGGATTTTGTATTTGGTTTCCCCAATCTACTTGTTTGGCGTTTAAGTCCCCTGCCATGAGATAATAATTCTCATCCAAGTTCAGTCTTAAGCATTCAAAAATTTTTTCGAGCTCTGCGATAAAATTAGCTTGCTGAGGTGCCTATAAAATCGAGATCGTCGCTCGCCACTTGACGGAGCTCAGCTTAGAGCGCCTGCGGATCCGTAGAGGATAAGATACACTTCAGGAGGACTGTTTGAAGCTTGTCTTCCTTTGGGGTGAAACTATAATACTCAGTTTTAGTTTGAGACAAAAGGTCTTTAGTAGTGCTCTAAAAAAGAGCACTGAATAGTGCTGCTGGTCTGGGAGTGGTCGTTGTTCCTGAGGAGGCTTCTGTTGTTGCGTAGCTTGCTCTTGGGGCGCTTGTTGGCGGGTACGCTGCTCAAGAGAAACTATGCACTCCTTCTCCCGTCTTGCCTCCTGCTACTTTTTGAGTGCTTCGACTAGCTCTATGAGCGAAGAGATTTGCTCCGTCAAAGCCTCAATCTGCTGTTCCTCTTCTTCTTCAGACAGCTCGACTACCTCGCCACTGACATAATGTCCTTCTCCTTCCACAGACATATATGAGATGTCGTCAGCATCTGCGTCAGCGGAGTTTTCTTCGCCTGTTAGACTGGCGTCCTGGTCGTTTTGATTGTCGGCGGCGATCGCTCCGTCAACCTCTTCGACGTGCATGTCATCCGCCTCAGCTTCATCGTCGCCATCTTCGTACTTGTCGTTGTTTCCGTTGTTATTGTCATCGTCGTTGGAGGAGCTATCCAGCTGCCTCTGTATTTTGGCCTGAGCTGAAGACTTGGCTGAACGCCCTCGCCCTCCTAT
>CATNUY010000018.1:0-2500 GCA_951217065.1 Baccha elongata
AACGTGTTCCTTCTTAAAAAGAAACAATTAAAATAAAAAGCAAAAACAAATATAATATATAAAATTTATATATACAAAAACAAAATGGCAATAAATAAAATTGCAATATCAAAATATGCATAAAATGCATATAAAATAAAATGAAAAAAAAAAAAAACGAAATGAAAATGAAAAATTATAAGAAAAAATATTGTCAATAAATTAAATTGCAATATAAAAGAAAGAAAAATATGCGCTTGGTGAACGCTATATTTTTAAGAAAAATTATAAAAAATGTTAAATGAACATTTATATAGAGAAGAAGACTAATCAAAAAGAAAAAAATATGCGCTTGGGGCAACGCTATATTTTTAAATAAAATTATAAAAAAATGTTAAATGAACATTTATATAGAGAAGAAGACTAATCAAAAAGAAAAAAATATGCGCTTGGGGCAACGCTATATTTTTAAATAAAATTATAAAAAAATGTTAAATGAACATTTATATAGAAAAGAAGACTAATCGGAAAGAAAAAAATATGCGCCTTGGCAACGCTATATTTTTAAATAAAATTATAAAATGAATATTTATATAGAAAAGAAGACGACTAATCAAAAAGAAAAAAATATGCGCTTGGGGCAACGCTATATTTTTAAATAAAATTATAAAAAAATGTCAAATGAACATTTATCTAGAAAAGAAGACTAATCAAGAAAATATTAATGGACAATGTTGTACTTATTCATAAGTTAAAGATTCTTCGGAATTTGACATTCGCAACATATAAACATTAATTAAAAAAATAATATTAGAAATTTTATATTTCTTTTATTAAAATTATTGACTTGTAAAAAAAAACAAAATTATCACTCTAAGCGGTGGATCACTCGGCTCATGGGTCGATGAAGAACGCAGCAAACTGTGCGTCATCGTGTGAACTGCAGGACACATGAACATCGACATTTTGAACGCATATCGCAGTCCATGCTGTTATGTACTTTAATTAATTTTGAAGTGCTGCTTGGACTACATATGGTTGAGGGTTGTGATACTATGCTAAAAAAGTTGCTTGTAGATGAAGAAGAATTTTAATATAATTATTATTCTTTTAAAATCTGCTTAAGCACATGTTATATTACTGGATTTTTTATTAAATTCATAATATTAATTTACAAAGTATACCTCAAAATGAATTTCAAATTCTATATTATCAATTAATTAAAAGAGGATGAATTAGTATAAATATACTAAACAAAAATTTATCAAAAATGAGACAAAAGCGAACAATTAGAATAAAATATACTTTACAAAAATTTATCAAAAATAAGACAATAAGCGAGCAATTAGAATAAAATATACTTTGAGACAATAAGCGAAAAATTACAAAAATAAAAATAAAAGTATATAAAGAAGTAAAGTAAATTTATTAAAAAAACTAATCTGAAGGCAAACAAAAATATTCACCTCTAAAATTTGATAAATAGATTTGATTTCAAATCCTGAGTATATAAAATAATAAAATGTAAGCTATGTTAAACAACCTCAACTCATATGAGATAACTCCCCGAATTTAAGCATATTAATGAGGGAAGGAAAAGAAACTAACAAGGATTTTCTTAGTAGCGGCGAGCGAAAAGAAATCAGTTCAGCACTAAGCCATTTTGTCTTTATGGCAAATATGGGATGCAGTGTATGGAACATCTATAATCTAGTATGAGAAATTAACGATTTAAGTCCTTCTTAAATGAGGCCATTTACCCATAGAGGGTGCCAGGCCCGTATAACGTTAATGATTACTAGAAGATGTTTCCAAAGAGTCGTGTTGCTTGATAGTGCAGCACTAAGTGGGTGGTAAACTCCATCTAAAACTAAATATAACCATGAGACCGATAGTAAACAAGTACCGTGAGGGAAAGTTGAAAAGAACTCTGAATAGAGAGTTAAACAGTACGTGAAACTGCTTAGAGGTTAAACCCGATGAACCTGAATATCCGTTATGAAAAATTCATCACTAATATAAAATTAAAAATAAAAATAGTGTGCAATTTTTTCATATAAGGACATTGTAATCTGATAATGTCATAAATATTTATCAAAAGATCTTATACTTAAGTTTATTCAAATTAGTTATTTTCGGATTTCTAACATAAAATAAATGTATTTGATTGGATAAATCATTGTCAGATATAATTATATAATGTGCTTAAATTCCTCGGAATTTTATAATAATAGATGGATCTATTGATTTGTTTATTTAATTATATGCACTATTATGATTAACAATGCGATAGATTCAGGATACCTTCGGGACCCGTCTTGAAACACGGACCAAGGAGTCTAACATATGTGCAAGTCATTGGGTATTTTTAATAAAACCCAATGGCATAATTAACTTAACTGTTAAAATGGGATTAGTTTAAATTTTATTATGAAATATAAATTCAATCCCGGGGCGTTCTATACAGTTATGCGTAATGATATTTATATTATTTATGCCTCTAACTAGAGCGTACCTTGAG
>CATNUY010000018.1:7500-15000 GCA_951217065.1 Baccha elongata
TTCTAAGTCCGAAATCAATGAAAAGAGTAAATAAAATTTTTTCAAGTTGAAAAAATTTTTTAAGTCCAAAAAATTTTCTAAGTCCAAAGACTTTAATCAAATGTTTTTTCTACCCTCACAGTCTGAGGTGCGAAGAAGCGCGTTTATAATCTATTATGTGGAAGGGACCTAAAAGTTGCAAAAAAATATTATTATATTACACAAAAGAAAAATATCCACAAATTGAAGGCAAATATAAGACATATCATGAAAATAATATATAAAAAATTATTCTAAGTCCGAAATCAATGAAAAGAGTAAATAAAATTTTTTCAAGTTGAAAAAATTTTTTAAGTCCAAAAAATTTTCTAAGTCCAAAGACTTTAATCAAATGTTTTTTCTACCCTCACAGTCTGAGGTGCGAAGAAGCGCGTTTATAATCTATTATGTGGAAGGGACCTAAAAGTTGCAAAAAAATATTATTATATTACACAAAAGAAAAATATCCACAAATTGAAGGCAAATATAAGACATATCATGAAAATAATATATAAAAAATTATTCTAAGTCCGAAATCAATGAAAAGAGTAAATAAAATTTTTTCAAGTTGAAAAAATTTTTTAAGTCCAAAAAATTTTCTAAGTCCAAAGACTTTAATCAAATGTTTTTTCCACCCTCACAGTCTGAGGTGCGAAGAAGCGCATTTATAATCTATTATGTGGAAGGGACCTAAAAGTTGCAAAAAAATATTATTATATTACACAAAAGAAAAATATCCACAAATTGAAGGCAAATATAAGACATATCATGAAAATAATATATAAAAAATTATTCTAAGTCCGAAATCAATGAAAAGAGTAAATAAAATTTTTTCAAGTTGAAAAAATTTTTTAAGTCCAAAAAATTTTCTAAGTCCAAAGACTTTAATCAAATGTTTTTTCTACCCTCACAGTCTGAGGTGCGAAGAAGCGCATTTATAATCTATTATGTGGAAGGGACCTAAAAGTTGCAAAAAAATATTATTATATTACACAAAAGAAAAATATCCACAAATTGAAGGCAAATATAAGACATATCATGAAAATAATATATAAAAAATTATTCTAAGTCCGAAATCAATGAAAAGAGTAAATAAAATTTTTTCAAGTTGAAAAAATTTTTTAAGTCCAAAAAATTTTCTAAGTCCAAAGACTTTATTCAAAATGTTTTTTTGGCATCACAAAGGTTGCTGCGATAATGTCTGTTTCTAAACTACTTTAAGGAATCGAGAAAATTTTTCGTTTTCCCCACGTTGGACGCAAGTGCCAATGTATCGTAACTTCACGGTCTATAAACTAGCTTTTATAGTCGAGAAATAACAACCAATTAGGGGTAGGTACTGAGATTTCGAGAATTTATTTCTATGAAGTAATTTTCTTGGATCTGCCTGTGAAAGCGAAAGGTACCAAAAAACAAAATGGTTGAGCCCATGACGGATTAGAAGTCCGCATTAGAAATTTACTTCACATTTATGGGTAGTGTGAAGTAAATAAATGATAAAAGAATTTTTAATTCTTGGTTCATAAAAAAATAATATATTTTTAAAAAATATATAAAATTTACTTCAAAGAAAGTAAAAGAATTTATTAGAAATTTGAAAATATCATTGATATGTATTTGAAAGGTGCTCAGCTAAGTAAATAAACTCAATTACTACGAAAAGAGTTCACTATATTATAGGTTCTCTTATTGATGTTTTCTGAAAAAGTTGTACTTGAACCTTTGTAAAATGCATTTTCCCTTTATTCTCGATTACAAATTGGCAAATCTTTTAATAAAAAAATTATCAGAGTCAGTTGTTATGAGAGATAACATAAGAGGAATCATGTTATTTTTCAATTTTTCAAATATAAAATATAAATAAATAACATTATTCTGGTTGATCCTGCCAGTAGTTATATGCTTGTCTCAAAGATTAAGCCATGCATGTCTAAGTACACACGAATTAAAAGTGAAACCGCAAAAGGCTCATTATATCAGTTATGGTTCATTAGATCGTTAACAGTTACTTGGATAACTGTGGTAATTCTAGAGCTAATACATGCAATATAAACACGGACCTTATGGAACGTGTGCTTTTATTAGGCTAAAACCAAGCGATTTTTTCGGAAATCGTTAATATGGTTGAACTCTAGATAATTTGCCGATCGTATGGTCTAGTACCGACGACAGATCTTTCAAATGTCTGCCCTATCAACTATTGATGGTAGTATCTAGGACTACCATGGTTGCTACGGGTAACGGGGAATCAGGGTTCGATTCCGGAGAGGGAGCCTGAGAAACGGCTACCACATCTAAGGAAGGCAGCAGGCGCGTAAATTACCCACTCCCAGTTCGGGGAGGTAGTGACGAAAAATAACAATACAGGACTCATATCCGAGGCCCTGTAATTGGAATGAGTACACTTTAAATCCGTTAACAAGGACCTATTGGAGGGCAAGTCTGGTGCCAGCAGCCGCGGTAATTCCAGCTCCAATAGCGTATATTAAAGTTGTTGCGGTTAAAACGTTCGTAGTTGAATTTGTGCTTCATACGGGTAGTAAAACTATAATTGTGGATTTTACATTACCTTATGTATGCAAGCGTATTACCGGTGGAGTTCTAATATATCAATTGTGCTTTTGTATGATTATGTATACCTCCTACTTAAACCTGCTTCAGTGCTCTTCATCGAGTGTTGTTGTGGGCCGGTACAATTACTTTGAACAAATTAGAGTGCTTAAAGCAGGCTCCAAATGCCTGAATATTTTGTGCATGGAATAATGAAATAAGACCTCTGATCTACTTTCATTGGTTTTTAGATCAAGAGGTAATGATTAATAGAAGCAGTTTGGGGGCATTAGTATTACGACGCGAGAGGTGAAATTCTTGGACCGTCGTAAGACTAACTTAAGCGAAAGCATTTGCCAAAGATGTTTTCATTAATCAAGAACGAAAGTTAGAGGTTCGAAGGCGATCAGATACCGCCCTAGTTCTAACCATAAACGATGCCAGCTAGCAATTGGGAGTAGCTACTTCTATGGCTCTCTCAGTCGCTTCCCGGGAAACCAAAGCTTTTGGGCTCCGGGGGAAGTATGGTTGCAAAGCTGAAACTTAAAGGAATTGACGGAAGGGCACCACCAGGAGTGGAGCCTGCGGCTTAATTTGACTCAACACGGGAAAACTTACCAGGTCCGAACATAAGTGTGTAAGACAGATTGATAGCTCTTTCTCGAATCTATGGGTGGTGGTGCATGGCCGTTCTTAGTTCGTGGAGTGATTTGTCTGGTTAATTCCGATAACGAACGAGACTCAAATATATTAAATAGATGCTTTCAGGATTATGGTGTTGAAGCTTTCATAGCCTTTATTCATGAATATAGTAAAATATAGACGTGTTTGAATGTGTTTATGTTAGTGGAGTCGTACCTGTTTGTTTGTCCCATTATAAGGACACTAGCTTCTTAAATGGACAAATTGCGTCTAGCAATAATGAGATTGAGCAATAACAGGTCTGGAATGCCCTTAGATGTCCTGGGCTGCACGCGCGCTACAATGAAAGTATCAACGTGTATTTCCTAGACCGAGAGGTCCGGGTAAACCGCTGAACCACTTTCATGCTTGGGATTGTGAACTGAAACTGTTCACATGAACTTGGAATTCCCAGTAAGTGTGAGTCATTAACTCGTATTGATTAAGTCCCTGCCCTTTGTACACACCGCCCGTCGCTACTACCGATTGAATTATTTAGTGAGGTCTCCGGACGTGATCACTGTGACGCTCACGTGTTACGGTTGTTTCGCAGAAGTTGACCGAACTTGAGTATTTAGAGGAAGTAAAAGTCGTAACAAGGTTTCCGTAGGTGAACCTGCGGAAGGATCATTAACGTGTTCCTTCTTAAAAAGAAACAATTAAAATAAAAAGCAAAAACAAATATAATATATAAAATTTATATATACAAAAACAAAATGGCAATAAATAAAATTGCAATATCAAAATATGCATAAAATGCATATAAAATAAAATGAAAAAAAAAAAAAACGAAATGAAAATGAAAAATTATAAGAAAAAATATTGTCAATAAATTAAATTGCAATATAAAAGAAAGAAAAATATGCGCTTGGTGAACGCTATATTTTTAAGAAAAATTATAAAAAATGTTAAATGAACATTTATATAGAGAAGAAGACTAATCAAAAAGAAAAAAATATGCGCTTGGGGCAACGCTATATTTTTAAATAAAATTATAAAAAAATGTTAAATGAACATTTATATAGAGAAGAAGACTAATCAAAAAGAAAAAAATATGCGCTTGGGGCAACGCTATATTTTTAAATAAAATTATAAAAAAATGTTAAATGAACATTTATATAGAAAAGAAGACTAATCGGAAAGAAAAAAATATGCGCCTTGGCAACGCTATATTTTTAAATAAAATTATAAAATGAATATTTATATAGAAAAGAAGACGACTAATCAAAAAGAAAAAAATATGCGCTTGGGGCAACGCTATATTTTTAAATAAAATTATAAAAAAATGTCAAATGAACATTTATCTAGAAAAGAAGACTAATCAAGAAAATATTAATGGACAATGTTGTACTTATTCATAAGTTAAAGATTCTTCGGAATTTGACATTCGCAACATATAAACATTAATTAAAAAAATAATATTAGAAATTTTATATTTCTTTTATTAAAATTATTGACTTGTAAAAAAAAACAAAATTATCACTCTAAGCGGTGGATCACTCGGCTCATGGGTCGATGAAGAACGCAGCAAACTGTGCGTCATCGTGTGAACTGCAGGACACATGAACATCGACATTTTGAACGCATATCGCAGTCCATGCTGTTATGTACTTTAATTAATTTTGAAGTGCTGCTTGGACTACATATGGTTGAGGGTTGTGATACTATGCTAAAAAAGTTGCTTGTAGATGAAGAAGAATTTTAATATAATTATTATTCTTTTAAAATCTGCTTAAGCACATGTTATATTACTGGATTTTTTATTAAATTCATAATATTAATTTACAAAGTATACCTCAAAATGAATTTCAAATTCTATATTATCAATTAATTAAAAGAGGATGAATTAGTATAAATATACTAAACAAAAATTTATCAAAAATGAGACAAAAGCGAACAATTAGAATAAAATATACTTTACAAAAATTTATCAAAAATAAGACAATAAGCGAGCAATTAGAATAAAATATACTTTGAGACAATAAGCGAAAAATTACAAAAATAAAAATAAAAGTATATAAAGAAGTAAAGTAAATTTATTAAAAAAACTAATCTGAAGGCAAACAAAAATATTCACCTCTAAAATTTGATAAATAGATTTGATTTCAAATCCTGAGTATATAAAATAATAAAATGTAAGCTATGTTAAACAACCTCAACTCATATGAGATAACTCCCCGAATTTAAGCATATTAATGAGGGAAGGAAAAGAAACTAACAAGGATTTTCTTAGTAGCGGCGAGCGAAAAGAAATCAGTTCAGCACTAAGCCATTTTGTCTTTATGGCAAATATGGGATGCAGTGTATGGAACATCTATAATCTAGTATGAGAAATTAACGATTTAAGTCCTTCTTAAATGAGGCCATTTACCCATAGAGGGTGCCAGGCCCGTATAACGTTAATGATTACTAGAAGATGTTTCCAAAGAGTCGTGTTGCTTGATAGTGCAGCACTAAGTGGGTGGTAAACTCCATCTAAAACTAAATATAACCATGAGACCGATAGTAAACAAGTACCGTGAGGGAAAGTTGAAAAGAACTCTGAATAGAGAGTTAAACAGTACGTGAAACTGCTTAGAGGTTAAACCCGATGAACCTGAATATCCGTTATGAAAAATTCATCACTAATATAAAATTAAAAATAAAAATAGTGTGCAATTTTTTCATATAAGGACATTGTAATCTGATAATGTCATAAATATTTATCAAAAGATCTTATACTTAAGTTTATTCAAATTAGTTATTTTCGGATTTCTAACATAAAATAAATGTATTTGATTGGATAAATCATTGTCAGATATAATTATATAATGTGCTTAAATTCCTCGGAATTTTATAATAATAGATGGATCTATTGATTTGTTTATTTAATTATATGCACTATTATGATTAACAATGCGATAGATTCAGGATACCTTCGGGACCCGTCTTGAAACACGGACCAAGGAGTCTAACATATGTGCAAGTCATTGGGTATTTTTAATAAAACCCAATGGCATAATTAACTTAACTGTTAAAATGGGATTAGTTTAAATTTTATTATGAAATATAAATTCAATCCCGGGGCGTTCTATACAGTTATGCGTAATGATATTTATATTATTTATGCCTCTAACTAGAGCGTACCTTGAGCATATATGCTGTGACCCGAAAGATGGTGAACTATACTTGATCAGGTTGAAGTCAGGGGAAACCCTGATGGAAGACCGAAACAGTTCTGACGTGCAAATCGATTGTCAGAATTGAGTATAGGGGCGAAAGACTAATCGAACCATCTAGTAGCTGGTTCCCTCCGAAGTTTCCCTCAGGATAGCTGGTGCATTGAAAAATTATATAAAATAATCTTATCTGGTAAAGCGAATGATTAGAGGCCTTAGGGTCGAAACGATCTTAACCTATTCTCAAACTTTAAATGGGTAAGAACCTAGCCTTTCTTGATATGAAGGTTTAGGTTATGATATATTGTGCCCAGTGGGCCACTTTTGGTAAGCAGAACTGGCGCTGTGGGATGAACCAAACATAATGTTAAGGTGCCCAAATTAACAACTCATGCAGATACCATGAAAGGCGTTGGTTGCTTAAGACAGCAGGACGGTGGACATGGAAGTCGTAATCCGCTAAGGAGTGTGTAACAACTCACCTGCCGAAGCAACTAGCCCTTAAAATGGATGGCGCTTAAGTTGTATACCTACACATTATCGCTAAAGTAAATGATTTATATTTCAGTTTCGATTGAATATAAATTTTGAAACTTTAGTGAGTAGGAGGGTACAATGGTGTGCTTAGAAGTGTTTGGCGTAAGCCTGCATGGAGCCGCTATTGGTACAGATCTTGGTGGTAGTAGCAAATAATCGAATGAGACCTTGGAGGACTGAAGTGGAGAAGGGTTTCGTGTGAACAGTGGTTGATCACGAGTTAGTCGGTCCTAAGTTCAAGGCGAAAGCCGAAAATTTTCAAGTTATTAAAAATATAAATATTAAAAGGCAAGAAAAAAAAAGATTTTTGGTGGTTTTAAATATAAAAATAAAAATGCATGATTTTGGATTAATTTTTATTTTATAAAAATAAAATACTTGATAAATTTTGAACGAAAGGGAATACGGTTCCAATTCCGTAACCTGTTGAGTATCCGTTTGTTATTAAAAATGGGCTTTTTGCTCATCCTGGCAACAGGAACGACCATAAAGAAGCCGTCGAGAGATATCGAAAGAGTTTTCTTTTCTGTTTTATAGTCGTACTACCATGGAAGTC
>CATNUY010000018.1:20000-25000 GCA_951217065.1 Baccha elongata
TTTTCAAGTTGAAAAAATTTTTTAAGTCCAAAAAATTTTCTAAGTCCAAAGACTTTATTCAAAATGTTTTTTTGGCATCACAAAGGTTGCTGCGATAATGTCTGTTTCTAAACTACTTTAAGGAATCGAGAAAATTTTTCGTTTTCCCCACGTTGGACGCAAGTGCCAATGTATCGTAACTTCACGGTCTATAAACTAGCTTTTATAGTCGAGAAATAACAACCAATTAGGGGTAGGTACTGAGATTTCGAGAATTTATTTCTATGAAGTAATTTTCTTGGATCTGCCTGTGAAAGCGAAAGGTACCAAAAAACAAAATGGTTGAGCCCATGACGGATTAGAAGTCCGCATTAGAAATTTACTTCACATTTATGGGTAGTGTGAAGTAAATAAATGATAAAAGAATTTTTAATTCTTGGTTCATAAAAAAATAATATATTTTTAAAAAATATATAAAATTTACTTCAAAGAAAGTAAAAGAATTTATTAGAAATTTGAAAATATCATTGATATGTATTTGAAAGGTGCTCAGCTAAGTAAATAAACTCAATTACTACGAAAAGAGTTCACTATATTATAGGTTCTCTTATTGATGTTTTCTGAAAAAGTTGTACTTGAACCTTTGTAAAATGCATTTTCCCTTTATTCTCGATTACAAATTGGCAAATCTTTTAATAAAAAAATTATCAGAGTCAGTTGTTATGAGAGATAACATAAGAGGAATCATGTTATTTTTCAATTTTTCAAATATAAAATATAAATAAATAACATTATTCTGGTTGATCCTGCCAGTAGTTATATGCTTGTCTCAAAGATTAAGCCATGCATGTCTAAGTACACACGAATTAAAAGTGAAACCGCAAAAGGCTCATTATATCAGTTATGGTTCATTAGATCGTTAACAGTTACTTGGATAACTGTGGTAATTCTAGAGCTAATACATGCAATATAAACACGGACCTTATGGAACGTGTGCTTTTATTAGGCTAAAACCAAGCGATTTTTTCGGAAATCGTTAATATGGTTGAACTCTAGATAATTTGCCGATCGTATGGTCTAGTACCGACGACAGATCTTTCAAATGTCTGCCCTATCAACTATTGATGGTAGTATCTAGGACTACCATGGTTGCTACGGGTAACGGGGAATCAGGGTTCGATTCCGGAGAGGGAGCCTGAGAAACGGCTACCACATCTAAGGAAGGCAGCAGGCGCGTAAATTACCCACTCCCAGTTCGGGGAGGTAGTGACGAAAAATAACAATACAGGACTCATATCCGAGGCCCTGTAATTGGAATGAGTACACTTTAAATCCGTTAACAAGGACCTATTGGAGGGCAAGTCTGGTGCCAGCAGCCGCGGTAATTCCAGCTCCAATAGCGTATATTAAAGTTGTTGCGGTTAAAACGTTCGTAGTTGAATTTGTGCTTCATACGGGTAGTAAAACTATAATTGTGGATTTTACATTACCTTATGTATGCAAGCGTATTACCGGTGGAGTTCTAATATATCAATTGTGCTTTTGTATGATTATGTATACCTCCTACTTAAACCTGCTTCAGTGCTCTTCATCGAGTGTTGTTGTGGGCCGGTACAATTACTTTGAACAAATTAGAGTGCTTAAAGCAGGCTCCAAATGCCTGAATATTTTGTGCATGGAATAATGAAATAAGACCTCTGATCTACTTTCATTGGTTTTTAGATCAAGAGGTAATGATTAATAGAAGCAGTTTGGGGGCATTAGTATTACGACGCGAGAGGTGAAATTCTTGGACCGTCGTAAGACTAACTTAAGCGAAAGCATTTGCCAAAGATGTTTTCATTAATCAAGAACGAAAGTTAGAGGTTCGAAGGCGATCAGATACCGCCCTAGTTCTAACCATAAACGATGCCAGCTAGCAATTGGGAGTAGCTACTTCTATGGCTCTCTCAGTCGCTTCCCGGGAAACCAAAGCTTTTGGGCTCCGGGGGAAGTATGGTTGCAAAGCTGAAACTTAAAGGAATTGACGGAAGGGCACCACCAGGAGTGGAGCCTGCGGCTTAATTTGACTCAACACGGGAAAACTTACCAGGTCCGAACATAAGTGTGTAAGACAGATTGATAGCTCTTTCTCGAATCTATGGGTGGTGGTGCATGGCCGTTCTTAGTTCGTGGAGTGATTTGTCTGGTTAATTCCGATAACGAACGAGACTCAAATATATTAAATAGATGCTTTCAGGATTATGGTGTTGAAGCTTTCATAGCCTTTATTCATGAATATAGTAAAATATAGACGTGTTTGAATGTGTTTATGTTAGTGGAGTCGTACCTGTTTGTTTGTCCCATTATAAGGACACTAGCTTCTTAAATGGACAAATTGCGTCTAGCAATAATGAGATTGAGCAATAACAGGTCTGGAATGCCCTTAGATGTCCTGGGCTGCACGCGCGCTACAATGAAAGTATCAACGTGTATTTCCTAGACCGAGAGGTCCGGGTAAACCGCTGAACCACTTTCATGCTTGGGATTGTGAACTGAAACTGTTCACATGAACTTGGAATTCCCAGTAAGTGTGAGTCATTAACTCGTATTGATTAAGTCCCTGCCCTTTGTACACACCGCCCGTCGCTACTACCGATTGAATTATTTAGTGAGGTCTCCGGACGTGATCACTGTGACGCTCACGTGTTACGGTTGTTTCGCAGAAGTTGACCGAACTTGAGTATTTAGAGGAAGTAAAAGTCGTAACAAGGTTTCCGTAGGTGAACCTGCGGAAGGATCATTAACGTGTTCCTTCTTAAAAAGAAACAATTAAAATAAAAAGCAAAAACAAATATAATATATAAAATTTATATATACAAAAACAAAATGGCAATAAATAAAATTGCAATATCAAAATATGCATAAAATGCATATAAAATAAAATGAAAAAAAAAAAAAACGAAATGAAAATGAAAAATTATAAGAAAAAATATTGTCAATAAATTAAATTGCAATATAAAAGAAAGAAAAATATGCGCTTGGTGAACGCTATATTTTTAAGAAAAATTATAAAAAATGTTAAATGAACATTTATATAGAGAAGAAGACTAATCAAAAAGAAAAAAATATGCGCTTGGGGCAACGCTATATTTTTAAATAAAATTATAAAAAAATGTTAAATGAACATTTATATAGAGAAGAAGACTAATCAAAAAGAAAAAAATATGCGCTTGGGGCAACGCTATATTTTTAAATAAAATTATAAAAAAATGTTAAATGAACATTTATATAGAAAAGAAGACTAATCGGAAAGAAAAAAATATGCGCCTTGGCAACGCTATATTTTTAAATAAAATTATAAAATGAATATTTATATAGAAAAGAAGACGACTAATCAAAAAGAAAAAAATATGCGCTTGGGGCAACGCTATATTTTTAAATAAAATTATAAAAAAATGTCAAATGAACATTTATCTAGAAAAGAAGACTAATCAAGAAAATATTAATGGACAATGTTGTACTTATTCATAAGTTAAAGATTCTTCGGAATTTGACATTCGCAACATATAAACATTAATTAAAAAAATAATATTAGAAATTTTATATTTCTTTTATTAAAATTATTGACTTGTAAAAAAAAACAAAATTATCACTCTAAGCGGTGGATCACTCGGCTCATGGGTCGATGAAGAACGCAGCAAACTGTGCGTCATCGTGTGAACTGCAGGACACATGAACATCGACATTTTGAACGCATATCGCAGTCCATGCTGTTATGTACTTTAATTAATTTTGAAGTGCTGCTTGGACTACATATGGTTGAGGGTTGTGATACTATGCTAAAAAAGTTGCTTGTAGATGAAGAAGAATTTTAATATAATTATTATTCTTTTAAAATCTGCTTAAGCACATGTTATATTACTGGATTTTTTATTAAATTCATAATATTAATTTACAAAGTATACCTCAAAATGAATTTCAAATTCTATATTATCAATTAATTAAAAGAGGATGAATTAGTATAAATATACTAAACAAAAATTTATCAAAAATGAGACAAAAGCGAACAATTAGAATAAAATATACTTTACAAAAATTTATCAAAAATAAGACAATAAGCGAGCAATTAGAATAAAATATACTTTGAGACAATAAGCGAAAAATTACAAAAATAAAAATAAAAGTATATAAAGAAGTAAAGTAAATTTATTAAAAAAACTAATCTGAAGGCAAACAAAAATATTCACCTCTAAAATTTGATAAATAGATTTGATTTCAAATCCTGAGTATATAAAATAATAAAATGTAAGCTATGTTAAACAACCTCAACTCATATGAGATAACTCCCCGAATTTAAGCATATTAATGAGGGAAGGAAAAGAAACTAACAAGGATTTTCTTAGTAGCGGCGAGCGAAAAGAAATCAGTTCAGCACTAAGCCATTTTGTCTTTATGGCAAATATGGGATGCAGTGTATGGAACATCTATAATCTAGTATGAGAAATTAACGATTTAAGTCCTTCTTAAATGAGGCCATTTACCCATAGAGGGTGCCAGGCCCGTATAACGTTAATGATTACTAGAAGATGTTTCCAAAGAGTCGTGTTGCTTGATAGTGCAGCACTAAGTGGGTGGTAAACTCCATCTAAAACTAAATATAACCATGAGACCGATAGTAAACAAGTACCGTGAGGGAAAGTTGAAAAGAACTCTGAATAGAGAGTTAAACAGTACGTGAAACTGCTTAGAGGTTAAACCCGATGAACCTGAATATCCGTTATGAAAAATTCATCACTAATATAAAATTAAAAATAAAAATAGTGTGCAATTTTTTCATATAAGGACATTGTAATCTGATAATGTCATAAATATTTATCAAAAGATCTTATACTTAAGTTTATTCAAATTAGTTATTTTCGGATTTCTAACATAAAATAAATGTATTTGATTGGATAAATCATTGTCAGATATAATTATATAATGTGCTTAAATTCCTCGGAATTTTATAATAATAGATGGATCTATTGATTTGTTTATTT
>CATNUY010000018.1:30000-32500 GCA_951217065.1 Baccha elongata
TCCGAAATCAATGAAAAGAGTAAATAAAATTTTTTCAAGTTGAAAAAATTTTTTAAGTCCAAAAAATTTTCTAAGTCCAAAGACTTTAATCAAATGTTTTTTCTACCCTCACAGTCTGAGGTGCGAAGAAGCGCATTTATAATCTATTATGTGGAAGGGACCTAAAAGTTGCAAAAAAATATTATTATATTACACAAAAGAAAAATATCCACAAATTGAAGGCAAATATAAGACATATCATGAAAATAATATATAAAAAATTATTCTAAGTCCGAAATCAATGAAAAGAGTAAATAAAATTTTTTCAAGTTGAAAAAATTTTTTAAGTCCAAAAAATTTTCTAAGTCCAAAGACTTTAATCAAATGTTTTTTCTACCCTCACAGTCTGAGGTGCGAAGAAGCGCGTTTATAATCTATTATGTGGAAGGGACCTAAAAGTTGCAAAAAAATATTATTATATTACACAAAAGAAAAATATCCACAAATTGAAGGCAAATATAAGACATATCATGAAAATAATATATAAAAAATTATTCTAAGTCCGAAATCAATGAAAAGAGTAAATAAAATTTTTTCAAGTTGAAAAAATTTTTTAAGTCCAAAAAATTTTCTAAGTCCAAAGACTTTAATCAAATGTTTTTTCTACCCTCACAGTCTGAGGTGCGAAGAAGCGCGTTTATAATCTATTATGTGGAAGGGACCTAAAAGTTGCAAAAAAATATTATTATATTACACAAAAGAAAAATATCCACAAATTGAAGGCAAATATAAGACATATCATGAAAATAATATATAAAAAATTATTCTAAGTCCGAAATCAATGAAAAGAGTAAATAAAATTTTTTCAAGTTGAAAAAATTTTTTAAGTCCAAAAAATTTTCTAAGTCCAAAGACTTTAATCAAATGTTTTTTCCACCCTCACAGTCTGAGGTGCGAAGAAGCGCATTTATAATCTATTATGTGGAAGGGACCTAAAAGTTGCAAAAAAATATTATTATATTACACAAAAGAAAAATATCCACAAATTGAAGGCAAATATAAGACATATCATGAAAATAATATATAAAAAATTATTCTAAGTCCGAAATCAATGAAAAGAGTAAATAAAATTTTTTCAAGTTGAAAAAATTTTTTAAGTCCAAAAAATTTTCTAAGTCCAAAGACTTTAATCAAATGTTTTTTCTACCCTCACAGTCTGAGGTGCGAAGAAGCGCATTTATAATCTATTATGTGGAAGGGACCTAAAAGTTGCAAAAAAATATTATTATATTACACAAAAGAAAAATATCCACAAATTGAAGGCAAATATAAGACATATCATGAAAATAATATATAAAAAATTATTCTAAGTCCGAAATCAATGAAAAGAGTAAATAAAATTTTTTCAAGTTGAAAAAATTTTTTAAGTCCAAAAAATTTTCTAAGTCCAAAGACTTTATTCAAAATGTTTTTTTGGCATCACAAAGGTTGCTGCGATAATGTCTGTTTCTAAACTACTTTAAGGAATCGAGAAAATTTTTCGTTTTCCCCACGTTGGACGCAAGTGCCAATGTATCGTAACTTCACGGTCTATAAACTAGCTTTTATAGTCGAGAAATAACAACCAATTAGGGGTAGGTACTGAGATTTCGAGAATTTATTTCTATGAAGTAATTTTCTTGGATCTGCCTGTGAAAGCGAAAGGTACCAAAAAACAAAATGGTTGAGCCCATGACGGATTAGAAGTCCGCATTAGAAATTTACTTCACATTTATGGGTAGTGTGAAGTAAATAAATGATAAAAGAATTTTTAATTCTTGGTTCATAAAAAAATAATATATTTTTAAAAAATATATAAAATTTACTTCAAAGAAAGTAAAAGAATTTATTAGAAATTTGAAAATATCATTGATATGTATTTGAAAGGTGCTCAGCTAAGTAAATAAACTCAATTACTACGAAAAGAGTTCACTATATTATAGGTTCTCTTATTGATGTTTTCTGAAAAAGTTGTACTTGAACCTTTGTAAAATGCATTTTCCCTTTATTCTCGATTACAAATTGGCAAATCTTTTAATAAAAAAATTATCAGAGTCAGTTGTTATGAGAGATAACATAAGAGGAATCATGTTATTTTTCAATTTTTCAAATATAAAATATAAATAAATAACATTATTCTGGTTGATCCTGCCAGTAGTTATATGCTTGTCTCAAAGATTAAGCCATGCATGTCTAAGTACACACGAATTAAAAGTGAAACCGCAAAAGGCTCATTATATCAGTTATGGTTCATTAGATCGTTAACAGTTACTTGGATAACTGTGGTAATTCTAGAGCTAATACATGCAATATAAACACGGACCTTATGGAACGTGTGCTTTTATTAGGCTAAAACCAAGCGATTTTTTCGGAAATCGTTAATATGGTTGAACTCTAGATAATTTGCCGATCGTATGGTCTAGTACCGACGACAGATCTTTCAAATGTCTGCCCTATCAACTATTGATGGTAGTATCTAGGA
>CATNUY010000019.1:0-105857 GCA_951217065.1 Baccha elongata
TTGTTGTAGTGAGCCAAACGGGAGGCTTCAGCTGCAATCCTTTCAAAAATATCATTCACAAAACTGTTCATAATGCTCATGGCTTTTGAGGAGATTCCAGTATCAGGATGAACTTGTTTAAGCACTTTGTAAATGTAGATTGCGTAACTTTCCTTCCTCTTGCGTTTCTTCTTCTTATCAGTTTTTGTAATATTTTTTTGAGCCTTTCCGGCCTTCTTAGCTGCTTTACCACTAGTTTTGGGCGGCATTTTTTTTTTTAACTAAATTCACTTAATTTCACTGTTTTCACACTGACGTCTGAACGAGAACTGTGTTTTTTTTTTTTTTAACTAAATTCACTTTACTTAACTGTTTTCACACTGTCACTTTATTTCACTGTTGTCACACTGGCGTCTGAACGAGAACTGAGAGAATTTATTTTTTGCTTGTCTATTTATTCTTTATTTGAACGAGAAGTTTGTGACTAAACAACCACCATTTTCAATAGAAATGTTTGTATAAATAGAAGCGGTATTTTATTACTCTGGCAGAACACAGTGAACAGTGAACGAGTATACTACTACGCTAGTAGTAAATAATTATTTTTTTTGAAATTAAATTGTGAAAAAAAGTGCCAACATGTCGGGTCGTGGTAAAGGTGGAAAAGTGAAGGGAAAGGCAAAGTCGCGCTCAAATCGTGCTGGATTACAATTCCCCGTGGGTCGTATCCATCGGTTACTTCGAAAGGGAAACTATGCTGAGCGTGTGGGAGCTGGTGCCCCAGTGTATTTGGCAGCTGTAATGGAATATTTGGCAGCAGAAGTTTTGGAATTGGCGGGAAATGCTGCTCGCGACAACAAGAAAACCAGAATTATTCCCCGCCATTTGCAATTGGCTATCCGTAATGACGAGGAATTGAACAAATTGCTCTCTGGAGTAACAATTGCCCAAGGTGGTGTTCTTCCTAATATCCAAGCAGTTTTGTTGCCAAAAAAGACAGAAAAGAGTGCTTAAATCAATATTTCGACATTATTAAATAAAAAACCGTCCTTTTCAGGACGACAAATCGATTTTTAAAAGAGGTACAAAATATTTTCTATTGGAATTTATTTATTATAAATGTTGTTGTTGTTGCTGCTGCTTTTTGACATAGTTTTCTAGGTTTTCATACAAAAAAAATTAAAAATCTTAAGAAAAATATATGAAGTTGCGACAAGTAGACAATATAATAAAATAAAATAAATAGTTCAAACATTGTAGATTTAAGAAAAATGAGCATCTGTGTGCACCTATGTACATTGTATTTGTAACTTCGAGGATTTTTTCATTATTTGTGTTTTTTCTTGAAAGTGTGAATTTTTATTCACATAATAAATCATTCATTTTTTTTTTTTCGAAACTGCCTATTTATTAATGTTGCTGCTGCTTTTTGACATAGTTTTCTAGGTTTTCATACAAAAAAAAATATATGAAGTTGCGACAAGTAGACAATATAATAAAATAAAATAAATAGCTAGTTCAAACATTGTAGATTTAAGAAAAATGAGCATCTGTGTGTACCTATGTACATGGTATTTGTAACTTCGAGGATTTTTTCATTATCTGTGTTTTTTCTTGAAAGTGTGAATTTTTATTCAAATAATAAATAATTAAATTTTTTTTCGAAACTGCCTATTTAATAAATATTTGACTATATACAGAATTTTAAGTTTATAACTCTTAAATATTTTATTGTGGTCCTGAAAAGGACCGATTGTTACAGGTTAATATAAACTTTATGATTATTTAACCTCCGAAACCATAAAGAGTACGCCCTTGTCTCTTCAAAGCATATACTACATCCATTGCAGTAACAGTCTTACGCTTGGCGTGTTCAGTGTAAGTAACAGCATCACGGATGACATTTTCTAAGAAGACTTTTAAAACACCACGAGTTTCTTCGTAAATCAAGCCAGAAATACGCTTCACACCACCACGACGAGCCAATCGACGGATTGCTGGTTTTGTAATACCTTGGATATTATCACGCAACACTTTACGATGACGTTTTGCGCCACCTTTACCCAAGCCTTTTCCTCCTTTACCACGACCAGTCATTTTTGGTTATTTAATTTTAAGATAATAGAACACACTGCACGGAAGTCACTGTACTTATGCGTTCTGCTGCAGACGTCTACAGGTATTTATATTAATTTTCTGGACTGAATGTGTGAGAAATAAAAACAGCTGAACGGAGACAAAGATAGGTGATAAATTTATAAGTATTCAATTTGAAATATTTTCATGGTTATTTTATTGTGTATTCAGTATTGTGAATTTGTGAAGTGAAGTGTATTTTTTTTAGAGAAAAAAATAAAAAAGTTTGAGATGGCACGTACAAAGCAAACAGCTCGCAAATCAACTGGTGGAAAAGCTCCAAGAAAGCAGTTGGCTACTAAAGCAGCTCGTAAGAGTGCTCCAGCAACTGGAGGTGTCAAAAAACCACATCGTTATCGTCCCGGAACTGTTGCTCTCCGTGAAATCCGTCGTTACCAGAAGAGCACTGAATTGTTGATCCGCAAATTGCCTTTCCAACGGTTAGTTCGTGAAATCGCACAGGATTTTAAAACTGATTTGCGTTTCCAGAGTTCAGCTGTAATGGCACTGCAAGAAGCCAGTGAAGCTTATTTAGTTGGTCTTTTTGAAGATACCAATTTGTGTGCCATTCATGCTAAGCGTGTTACAATTATGCCAAAAGACATTCAATTGGCAAGACGTATTCGTGGTGAACGTGCTTAAGGCGTTAACGACGCAAATATTATTAAACGGTCCTTTTCAGGACCACAAATAATGACAAAGAGATTAAAAAAAATTCAAAAAACATTATTTTAAGTTAAGATTACCTGATTGTGTATCATGTTAAAATATATTATTATTTTGAAACTTCCTAAATATTTATGCATATAAAGTCGGCAGTACTTACTACCCAAATATATTTAATAATATTAATATTTTCTAAATTTGCAAAAAGTACTTCACATTTAAATTAAATTTTCATTAATTCAACACACCAAAATATCATAAATGCTGGCTAAATTTGTAATTGCTATAAATGATAACAAGAAATATAATTAATTTCTTCTGTGCATCATAAGTTTGTTTGGATATTTCAATTTATAAAAAATAAAATTAAAAACCACAAGAGGATATAAGGATTTTGTATTTTAAAGTCTTTAAAAACATCAAGGTCTTGTGAAATTTTTTTATTACAGTGTTTTAGTTGAAAATGTACAGATTTGATTTTTCATAGACATGCTATCAAGTGCATTTAGAAAGAAAGCATTTTTCAGTTGCAACAAATCATAATATTATAAAAATACAATAAAAAACAAATATTAATATTTGTTTTTTAGGGAATTGAGTTCTTTGGTTTTATTTTTATGCTATTTTATTTAGAAACAATGAAAATATAATATTGTAAAAAAAAAATCCGCCATGTTGAGAAAGTAAGGCATGCGTTTCATTACTCAAATAGTTTTCATTTAATTATAAGAAAACATCGTGATATTTAACTAACATTTCTAATTATTTTAACTGATTGAACTATTAACTTTATGAATAAAATTGTATTAATTCGAAAATATATGTTATAGATAAATTAAAAGCATTCTTGAACTGAAGTATTGAAAAAAAATCATCAAACGTTGACTTCAACAGCAATTTCCTCAGTATTTTGCAATTATGTATAAACACAGCTTTTAAATAAGTGATCTATCGTATTGTTAGAATTAAATCAATAAGTAGTTTCATAAAGTTCAAACTAAAAAGACGAAAATTCTTTGATTTTTTAGAGGAACCCAAGGAAGCAAAAGTCTTTAAGCGTTCAAATAAATTAAATTTTTCTATACCTTCGTTCTTGTTGATTCTCATTGAATTAAGTAACTGAAGTGATCTATTTCGGTTCAAGGAAATATTAAATATATTTAAAAGTGAAAAAGTGTTAAATTCATAATAAAAATGGCTGATAGTGTTGCTGCTTCTCCTGCAATTGTTGCGGAAAAAAAAACCAAGAAGGCTGCCCCAAGTGGTTCAAAGAAACCAAAATCAACTCCAACTCATCCTCCCACTCAGCAAATGGTTGATGCCGCCATTAAGACATTGAAGGAACGTGGTGGTTCTTCGCTTCTTGCAATTAAAAAATACATAGCTGCTACATACAAAGTGGATGTCCAAAAATTGGCTCCATTCATTAAAAAATATTTAAAAGGTGCGGTTGTAAGTGGTAAACTAGTGCAAACTAAAGGAAAGGGTGCAGCTGGATCGTTTAAATTGTCTGCATCAGCAAACAAGGAACCAAAAGCTAAGTCTGCTGAAAAGAAAAAATCTGCTGCCAAACCAAAAGCTGCTGCAGTCGGTGATAAAAAAGTGAAAAATTCATCTGTTGAAAAAAAAGTAAAGAAAACCGCCGCAACAATAAAGAAAAGTGCTGATAAAAAAAAAGTGGAAAAACCTAAAGTGAAAAGTGTGAAAAAAACAAGTGCAGTTAAAGCAAAACCAACAAAAGCCAAGGCTGCTGCCCCCAAGCCTAAAGTACCAAAAGCTAAATCTGCCACAGCATCTGCTGCGAAACCGAAAAAAGCTGTTGCTGCAAAGAAAGTTAAAAAGTAATTTCAATTCAAATGTGAAATTTGAATACAAATCCACAGTCCTTTTCAGGGCTACAAAAAAGTTAATTAAAGAGATATAAAAATAAATCAAAACCTCAATTATTATGTATGTATTTTATAGCTCAGTGTTGAAGAATAATATTTTCTATAAAATATAAATGCTTCGCTTTGGTATTCAGTAGTCTCGAAAAATTGTTTTTTTTTTTAAATTAGTTACATAGGTACATCACATGTAAAAGCATTTGTTATGTTACTAGTTTACAAAAAAAAAGTTATTAATCGCGTCACAAAAAAGTTATTAATCGCATCACAAAAATGCATTTGGTATAAGTATATGTAACTACTTAATACAAATTCAAGTAGGTAAATAAGGAGCAGGACACAGGACTTAAATTATTATTCAAATGAAATGTATTAAAATATTAAATCATAACGATACGTTTTTATTGCAAAAAAAAAAATTAGTTCAGGTAATATTTTCATGAAAAGATTTTAGTATATTTTATTTATTATAAAAAAGTATTACAGAAATACGCTTCACACATAGTTAAAAAGTAATTTCAATTCAAATGTGAAATTTGAATACAAATCCACAGTCCTTTTCAGGGCTACAAAAAAGTTAATTAAAGAGATATAAAAATAAATCAAAACCTCAATTATTATGTATGTATTTTATAGCTCAGTGTTGAAGAATAATATTTTCTATAAAATATAAATGCTTCGCTTTGGTATTCAGTAGTCTCGAAAAATTGTTTTTTTTTTTAAATTAGTTACATAGGTACATCACATGTAAAAGCATTTGTTATGTTACTAGTTTACAAAAAAAAAGTTATTAATCGCGTCACAAAAAAGTTATTAATCGCATCACAAAAATGCATTTGGTATAAGTATATGTAACTACTTAATACAAATTCAAGTAGGTAAATAAGGAGCAGGACACAGGACTTAAATTATTATTCAAATGAAATGTATTAAAATATTAAATCATAACGATACGTTTTTATTGCAAAAAAAAAAATTAGTTCAGGTAATATTTTCATGAAAAGATTTTAGTATATTTTATTTATTATAAAAAAGTATTACACATCGTACTCACGACGTACGCCGGCCAAAAAATATTTTTTTGTGAAAAAAAAAGTTGGTATGATCATTTCGATTATATCTCTTATTTAATTTTTTGCGGCCCTGAAAAGGGCCATTTTGAAGAAATTCAATAAAAAAAATTACTTCGAGCTAGTATACTTGGTTACTGCCTTAGTTCCTTCACTAACAGCATGCTTGGCAAGTTCACCAGGCAACAACAAACGGACGGCAGTTTGAATTTCCCGACTGGTGATTGTAGAACGTTTGTTGTAGTGAGCCAAACGGGAGGCTTCAGCTGCAATCCTTTCAAAAATATCATTCACAAAACTGTTCATAATGCTCATGGCTTTTGAGGAGATTCCAGTATCAGGATGAACTTGTTTAAGCACTTTGTAAATGTAGATTGCGTAACTTTCCTTCCTCTTGCGTTTCTTCTTCTTATCAGTTTTTGTAATATTTTTTTGAGCCTTTCCGGCCTTCTTAGCTGCTTTACCACTAGTTTTGGGCGGCATTTTTTTTTTTAACTAAATTCACTTAATTTCACTGTTTTCACACTGACGTCTGAACGAGAACTGTGTTTTTTTTTTTTTTAACTAAATTCACTTTACTTAACTGTTTTCACACTGTCACTTTATTTCACTGTTGTCACACTGGCGTCTGAACGAGAACTGAGAGAATTTATTTTTTGCTTGTCTATTTATTCTTTATTTGAACGAGAAGTTTGTGACTAAACAACCACCATTTTCAATAGAAATGTTTGTATAAATAGAAGCGGTATTTTATTACTCTGGCAGAAACTCGCAAAGGCCCATCGCCATTGCCAGGTCAGAAGAGACACATGAAAGCGAGCAAGACTGCCAACAAAAAGAAGAAGGAGTTGAAAGAAGATACTCCTAATCCCCTGCCATCAGCCACCGAAGATGGACTAACACCGGCTCCAGCAACAAAAAAAACAACACCGACAACAACGCATGAAAAGGACACAACCCCTAAAAATTCAACAAAGGCCACCACAGTTGCAACAACATCAGCAACACCAGCAGCATCAGGAGCATCGACATTACGGGCTCCAGCCAAAGACGCTACCACCAACAAGCCAACGAAGGCCGACACAGGAATGCCACCGATTTTCTGCTTCTCTGCAAACATTGCGGAGATCGGTAGATTTGCAAAGGCAAACAAACTGGCAATTGTTTTTAAAAACAAGAACACCAGTAAGTCAACAATACTGGCAGGAAACAAGGACTCCTACGAGAAAATCAACAATTTTTTGAAGACAAGGAAAATCGAGTTCACCACCTTCACACCCCGTGAAGACAGGAAGAACTTGGTAACTCTTAAAGGAATACACTATTCCTACACCGCCATCGAGGTTGAAGAGGAGCTTCGCTGCGAAGGACTGTCAGTGATTGGAGTGACGAAATACAAGTCCAAGAAAGCCAAAGGGAAGGAGTACAACAGCTTCGTTGTGGAACTCAACAAATCGTGTGACTTGCGGGAAGTTTACACTAAGACCCTGATAATGAACCACAGAGTTCATTGGGAAAAATTCAAAAATGATGACATACCACAGTGTCACAACTGCCAGAAGAGAGGGCACGTCTCCAAGAATTGTGGAAAGAAATTCGTGTGTGTCAAGTGCAAAGATGACCATGCACCAGGCCAGTGCAAGAGGACATCGAACACTGGAAGTGATGTTTGGTGTGCCAACTGCCAAAAGGAAGGACATCCGGCTAATTATAAAGGTTGCCCAACACTAAAACTCCAACTGACAGAGAGAAACAAGAAGATGGCAGAGAAAAAGGCCCAACAAAATTTTGCTGTGAAGTCAGCATGTGTGCTCACCCGCCCCACAACGAGTTACGCAACAATGGCCAAGAAGGTCGCAGCTAACAAACAAGCAGCCCCCAAAACTCCTGGTCAACAGCAACCAAAAGCACCTGCTTCAACTGTCGCAGCCAAGTTGATTCCAGCTAAGTTGAAGAAGAATACAACTCCTAACCAACAAATAAATCTCAACAGCGAAGTCCAGGAAATTTTCGGTAGCAGCCTATTGTCCATCATCGGAAAAGCCCAGAGTGCAATCACATCGGATTACTCAAAGATGAGCAAAGCAGAAAAGTCCGTGGCGTTGGCCACTTTCATATTCCAAATATGCAACTAAAGAAGCTCCGCATACTGACGTACAATGTAAATTCATTGTACAGCCTGGAAAGAAGGACGTAATTTAATCTGTTTATGAAACAGAACAATCCGGACATTGCCCTCATCAGCGAAACCAACGTCACTCGGAAAAATAATATTGACATCGTTGGATTTAAAACCTTCCGGAAAGACAAAATTGAACACCGAAGAGGGACGGCTGTCTTTATAAAAAACAAAATACTCCCGAATGCCTTCGAAACCACCATAACCGGTCTACTCACCAGCGAAGCCACGGCTGTTACCATCAGACTAGGAAGAGATGACGAGACCCTAACAGTAATAAGCGTATACTTCAAGTGCAGTTCAAATCGCAGAGACATCCTTAAAGACCTTCACGTGCTCAACAGCACTCTAGAGAGAAGCACATATGGGCTCATTGGCGGTGACTTCAACGCAAGGCATCATCGGTGGCTGGACACTACCACGAACAACGAAGGAGAGGCCATAGCTGACTGGTTGGACGACAATAGCGAAGAACATACACTGGTGGTTATATCACAGCCAAAACCTACCTTCCCGAGGACGCCTTCAACATTGGACTTCTTTTTAGTGACGTCGAATCTGGTGCACATTCTCCCCGAACTTCAAAACTATATCTGCACGATATTGCCCAGTTATTCAGACCACGAAGCGGTCCAATTAACTATCCAGCTGAGACAATTCATCAACCTAGAACCCGAGACTAGGGAAAGAGTCATCAACTACAGAAAATTGGATGTTGAGCGCCTACAAAGGGACATAGAGGATAACATAGAACTCCCGCCTATAAATCGCAACCTCGGGAATAGTGAAATTGATAGTGCGGTCAATAACTTAGAAGAGGTAGTTCGCAACGCACTGGACATTCAAAAGCAGCCCAGGACATCTAAGGACAGATACGATCATCTTCCTGAATACGTACAAAACCTGTATAGTCACAGACAGCGGCTTAGAAAACGTCTGCAGAGGATCCACCAACGAGAGCTAAACAGAGTAAACAGTGATTACCAGACAGTCCTAAGCGAACTAAACTGTGTGAACATCATGTTCAGAAACTCCGTCCAACACTACAACAATATCCAATTCCAGAAGAGACTGCAGACGATCAAACCTGGTCCTGATGCCTTCAGGAATATAAATCACCTCATTGGGAAAAACCCACCTTTGCCAGAAAGAATCATCAGCAGTAACGGTGAAGCAACTTCAGCTCAAGACAAAGCCGAGGCATTCGCTGAACACTTCGAAGGAAACTTCACACCAAACCCACCGGCTGACCAAGGTTTCTTGCTAGAAGTTGAGGCGTCCATTCAACTGACTCTTCGTCCAAACCCTGATCAAACAACGTTTAGCGATGCCAATCCTGCAAATGACCCAGTTGACTGCCCACAGTTATGCACCCCAGAGGAGATTGCAGAGATCATCCACTACTCAAAGCCCAAAAAGTCAGCAGGTTTGGACGGAATCTCCAATTTCGTTCTGAAGAGGCTCCCGAACACCATAATGATCTTCCTGGCAATCATCATGAACAACTGCATGAACAACGGATACTTCCCTCAAAACTGGAAAACCGCGAAAATCGTGCCAATTCCAAAGAAAGGCTCTAGCAACTTAGCAACAAACTACAGGCCCATTTCCCTCCTCAGCAACTTCAGTAAAATTCTTGAAGAACTCACTCTGAGGAAACTCAAGGATTTTTGCAGGGAAAACCAGTTAATCCCTGACATGCAGTTTGGTTTCCGAGAACACCACTCAACGCTTCACCCACTGCTTAAATTCCAGCATGACATCACCATCGCCCTCAACAGCCATCGTTGTACCGTCGGATGTTTTCTGGATGTCGAGAAAGCATTTGACAGCGTCTGGACTGATGCACTTATACATAAACTTAACCTGCTTAATTTTCCACAGCCACTTATACAAATTATATTTTCTTTTCTTTCTTCCAGAAAATTTTTCGTTGAAGTTGAGAAGCATAAATCATCAGTGAAGAGCATCAGAGCTGGAGTTGCCCAAGGATCTAAACTTGGACCGTTTTTGTACAACATCTTAACGTCTGACCAACCCACTCCAACCGAATGCGAGAACCTCCTCTATGCGGACGACTCTCTGACGTACGCTTCATCGATGTCCCCACTCTTAGCTTGTCGGAAAGTTGAGGCTCACTTAAGGAAGCTTTTCGAATTTTACAAGAAATGGGGCATCAAAATCAACACCGACAAGTCAGAACTCGTTTGCTTCAGGAGACCAAGTAACGGAAGAGCCACCCGTTCTGCTGGAAGATGTAGAAGCCTTGTGTTAAGACTCCCAGATGGAACATCGATCGCAGCCAAACGAAGTGCGAAGTACCTGGGGATTAATTTCACCGAGCTGCTTCGATTCAACGACCACTCACGTGCTGTCCTTAAAAAGGCAAGTTTTGCATTCCATCGACTGCACCCACTGCTGAGGAAAAGAAATGGACTAAGCCAAAAGACGAAGCTGCTTATTTACAAGCAGCTAATAAGACCCATCATTGGCTACAGCTTTCCAGTATGGTTCACCATATCGAAGACAGCAATGAAGAAACTGGCAGTATTCGAAAGAAAGATCCTTCGCATCTGCACTGGGCTTTACTTCGACCGGCGACGCAACAAACACTACAGGAACGAGCAACTCTACTCTGAAGCCAAAATCATCCCACTGGAAAGATACCTCATGCTAGCAGCAAAGAAGATACTAGGAAACATCGCCAACCACCCCAATCAACTGATTAGAAGGATGACCAGCCAAGAACGACACCCTGAGCCAAGGTACCTTAGTGCCTTGGAAATACTGGAAGAGGGTGTCATACCTGCCATCAACGAAGAAGCAGTACCCTTCTATACTGACCCAGGGTCAGCATATCACCGTGGCTAAGGCCAACACATACCCACCTTCCAACTGGACAACCGGGCATGAACAACCCGAGGATGGAAAAGTCAACCGACTTTAATATTAATTTTATTAATAAATTTTCATTATAAATGTATAATACAATTTTTATGTAAATCCCACATTGTATTAAGTTAGGCCCCTTATGTGCCAACAAATTAATATTATCATAGTACCTTAAGCATTAGTTCTATAAGTCAAATTGTAAATATTATTCATGTTCAATAAACTAATCCTAATCCTAATCCTTACTCTGGCAGAACACAGTGAACAGTGAACGAGTATACTACTACGCTAGTAGTAAATAATTATTTTTTTTGAAATTAAATTGTGAAAAAAAGTGCCAACATGTCGGGTCGTGGTAAAGGTGGAAAAGTGAAGGGAAAGGCAAAGTCGCGCTCAAATCGTGCTGGATTACAATTCCCCGTGGGTCGTATCCATCGGTTACTTCGAAAGGGAAACTATGCTGAGCGTGTGGGAGCTGGTGCCCCAGTGTATTTGGCAGCTGTAATGGAATATTTGGCAGCAGAAGTTTTGGAATTGGCGGGAAATGCTGCTCGCGACAACAAGAAAACCAGAATTATTCCCCGCCATTTGCAATTGGCTATCCGTAATGACGAGGAATTGAACAAATTGCTCTCTGGAGTAACAATTGCCCAAGGTGGTGTTCTTCCTAATATCCAAGCAGTTTTGTTGCCAAAAAAGACAGAAAAGAGTGCTTAAATCAATATTTCGACATTATTAAATAAAAAACCGTCCTTTTCAGGACGACAAATCGATTTTTAAAAGAGGTACAAAATATTTTCTATTGGAATTTATTTATTATAAATGTTGTTGTTGTTGCTGCTGCTTTTTGACATAGTTTTCTAGGTTTTCATACAAAAAAAATTAAAAATCTTAAGAAAAATATATGAAGTTGCGACAAGTAGACAATATAATAAAATAAAATAAATAGTTCAAACATTGTAGATTTAAGAAAAATGAGCATCTGTGTGCACCTATGTACATTGTATTTGTAACTTCGAGGATTTTTTCATTATTTGTGTTTTTTCTTGAAAGTGTGAATTTTTATTCACATAATAAATCATTCATTTTTTTTTTTTCGAAACTGCCTATTTATTAATGTTGCTGCTGCTTTTTGACATAGTTTTCTAGGTTTTCATACAAAAAAAAATATATGAAGTTGCGACAAGTAGACAATATAATAAAATAAAATAAATAGCTAGTTCAAACATTGTAGATTTAAGAAAAATGAGCATCTGTGTGTACCTATGTACATGGTATTTGTAACTTCGAGGATTTTTTCATTATCTGTGTTTTTTCTTGAAAGTGTGAATTTTTATTCAAATAATAAATAATTAAATTTTTTTTCGAAACTGCCTATTTAATAAATATTTGACTATATACAGAATTTTAAGTTTATAACTCTTAAATATTTTATTGTGGTCCTGAAAAGGACCGATTGTTACAGGTTAATATAAACTTTATGATTATTTAACCTCCGAAACCATAAAGAGTACGCCCTTGTCTCTTCAAAGCATATACTACATCCATTGCAGTAACAGTCTTACGCTTGGCGTGTTCAGTGTAAGTAACAGCATCACGGATGACATTTTCTAAGAAGACTTTTAAAACACCACGAGTTTCTTCGTAAATCAAGCCAGAAATACGCTTCACACCACCACGACGAGCCAATCGACGGATTGCTGGTTTTGTAATACCTTGGATATTATCACGCAACACTTTACGATGACGTTTTGCGCCACCTTTACCCAAGCCTTTTCCTCCTTTACCACGACCAGTCATTTTTGGTTATTTAATTTTAAGATAATAGAACACACTGCACGGAAGTCACTGTACTTATGCGTTCTGCTGCAGACGTCTACAGGTATTTATATTAATTTTCTGGACTGAATGTGTGAGAAATAAAAACAGCTGAACGGAGACAAAGATAGGTGATAAATTTATAAGTATTCAATTTGAAATATTTTCATGGTTATTTTATTGTGTATTCAGTATTGTGAATTTGTGAAGTGAAGTGTATTTTTTTTAGAGAAAAAAATAAAAAAGTTTGAGATGGCACGTACAAAGCAAACAGCTCGCAAATCAACTGGTGGAAAAGCTCCAAGAAAGCAGTTGGCTACTAAAGCAGCTCGTAAGAGTGCTCCAGCAACTGGAGGTGTCAAAAAACCACATCGTTATCGTCCCGGAACTGTTGCTCTCCGTGAAATCCGTCGTTACCAGAAGAGCACTGAATTGTTGATCCGCAAATTGCCTTTCCAACGGTTAGTTCGTGAAATCGCACAGGATTTTAAAACTGATTTGCGTTTCCAGAGTTCAGCTGTAATGGCACTGCAAGAAGCCAGTGAAGCTTATTTAGTTGGTCTTTTTGAAGATACCAATTTGTGTGCCATTCATGCTAAGCGTGTTACAATTATGCCAAAAGACATTCAATTGGCAAGACGTATTCGTGGTGAACGTGCTTAAGGCGTTAACGACGCAAATATTATTAAACGGTCCTTTTCAGGACCACAAATAATGACAAAGAGATTAAAAAAAATTCAAAAAACATTATTTTAAGTTAAGATTACCTGATTGTGTATCATGTTAAAATATATTATTATTTTGAAACTTCCTAAATATTTATGCATATAAAGTCGGCAGTACTTACTACCCAAATATATTTAATAATATTAATATTTTCTAAATTTGCAAAAAGTACTTCACATTTAAATTAAATTTTCATTAATTCAACACACCAAAATATCATAAATGCTGGCTAAATTTGTAATTGCTATAAATGATAACAAGAAATATAATTAATTTCTTCTGTGCATCATAAGTTTGTTTGGATATTTCAATTTATAAAAAATAAAATTAAAAACCACAAGAGGATATAAGGATTTTGTATTTTAAAGTCTTTAAAAACATCAAGGTCTTGTGAAATTTTTTTATTACAGTGTTTTAGTTGAAAATGTACAGATTTGATTTTTCATAGACATGCTATCAAGTGCATTTAGAAAGAAAGCATTTTTCAGTTGCAACAAATCATAATATTATAAAAATACAATAAAAAACAAATATTAATATTTGTTTTTTAGGGAATTGAGTTCTTTGGTTTTATTTTTATGCTATTTTATTTAGAAACAATGAAAATATAATATTGTAAAAAAAAAATCCGCCATGTTGAGAAAGTAAGGCATGCGTTTCATTACTCAAATAGTTTTCATTTAATTATAAGAAAACATCGTGATATTTAACTAACATTTCTAATTATTTTAACTGATTGAACTATTAACTTTATGAATAAAATTGTATTAATTCGAAAATATATGTTATAGATAAATTAAAAGCATTCTTGAACTGAAGTATTGAAAAAAAATCATCAAACGTTGACTTCAACAGCAATTTCCTCAGTATTTTGCAATTATGTATAAACACAGCTTTTAAATAAGTGATCTATCGTATTGTTAGAATTAAATCAATAAGTAGTTTCATAAAGTTCAAACTAAAAAGACGAAAATTCTTTGATTTTTTAGAGGAACCCAAGGAAGCAAAAGTCTTTAAGCGTTCAAATAAATTAAATTTTTCTATACCTTCGTTCTTGTTGATTCTCATTGAATTAAGTAACTGAAGTGATCTATTTCGGTTCAAGGAAATATTAAATATATTTAAAAGTGAAAAAGTGTTAAATTCATAATAAAAATGGCTGATAGTGTTGCTGCTTCTCCTGCAATTGTTGCGGAAAAAAAAACCAAGAAGGCTGCCCCAAGTGGTTCAAAGAAACCAAAATCAACTCCAACTCATCCTCCCACTCAGCAAATGGTTGATGCCGCCATTAAGACATTGAAGGAACGTGGTGGTTCTTCGCTTCTTGCAATTAAAAAATACATAGCTGCTACATACAAAGTGGATGTCCAAAAATTGGCTCCATTCATTAAAAAATATTTAAAAGGTGCGGTTGTAAGTGGTAAACTAGTGCAAACTAAAGGAAAGGGTGCAGCTGGATCGTTTAAATTGTCTGCATCAGCAAACAAGGAACCAAAAGCTAAGTCTGCTGAAAAGAAAAAATCTGCTGCCAAACCAAAAGCTGCTGCAGTCGGTGATAAAAAAGTGAAAAATTCATCTGTTGAAAAAAAAGTAAAGAAAACCGCCGCAACAATAAAGAAAAGTGCTGATAAAAAAAAAGTGGAAAAACCTAAAGTGAAAAGTGTGAAAAAAACAAGTGCAGTTAAAGCAAAACCAACAAAAGCCAAGGCTGCTGCCCCCAAGCCTAAAGTACCAAAAGCTAAATCTGCCACAGCATCTGCTGCGAAACCGAAAAAAGCTGTTGCTGCAAAGAAAGTTAAAAAGTAATTTCAATTCAAATGTGAAATTTGAATACAAATCCACAGTCCTTTTCAGGGCTACAAAAAAGTTAATTAAAGAGATATAAAAATAAATCAAAACCTCAATTATTATGTATGTATTTTATAGCTCAGTGTTGAAGAATAATATTTTCTATAAAATATAAATGCTTCGCTTTGGTATTCAGTAGTCTCGAAAAATTGTTTTTTTTTTTAAATTAGTTACATAGGTACATCACATGTAAAAGCATTTGTTATGTTACTAGTTTACAAAAAAAAAGTTATTAATCGCGTCACAAAAAAGTTATTAATCGCATCACAAAAATGCATTTGGTATAAGTATATGTAACTACTTAATACAAATTCAAGTAGGTAAATAAGGAGCAGGACACAGGACTTAAATTATTATTCAAATGAAATGTATTAAAATATTAAATCATAACGATACGTTTTTATTGCAAAAAAAAAAATTAGTTCAGGTAATATTTTCATGAAAAGATTTTAGTATATTTTATTTATTATAAAAAAGTATTACACATCGTACTCACGACGTACGCCGGCCAAAAAATATTTTTTTGTGAAAAAAAAAGTTGGTATGATCATTTCGATTATATCTCTTATTTAATTTTTTGCGGCCCTGAAAAGGGCCATTTTGAAGAAATTCAATAAAAAAAATTACTTCGAGCTAGTATACTTGGTTACTGCCTTAGTTCCTTCACTAACAGCATGCTTGGCAAGTTCACCAGGCAACAACAAACGGACGGCAGTTTGAATTTCCCGACTGGTGATTGTAGAACGTTTGTTGTAGTGAGCCAAACGGGAGGCTTCAGCTGCAATCCTTTCAAAAATATCATTCACAAAACTGTTCATAATGCTCATGGCTTTTGAGGAGATTCCAGTATCAGGATGAACTTGTTTAAGCACTTTGTAAATGTAGATTGCGTAACTTTCCTTCCTCTTGCGTTTCTTCTTCTTATCAGTTTTTGTAATATTTTTTTGAGCCTTTCCGGCCTTCTTAGCTGCTTTACCACTAGTTTTGGGCGGCATTTTTTTTTTTAACTAAATTCACTTAATTTCACTGTTTTCACACTGACGTCTGAACGAGAACTGTGTTTTTTTTTTTTTTAACTAAATTCACTTTACTTAACTGTTTTCACACTGTCACTTTATTTCACTGTTGTCACACTGGCGTCTGAACGAGAACTGAGAGAATTTATTTTTTGCTTGTCTATTTATTCTTTATTTGAACGAGAAGTTTGTGACTAAACAACCACCATTTTCAATAGAAATGTTTGTATAAATAGAAGCGGTATTTTATTACTCTGGCAGAACACAGTGAACAGTGAACGAGTATACTACTACGCTAGTAGTAAATAATTATTTTTTTTGAAATTAAATTGTGAAAAAAAGTGCCAACATGTCGGGTCGTGGTAAAGGTGGAAAAGTGAAGGGAAAGGCAAAGTCGCGCTCAAATCGTGCTGGATTACAATTCCCCGTGGGTCGTATCCATCGGTTACTTCGAAAGGGAAACTATGCTGAGCGTGTGGGAGCTGGTGCCCCAGTGTATTTGGCAGCTGTAATGGAATATTTGGCAGCAGAAGTTTTGGAATTGGCGGGAAATGCTGCTCGCGACAACAAGAAAACCAGAATTATTCCCCGCCATTTGCAATTGGCTATCCGTAATGACGAGGAATTGAACAAATTGCTCTCTGGAGTAACAATTGCCCAAGGTGGTGTTCTTCCTAATATCCAAGCAGTTTTGTTGCCAAAAAAGACAGAAAAGAGTGCTTAAATCAATATTTCGACATTATTAAATAAAAAACCGTCCTTTTCAGGACGACAAATCGATTTTTAAAAGAGGTACAAAATATTTTCTATTGGAATTTATTTATTATAAATGTTGTTGTTGTTGCTGCTGCTTTTTGACATAGTTTTCTAGGTTTTCATACAAAAAAAATTAAAAATCTTAAGAAAAATATATGAAGTTGCGACAAGTAGACAATATAATAAAATAAAATAAATAGTTCAAACATTGTAGATTTAAGAAAAATGAGCATCTGTGTGCACCTATGTACATTGTATTTGTAACTTCGAGGATTTTTTCATTATTTGTGTTTTTTCTTGAAAGTGTGAATTTTTATTCACATAATAAATCATTCATTTTTTTTTTTTCGAAACTGCCTATTTATTAATGTTGCTGCTGCTTTTTGACATAGTTTTCTAGGTTTTCATACAAAAAAAAATATATGAAGTTGCGACAAGTAGACAATATAATAAAATAAAATAAATAGCTAGTTCAAACATTGTAGATTTAAGAAAAATGAGCATCTGTGTGTACCTATGTACATGGTATTTGTAACTTCGAGGATTTTTTCATTATCTGTGTTTTTTCTTGAAAGTGTGAATTTTTATTCAAATAATAAATAATTAAATTTTTTTTCGAAACTGCCTATTTAATAAATATTTGACTATATACAGAATTTTAAGTTTATAACTCTTAAATATTTTATTGTGGTCCTGAAAAGGACCGATTGTTACAGGTTAATATAAACTTTATGATTATTTAACCTCCGAAACCATAAAGAGTACGCCCTTGTCTCTTCAAAGCATATACTACATCCATTGCAGTAACAGTCTTACGCTTGGCGTGTTCAGTGTAAGTAACAGCATCACGGATGACATTTTCTAAGAAGACTTTTAAAACACCACGAGTTTCTTCGTAAATCAAGCCAGAAATACGCTTCACACCACCACGACGAGCCAATCGACGGATTGCTGGTTTTGTAATACCTTGGATATTATCACGCAACACTTTACGATGACGTTTTGCGCCACCTTTACCCAAGCCTTTTCCTCCTTTACCACGACCAGTCATTTTTGGTTATTTAATTTTAAGATAATAGAACACACTGCACGGAAGTCACTTTACTTATGCGTTCTGCTGCAGACGTCTACAGGTATTTATATTAATTTTCTGGACTGAATGTGTGAGAAATAAAAACAGCTGAACGGAGACAAAGATAGGTGATAAATTTATAAGTATTCAATTTGAAATATTTTCATGGTTATTTTATTGTGTATTCAGTATTGTGAATTTGTGAAGTGAAGTGTATTTTTTTTAGAGAAAAAAATAAAAAAGTTTGAGATGGCACGTACAAAGCAAACAGCTCGCAAATCAACTGGTGGAAAAGCTCCAAGAAAGCAGTTGGCTACTAAAGCAGCTCGTAAGAGTGCTCCAGCAACTGGAGGTGTCAAAAAACCACATCGTTATCGTCCCGGAACTGTTGCTCTCCGTGAAATCCGTCGTTACCAGAAGAGCACTGAATTGTTGATCCGCAAATTGCCTTTCCAACGGTTAGTTCGTGAAATCGCACAGGATTTTAAAACTGATTTGCGTTTCCAGAGTTCAGCTGTAATGGCACTGCAAGAAGCCAGTGAAGCTTATTTAGTTGGTCTTTTTGAAGATACCAATTTGTGTGCCATTCATGCTAAGCGTGTTACAATTATGCCAAAAGACATTCAATTGGCAAGACGTATTCGTGGTGAACGTGCTTAAGGCGTTAACGACGCAAATATTATTAAACGGTCCTTTTCAGGACCACAAATAATGACAAAGAGATTAAAAAAAATTCAAAAAACATTATTTTAAGTTAAGATTACCTGATTGTGTATCATGTTAAAATATATTATTATTTTGAAACTTCCTAAATATTTATGCATATAAAGTCGGCAGTACTTACTACCCAAATATATTTAATAATATTAATATTTTCTAAATTTGCAAAAAGTACTTCACATTTAAATTAAATTTTCATTAATTCAACACACCAAAATATCATAAATGCTGGCTAAATTTGTAATTGCTATAAATGATAACAAGAAATATAATTAATTTCTTCTGTGCATCATAAGTTTGTTTGGATATTTCAATTTATAAAAAATAAAATTAAAAACCACAAGAGGATATAAGGATTTTGTATTTTAAAGTCTTTAAAAACATCAAGGTCTTGTGAAATTTTTTTATTACAGTGTTTTAGTTGAAAATGTACAGATTTGATTTTTCATAGACATGCTATCAAGTGCATTTAGAAAGAAAGCATTTTTCAGTTGCAACAAATCATAATATTATAAAAATACAATAAAAAACAAATATTAATATTTGTTTTTTAGGGAATTGAGTTCTTTGGTTTTATTTTTATGCTATTTTATTTAGAAACAATGAAAATATAATATTGTAAAAAAAAAATCCGCCATGTTGAGAAAGTAAGGCATGCGTTTCATTACTCAAATAGTTTTCATTTAATTATAAGAAAACATCGTGATATTTAACTAACATTTCTAATTATTTTAACTGATTGAACTATTAACTTTATGAATAAAATTGTATTAATTCGAAAATATATGTTATAGATAAATTAAAAGCATTCTTGAACTGAAGTATTGAAAAAAAATCATCAAACGTTGACTTCAACAGCAATTTCCTCAGTATTTTGCAATTATGTATAAACACAGCTTTTAAATAAGTGATCTATCGTATTGTTAGAATTAAATCAATAAGTAGTTTCATAAAGTTCAAACTAAAAAGACGAAAATTCTTTGATTTTTTAGAGGAACCCAAGGAAGCAAAAGTCTTTAAGCGTTCAAATAAATTAAATTTTTCTATACCTTCGTTCTTGTTGATTCTCATTGAATTAAGTAACTGAAGTGATCTATTTCGGTTCAAGGAAATATTAAATATATTTAAAAGTGAAAAAGTGTTAAATTCATAATAAAAATGGCTGATAGTGTTGCTGCTTCTCCTGCAATTGTTGCGGAAAAAAAAACCAAGAAGGCTGCCCCAAGTGGTTCAAAGAAACCAAAATCAACTCCAACTCATCCTCCCACTCAGCAAATGGTTGATGCCGCCATTAAGACATTGAAGGAACGTGGTGGTTCTTCGCTTCTTGCAATTAAAAAATACATAGCTGCTACATACAAAGTGGATGTCCAAAAATTGGCTCCATTCATTAAAAAATATTTAAAAGGTGCGGTTGTAAGTGGTAAACTAGTGCAAACTAAAGGAAAGGGTGCAGCTGGATCGTTTAAATTGTCTGCATCAGCAAACAAGGAACCAAAAGCTAAGTCTGCTGAAAAGAAAAAATCTGCTGCCAAACCAAAAGCTGCTGCAGTCGGTGATAAAAAAGTGAAAAATTCATCTGTTGAAAAAAAAGTAAAGAAAACCGCCGCAACAATAAAGAAAAGTGCTGATAAAAAAAAAGTGGAAAAACCTAAAGTGAAAAGTGTGAAAAAAACAAGTGCAGTTAAAGCAAAACCAACAAAAGCCAAGGCTGCTGCCCCCAAGCCTAAAGTACCAAAAGCTAAATCTGCCACAGCATCTGCTGCGAAACCGAAAAAAGCTGTTGCTGCAAAGAAAGTTAAAAAGTAATTTCAATTCAAATGTGAAATTTGAATACAAATCCACAGTCCTTTTCAGGGCTACAAAAAAGTTAATTAAAGAGATATAAAAATAAATCAAAACCTCAATTATTATGTATGTATTTTATAGCTCAGTGTTGAAGAATAATATTTTCTATAAAATATAAATGCTTCGCTTTGGTATTCAGTAGTCTCGAAAAATTGTTTTTTTTTTTAAATTAGTTACATAGGTACATCACATGTAAAAGCATTTGTTATGTTACTAGTTTACAAAAAAAAAGTTATTAATCGCGTCACAAAAAAGTTATTAATCGCATCACAAAAATGCATTTGGTATAAGTATATGTAACTACTTAATACAAATTCAAGTAGGTAAATAAGGAGCAGGACACAGGACTTAAATTATTATTCAAATGAAATGTATTAAAATATTAAATCATAACGATACGTTTTTATTGCAAAAAAAAAAATTAGTTCAGGTAATATTTTCATGAAAAGATTTTAGTATATTTTATTTATTATAAAAAAGTATTACAGAAATACGCTTCACACATAGTTAAAAAGTAATTTCAATTCAAATGTGAAATTTGAATACAAATCCACAGTCCTTTTCAGGGCTACAAAAAAGTTAATTAAAGAGATATAAAAATAAATCAAAACCTCAATTATTATGTATGTATTTTATAGCTCAGTGTTGAAGAATAATATTTTCTATAAAATATAAATGCTTCGCTTTGGTATTCAGTAGTCTCGAAAAATTGTTTTTTTTTTTAAATTAGTTACATAGGTACATCACATGTAAAAGCATTTGTTATGTTACTAGTTTACAAAAAAAAAGTTATTAATCGCGTCACAAAAAAGTTATTAATCGCATCACAAAAATGCATTTGGTATAAGTATATGTAACTACTTAATACAAATTCAAGTAGGTAAATAAGGAGCAGGACACAGGACTTAAATTATTATTCAAATGAAATGTATTAAAATATTAAATCATAACGATACGTTTTTATTGCAAAAAAAAAAATTAGTTCAGGTAATATTTTCATGAAAAGATTTTAGTATATTTTATTTATTATAAAAAAGTATTACACATCGTACTCACGACGTACGCCGGCCAAAAAATATTTTTTTGTGAAAAAAAAAGTTGGTATGATCATTTCGATTATATCTCTTATTTAATTTTTTGCGGCCCTGAAAAGGGCCATTTTGAAGAAATTCAATAAAAAAAATTACTTCGAGCTAGTATACTTGGTTACTGCCTTAGTTCCTTCACTAACAGCATGCTTGGCAAGTTCACCAGGCAACAACAAACGGACGGCAGTTTGAATTTCCCGACTGGTGATTGTAGAACGTTTGTTGTAGTGAGCCAAACGGGAGGCTTCAGCTGCAATCCTTTCAAAAATATCATTCACAAAACTGTTCATAATGCTCATGGCTTTTGAGGAGATTCCAGTATCAGGATGAACTTGTTTAAGCACTTTGTAAATGTAGATTGCGTAACTTTCCTTCCTCTTGCGTTTCTTCTTCTTATCAGTTTTTGTAATATTTTTTTGAGCCTTTCCGGCCTTCTTAGCTGCTTTACCACTAGTTTTGGGCGGCATTTTTTTTTTTAACTAAATTCACTTAATTTCACTGTTTTCACACTGACGTCTGAACGAGAACTGTGTTTTTTTTTTTTTTAACTAAATTCACTTTACTTAACTGTTTTCACACTGTCACTTTATTTCACTGTTGTCACACTGGCGTCTGAACGAGAACTGAGAGAATTTATTTTTTGCTTGTCTATTTATTCTTTATTTGAACGAGAAGTTTGTGACTAAACAACCACCATTTTCAATAGAAATGTTTGTATAAATAGAAGCGGTATTTTATTACTCTGGCAGAACACAGTGAACAGTGAACGAGTATACTACTACGCTAGTAGTAAATAATTATTTTTTTTGAAATTAAATTGTGAAAAAAAGTGCCAACATGTCGGGTCGTGGTAAAGGTGGAAAAGTGAAGGGAAAGGCAAAGTCGCGCTCAAATCGTGCTGGATTACAATTCCCCGTGGGTCGTATCCATCGGTTACTTCGAAAGGGAAACTATGCTGAGCGTGTGGGAGCTGGTGCCCCAGTGTATTTGGCAGCTGTAATGGAATATTTGGCAGCAGAAGTTTTGGAATTGGCGGGAAATGCTGCTCGCGACAACAAGAAAACCAGAATTATTCCCCGCCATTTGCAATTGGCTATCCGTAATGACGAGGAATTGAACAAATTGCTCTCTGGAGTAACAATTGCCCAAGGTGGTGTTCTTCCTAATATCCAAGCAGTTTTGTTGCCAAAAAAGACAGAAAAGAGTGCTTAAATCAATATTTCGACATTATTAAATAAAAAACCGTCCTTTTCAGGACGACAAATCGATTTTTAAAAGAGGTACAAAATATTTTCTATTGGAATTTATTTATTATAAATGTTGTTGTTGTTGCTGCTGCTTTTTGACATAGTTTTCTAGGTTTTCATACAAAAAAAATTAAAAATCTTAAGAAAAATATATGAAGTTGCGACAAGTAGACAATATAATAAAATAAAATAAATAGTTCAAACATTGTAGATTTAAGAAAAATGAGCATCTGTGTGCACCTATGTACATTGTATTTGTAACTTCGAGGATTTTTTCATTATTTGTGTTTTTTCTTGAAAGTGTGAATTTTTATTCACATAATAAATCATTCATTTTTTTTTTTTCGAAACTGCCTATTTATTAATGTTGCTGCTGCTTTTTGACATAGTTTTCTAGGTTTTCATACAAAAAAAAATATATGAAGTTGCGACAAGTAGACAATATAATAAAATAAAATAAATAGCTAGTTCAAACATTGTAGATTTAAGAAAAATGAGCATCTGTGTGTACCTATGTACATGGTATTTGTAACTTCGAGGATTTTTTCATTATCTGTGTTTTTTCTTGAAAGTGTGAATTTTTATTCAAATAATAAATAATTAAATTTTTTTTCGAAACTGCCTATTTAATAAATATTTGACTATATACAGAATTTTAAGTTTATAACTCTTAAATATTTTATTGTGGTCCTGAAAAGGACCGATTGTTACAGGTTAATATAAACTTTATGATTATTTAACCTCCGAAACCATAAAGAGTACGCCCTTGTCTCTTCAAAGCATATACTACATCCATTGCAGTAACAGTCTTACGCTTGGCGTGTTCAGTGTAAGTAACAGCATCACGGATGACATTTTCTAAGAAGACTTTTAAAACACCACGAGTTTCTTCGTAAATCAAGCCAGAAATACGCTTCACACCACCACGACGAGCCAATCGACGGATTGCTGGTTTTGTAATACCTTGGATATTATCACGCAACACTTTACGATGACGTTTTGCGCCACCTTTACCCAAGCCTTTTCCTCCTTTACCACGACCAGTCATTTTTGGTTATTTAATTTTAAGATAATAGAACACACTGCACGGAAGTCACTGTACTTATGCGTTCTGCTGCAGACGTCTACAGGTATTTATATTAATTTTCTGGACTGAATGTGTGAGAAATAAAAACAGCTGAACGGAGACAAAGATAGGTGATAAATTTATAAGTATTCAATTTGAAATATTTTCATGGTTATTTTATTGTGTATTCAGTATTGTGAATTTGTGAAGTGAAGTGTATTTTTTTTAGAGAAAAAAATAAAAAAGTTTGAGATGGCACGTACAAAGCAAACAGCTCGCAAATCAACTGGTGGAAAAGCTCCAAGAAAGCAGTTGGCTACTAAAGCAGCTCGTAAGAGTGCTCCAGCAACTGGAGGTGTCAAAAAACCACATCGTTATCGTCCCGGAACTGTTGCTCTCCGTGAAATCCGTCGTTACCAGAAGAGCACTGAATTGTTGATCCGCAAATTGCCTTTCCAACGGTTAGTTCGTGAAATCGCACAGGATTTTAAAACTGATTTGCGTTTCCAGAGTTCAGCTGTAATGGCACTGCAAGAAGCCAGTGAAGCTTATTTAGTTGGTCTTTTTGAAGATACCAATTTGTGTGCCATTCATGCTAAGCGTGTTACAATTATGCCAAAAGACATTCAATTGGCAAGACGTATTCGTGGTGAACGTGCTTAAGGCGTTAACGACGCAAATATTATTAAACGGTCCTTTTCAGGACCACAAATAATGACAAAGAGATTAAAAAAAATTCAAAAAACATTATTTTAAGTTAAGATTACCTGATTGTGTATCATGTTAAAATATATTATTATTTTGAAACTTCCTAAATATTTATGCATATAAAGTCGGCAGTACTTACTACCCAAATATATTTAATAATATTAATATTTTCTAAATTTGCAAAAAGTACTTCACATTTAAATTAAATTTTCATTAATTCAACACACCAAAATATCATAAATGCTGGCTAAATTTGTAATTGCTATAAATGATAACAAGAAATATAATTAATTTCTTCTGTGCATCATAAGTTTGTTTGGATATTTCAATTTATAAAAAATAAAATTAAAAACCACAAGAGGATATAAGGATTTTGTATTTTAAAGTCTTTAAAAACATCAAGGTCTTGTGAAATTTTTTTATTACAGTGTTTTAGTTGAAAATGTACAGATTTGATTTTTCATAGACATGCTATCAAGTGCATTTAGAAAGAAAGCATTTTTCAGTTGCAACAAATCATAATATTATAAAAATACAATAAAAAACAAATATTAATATTTGTTTTTTAGGGAATTGAGTTCTTTGGTTTTATTTTTATGCTATTTTATTTAGAAACAATGAAAATATAATATTGTAAAAAAAAAATCCGCCATGTTGAGAAAGTAAGGCATGCGTTTCATTACTCAAATAGTTTTCATTTAATTATAAGAAAACATCGTGATATTTAACTAACATTTCTAATTATTTTAACTGATTGAACTATTAACTTTATGAATAAAATTGTATTAATTCGAAAATATATGTTATAGATAAATTAAAAGCATTCTTGAACTGAAGTATTGAAAAAAAATCATCAAACGTTGACTTCAACAGCAATTTCCTCAGTATTTTGCAATTATGTATAAACACAGCTTTTAAATAAGTGATCTATCGTATTGTTAGAATTAAATCAATAAGTAGTTTCATAAAGTTCAAACTAAAAAGACGAAAATTCTTTGATTTTTTAGAGGAACCCAAGGAAGCAAAAGTCTTTAAGCGTTCAAATAAATTAAATTTTTCTATACCTTCGTTCTTGTTGATTCTCATTGAATTAAGTAACTGAAGTGATCTATTTCGGTTCAAGGAAATATTAAATATATTTAAAAGTGAAAAAGTGTTAAATTCATAATAAAAATGGCTGATAGTGTTGCTGCTTCTCCTGCAATTGTTGCGGAAAAAAAAACCAAGAAGGCTGCCCCAAGTGGTTCAAAGAAACCAAAATCAACTCCAACTCATCCTCCCACTCAGCAAATGGTTGATGCCGCCATTAAGACATTGAAGGAACGTGGTGGTTCTTCGCTTCTTGCAATTAAAAAATACATAGCTGCTACATACAAAGTGGATGTCCAAAAATTGGCTCCATTCATTAAAAAATATTTAAAAGGTGCGGTTGTAAGTGGTAAACTAGTGCAAACTAAAGGAAAGGGTGCAGCTGGATCGTTTAAATTGTCTGCATCAGCAAACAAGGAACCAAAAGCTAAGTCTGCTGAAAAGAAAAAATCTGCTGCCAAACCAAAAGCTGCTGCAGTCGGTGATAAAAAAGTGAAAAATTCATCTGTTGAAAAAAAAGTAAAGAAAACCGCCGCAACAATAAAGAAAAGTGCTGATAAAAAAAAAGTGGAAAAACCTAAAGTGAAAAGTGTGAAAAAAACAAGTGCAGTTAAAGCAAAACCAACAAAAGCCAAGGCTGCTGCCCCCAAGCCTAAAGTACCAAAAGCTAAATCTGCCACAGCATCTGCTGCGAAACCGAAAAAAGCTGTTGCTGCAAAGAAAGTTAAAAAGTAATTTCAATTCAAATGTGAAATTTGAATACAAATCCACAGTCCTTTTCAGGGCTACAAAAAAGTTAATTAAAGAGATATAAAAATAAATCAAAACCTCAATTATTATGTATGTATTTTATAGCTCAGTGTTGAAGAATAATATTTTCTATAAAATATAAATGCTTCGCTTTGGTATTCAGTAGTCTCGAAAAATTGTTTTTTTTTTTAAATTAGTTACATAGGTACATCACATGTAAAAGCATTTGTTATGTTACTAGTTTACAAAAAAAAAGTTATTAATCGCGTCACAAAAAAGTTATTAATCGCATCACAAAAATGCATTTGGTATAAGTATATGTAACTACTTAATACAAATTCAAGTAGGTAAATAAGGAGCAGGACACAGGACTTAAATTATTATTCAAATGAAATGTATTAAAATATTAAATCATAACGATACGTTTTTATTGCAAAAAAAAAAATTAGTTCAGGTAATATTTTCATGAAAAGATTTTAGTATATTTTATTTATTATAAAAAAGTATTACAGAAATACGCTTCACACATAGTTAAAAAGTAATTTCAATTCAAATGTGAAATTTGAATACAAATCCACAGTCCTTTTCAGGGCTACAAAAAAGTTAATTAAAGAGATATAAAAATAAATCAAAACCTCAATTATTATGTATGTATTTTATAGCTCAGTGTTGAAGAATAATATTTTCTATAAAATATAAATGCTTCGCTTTGGTATTCAGTAGTCTCGAAAAATTGTTTTTTTTTTTAAATTAGTTACATAGGTACATCACATGTAAAAGCATTTGTTATGTTACTAGTTTACAAAAAAAAAGTTATTAATCGCGTCACAAAAAAGTTATTAATCGCATCACAAAAATGCATTTGGTATAAGTATATGTAACTACTTAATACAAATTCAAGTAGGTAAATAAGGAGCAGGACACAGGACTTAAATTATTATTCAAATGAAATGTATTAAAATATTAAATCATAACGATACGTTTTTATTGCAAAAAAAAAAATTAGTTCAGGTAATATTTTCATGAAAAGATTTTAGTATATTTTATTTATTATAAAAAAGTATTACACATCGTACTCACGACGTACGCCGGCCAAAAAATATTTTTTTGTGAAAAAAAAAGTTGGTATGATCATTTCGATTATATCTCTTATTTAATTTTTTGCGGCCCTGAAAAGGGCCATTTTGAAGAAATTCAATAAAAAAAATTACTTCGAGCTAGTATACTTGGTTACTGCCTTAGTTCCTTCACTAACAGCATGCTTGGCAAGTTCACCAGGCAACAACAAACGGACGGCAGTTTGAATTTCCCGACTGGTGATTGTAGAACGTTTGTTGTAGTGAGCCAAACGGGAGGCTTCAGCTGCAATCCTTTCAAAAATATCATTCACAAAACTGTTCATAATGCTCATGGCTTTTGAGGAGATTCCAGTATCAGGATGAACTTGTTTAAGCACTTTGTAAATGTAGATTGCGTAACTTTCCTTCCTCTTGCGTTTCTTCTTCTTATCAGTTTTTGTAATATTTTTTTGAGCCTTTCCGGCCTTCTTAGCTGCTTTACCACTAGTTTTGGGCGGCATTTTTTTTTTTAACTAAATTCACTTAATTTCACTGTTTTCACACTGACGTCTGAACGAGAACTGTGTTTTTTTTTTTTTTAACTAAATTCACTTTACTTAACTGTTTTCACACTGTCACTTTATTTCACTGTTGTCACACTGGCGTCTGAACGAGAACTGAGAGAATTTATTTTTTGCTTGTCTATTTATTCTTTATTTGAACGAGAAGTTTGTGACTAAACAACCACCATTTTCAATAGAAATGTTTGTATAAATAGAAGCGGTATTTTATTACTCTGGCAGAAACTCGCAAAGGCCCATCGCCATTGCCAGGTCAGAAGAGACACATGAAAGCGAGCAAGACTGCCAACAAAAAGAAGAAGGAGTTGAAAGAAGATACTCCTAATCCCCTGCCATCAGCCACCGAAGATGGACTAACACCGGCTCCAGCAACAAAAAAAACAACACCGACAACAACGCATGAAAAGGACACAACCCCTAAAAATTCAACAAAGGCCACCACAGTTGCAACAACATCAGCAACACCAGCAGCATCAGGAGCATCGACATTACGGGCTCCAGCCAAAGACGCTACCACCAACAAGCCAACGAAGGCCGACACAGGAATGCCACCGATTTTCTGCTTCTCTGCAAACATTGCGGAGATCGGTAGATTTGCAAAGGCAAACAAACTGGCAATTGTTTTTAAAAACAAGAACACCAGTAAGTCAACAATACTGGCAGGAAACAAGGACTCCTACGAGAAAATCAACAATTTTTTGAAGACAAGGAAAATCGAGTTCACCACCTTCACACCCCGTGAAGACAGGAAGAACTTGGTAACTCTTAAAGGAATACACTATTCCTACACCGCCATCGAGGTTGAAGAGGAGCTTCGCTGCGAAGGACTGTCAGTGATTGGAGTGACGAAATACAAGTCCAAGAAAGCCAAAGGGAAGGAGTACAACAGCTTCGTTGTGGAACTCAACAAATCGTGTGACTTGCGGGAAGTTTACACTAAGACCCTGATAATGAACCACAGAGTTCATTGGGAAAAATTCAAAAATGATGACATACCACAGTGTCACAACTGCCAGAAGAGAGGGCACGTCTCCAAGAATTGTGGAAAGAAATTCGTGTGTGTCAAGTGCAAAGATGACCATGCACCAGGCCAGTGCAAGAGGACATCGAACACTGGAAGTGATGTTTGGTGTGCCAACTGCCAAAAGGAAGGACATCCGGCTAATTATAAAGGTTGCCCAACACTAAAACTCCAACTGACAGAGAGAAACAAGAAGATGGCAGAGAAAAAGGCCCAACAAAATTTTGCTGTGAAGTCAGCATGTGTGCTCACCCGCCCCACAACGAGTTACGCAACAATGGCCAAGAAGGTCGCAGCTAACAAACAAGCAGCCCCCAAAACTCCTGGTCAACAGCAACCAAAAGCACCTGCTTCAACTGTCGCAGCCAAGTTGATTCCAGCTAAGTTGAAGAAGAATACAACTCCTAACCAACAAATAAATCTCAACAGCGAAGTCCAGGAAATTTTCGGTAGCAGCCTATTGTCCATCATCGGAAAAGCCCAGAGTGCAATCACATCGGATTACTCAAAGATGAGCAAAGCAGAAAAGTCCGTGGCGTTGGCCACTTTCATATTCCAAATATGCAACTAAAGAAGCTCCGCATACTGACGTACAATGTAAATTCATTGTACAGCCTGGAAAGAAGGACGTAATTTAATCTGTTTATGAAACAGAACAATCCGGACATTGCCCTCATCAGCGAAACCAACGTCACTCGGAAAAATAATATTGACATCGTTGGATTTAAAACCTTCCGGAAAGACAAAATTGAACACCGAAGAGGGACGGCTGTCTTTATAAAAAACAAAATACTCCCGAATGCCTTCGAAACCACCATAACCGGTCTACTCACCAGCGAAGCCACGGCTGTTACCATCAGACTAGGAAGAGATGACGAGACCCTAACAGTAATAAGCGTATACTTCAAGTGCAGTTCAAATCGCAGAGACATCCTTAAAGACCTTCACGTGCTCAACAGCACTCTAGAGAGAAGCACATATGGGCTCATTGGCGGTGACTTCAACGCAAGGCATCATCGGTGGCTGGACACTACCACGAACAACGAAGGAGAGGCCATAGCTGACTGGTTGGACGACAATAGCGAAGAACATACACTGGTGGTTATATCACAGCCAAAACCTACCTTCCCGAGGACGCCTTCAACATTGGACTTCTTTTTAGTGACGTCGAATCTGGTGCACATTCTCCCCGAACTTCAAAACTATATCTGCACGATATTGCCCAGTTATTCAGACCACGAAGCGGTCCAATTAACTATCCAGCTGAGACAATTCATCAACCTAGAACCCGAGACTAGGGAAAGAGTCATCAACTACAGAAAATTGGATGTTGAGCGCCTACAAAGGGACATAGAGGATAACATAGAACTCCCGCCTATAAATCGCAACCTCGGGAATAGTGAAATTGATAGTGCGGTCAATAACTTAGAAGAGGTAGTTCGCAACGCACTGGACATTCAAAAGCAGCCCAGGACATCTAAGGACAGATACGATCATCTTCCTGAATACGTACAAAACCTGTATAGTCACAGACAGCGGCTTAGAAAACGTCTGCAGAGGATCCACCAACGAGAGCTAAACAGAGTAAACAGTGATTACCAGACAGTCCTAAGCGAACTAAACTGTGTGAACATCATGTTCAGAAACTCCGTCCAACACTACAACAATATCCAATTCCAGAAGAGACTGCAGACGATCAAACCTGGTCCTGATGCCTTCAGGAATATAAATCACCTCATTGGGAAAAACCCACCTTTGCCAGAAAGAATCATCAGCAGTAACGGTGAAGCAACTTCAGCTCAAGACAAAGCCGAGGCATTCGCTGAACACTTCGAAGGAAACTTCACACCAAACCCACCGGCTGACCAAGGTTTCTTGCTAGAAGTTGAGGCGTCCATTCAACTGACTCTTCGTCCAAACCCTGATCAAACAACGTTTAGCGATGCCAATCCTGCAAATGACCCAGTTGACTGCCCACAGTTATGCACCCCAGAGGAGATTGCAGAGATCATCCACTACTCAAAGCCCAAAAAGTCAGCAGGTTTGGACGGAATCTCCAATTTCGTTCTGAAGAGGCTCCCGAACACCATAATGATCTTCCTGGCAATCATCATGAACAACTGCATGAACAACGGATACTTCCCTCAAAACTGGAAAACCGCGAAAATCGTGCCAATTCCAAAGAAAGGCTCTAGCAACTTAGCAACAAACTACAGGCCCATTTCCCTCCTCAGCAACTTCAGTAAAATTCTTGAAGAACTCACTCTGAGGAAACTCAAGGATTTTTGCAGGGAAAACCAGTTAATCCCTGACATGCAGTTTGGTTTCCGAGAACACCACTCAACGCTTCACCCACTGCTTAAATTCCAGCATGACATCACCATCGCCCTCAACAGCCATCGTTGTACCGTCGGATGTTTTCTGGATGTCGAGAAAGCATTTGACAGCGTCTGGACTGATGCACTTATACATAAACTTAACCTGCTTAATTTTCCACAGCCACTTATACAAATTATATTTTCTTTTCTTTCTTCCAGAAAATTTTTCGTTGAAGTTGAGAAGCATAAATCATCAGTGAAGAGCATCAGAGCTGGAGTTGCCCAAGGATCTAAACTTGGACCGTTTTTGTACAACATCTTAACGTCTGACCAACCCACTCCAACCGAATGCGAGAACCTCCTCTATGCGGACGACTCTCTGACGTACGCTTCATCGATGTCCCCACTCTTAGCTTGTCGGAAAGTTGAGGCTCACTTAAGGAAGCTTTTCGAATTTTACAAGAAATGGGGCATCAAAATCAACACCGACAAGTCAGAACTCGTTTGCTTCAGGAGACCAAGTAACGGAAGAGCCACCCGTTCTGCTGGAAGATGTAGAAGCCTTGTGTTAAGACTCCCAGATGGAACATCGATCGCAGCCAAACGAAGTGCGAAGTACCTGGGGATTAATTTCACCGAGCTGCTTCGATTCAACGACCACTCACGTGCTGTCCTTAAAAAGGCAAGTTTTGCATTCCATCGACTGCACCCACTGCTGAGGAAAAGAAATGGACTAAGCCAAAAGACGAAGCTGCTTATTTACAAGCAGCTAATAAGACCCATCATTGGCTACAGCTTTCCAGTATGGTTCACCATATCGAAGACAGCAATGAAGAAACTGGCAGTATTCGAAAGAAAGATCCTTCGCATCTGCACTGGGCTTTACTTCGACCGGCGACGCAACAAACACTACAGGAACGAGCAACTCTACTCTGAAGCCAAAATCATCCCACTGGAAAGATACCTCATGCTAGCAGCAAAGAAGATACTAGGAAACATCGCCAACCACCCCAATCAACTGATTAGAAGGATGACCAGCCAAGAACGACACCCTGAGCCAAGGTACCTTAGTGCCTTGGAAATACTGGAAGAGGGTGTCATACCTGCCATCAACGAAGAAGCAGTACCCTTCTATACTGACCCAGGGTCAGCATATCACCGTGGCTAAGGCCAACACATACCCACCTTCCAACTGGACAACCGGGCATGAACAACCCGAGGATGGAAAAGTCAACCGACTTTAATATTAATTTTATTAATAAATTTTCATTATAAATGTATAATACAATTTTTATGTAAATCCCACATTGTATTAAGTTAGGCCCCTTATGTGCCAACAAATTAATATTATCATAGTACCTTAAGCATTAGTTCTATAAGTCAAATTGTAAATATTATTCATGTTCAATAAACTAATCCTAATCCTAATCCTTACTCTGGCAGAACACAGTGAACAGTGAACGAGTATACTACTACGCTAGTAGTAAATAATTATTTTTTTTGAAATTAAATTGTGAAAAAAAGTGCCAACATGTCGGGTCGTGGTAAAGGTGGAAAAGTGAAGGGAAAGGCAAAGTCGCGCTCAAATCGTGCTGGATTACAATTCCCCGTGGGTCGTATCCATCGGTTACTTCGAAAGGGAAACTATGCTGAGCGTGTGGGAGCTGGTGCCCCAGTGTATTTGGCAGCTGTAATGGAATATTTGGCAGCAGAAGTTTTGGAATTGGCGGGAAATGCTGCTCGCGACAACAAGAAAACCAGAATTATTCCCCGCCATTTGCAATTGGCTATCCGTAATGACGAGGAATTGAACAAATTGCTCTCTGGAGTAACAATTGCCCAAGGTGGTGTTCTTCCTAATATCCAAGCAGTTTTGTTGCCAAAAAAGACAGAAAAGAGTGCTTAAATCAATATTTCGACATTATTAAATAAAAAACCGTCCTTTTCAGGACGACAAATCGATTTTTAAAAGAGGTACAAAATATTTTCTATTGGAATTTATTTATTATAAATGTTGTTGTTGTTGCTGCTGCTTTTTGACATAGTTTTCTAGGTTTTCATACAAAAAAAATTAAAAATCTTAAGAAAAATATATGAAGTTGCGACAAGTAGACAATATAATAAAATAAAATAAATAGTTCAAACATTGTAGATTTAAGAAAAATGAGCATCTGTGTGCACCTATGTACATTGTATTTGTAACTTCGAGGATTTTTTCATTATTTGTGTTTTTTCTTGAAAGTGTGAATTTTTATTCACATAATAAATCATTCATTTTTTTTTTTTCGAAACTGCCTATTTATTAATGTTGCTGCTGCTTTTTGACATAGTTTTCTAGGTTTTCATACAAAAAAAAATATATGAAGTTGCGACAAGTAGACAATATAATAAAATAAAATAAATAGCTAGTTCAAACATTGTAGATTTAAGAAAAATGAGCATCTGTGTGTACCTATGTACATGGTATTTGTAACTTCGAGGATTTTTTCATTATCTGTGTTTTTTCTTGAAAGTGTGAATTTTTATTCAAATAATAAATAATTAAATTTTTTTTCGAAACTGCCTATTTAATAAATATTTGACTATATACAGAATTTTAAGTTTATAACTCTTAAATATTTTATTGTGGTCCTGAAAAGGACCGATTGTTACAGGTTAATATAAACTTTATGATTATTTAACCTCCGAAACCATAAAGAGTACGCCCTTGTCTCTTCAAAGCATATACTACATCCATTGCAGTAACAGTCTTACGCTTGGCGTGTTCAGTGTAAGTAACAGCATCACGGATGACATTTTCTAAGAAGACTTTTAAAACACCACGAGTTTCTTCGTAAATCAAGCCAGAAATACGCTTCACACCACCACGACGAGCCAATCGACGGATTGCTGGTTTTGTAATACCTTGGATATTATCACGCAACACTTTACGATGACGTTTTGCGCCACCTTTACCCAAGCCTTTTCCTCCTTTACCACGACCAGTCATTTTTGGTTATTTAATTTTAAGATAATAGAACACACTGCACGGAAGTCACTGTACTTATGCGTTCTGCTGCAGACGTCTACAGGTATTTATATTAATTTTCTGGACTGAATGTGTGAGAAATAAAAACAGCTGAACGGAGACAAAGATAGGTGATAAATTTATAAGTATTCAATTTGAAATATTTTCATGGTTATTTTATTGTGTATTCAGTATTGTGAATTTGTGAAGTGAAGTGTATTTTTTTTAGAGAAAAAAATAAAAAAGTTTGAGATGGCACGTACAAAGCAAACAGCTCGCAAATCAACTGGTGGAAAAGCTCCAAGAAAGCAGTTGGCTACTAAAGCAGCTCGTAAGAGTGCTCCAGCAACTGGAGGTGTCAAAAAACCACATCGTTATCGTCCCGGAACTGTTGCTCTCCGTGAAATCCGTCGTTACCAGAAGAGCACTGAATTGTTGATCCGCAAATTGCCTTTCCAACGGTTAGTTCGTGAAATCGCACAGGATTTTAAAACTGATTTGCGTTTCCAGAGTTCAGCTGTAATGGCACTGCAAGAAGCCAGTGAAGCTTATTTAGTTGGTCTTTTTGAAGATACCAATTTGTGTGCCATTCATGCTAAGCGTGTTACAATTATGCCAAAAGACATTCAATTGGCAAGACGTATTCGTGGTGAACGTGCTTAAGGCGTTAACGACGCAAATATTATTAAACGGTCCTTTTCAGGACCACAAATAATGACAAAGAGATTAAAAAAAATTCAAAAAACATTATTTTAAGTTAAGATTACCTGATTGTGTATCATGTTAAAATATATTATTATTTTGAAACTTCCTAAATATTTATGCATATAAAGTCGGCAGTACTTACTACCCAAATATATTTAATAATATTAATATTTTCTAAATTTGCAAAAAGTACTTCACATTTAAATTAAATTTTCATTAATTCAACACACCAAAATATCATAAATGCTGGCTAAATTTGTAATTGCTATAAATGATAACAAGAAATATAATTAATTTCTTCTGTGCATCATAAGTTTGTTTGGATATTTCAATTTATAAAAAATAAAATTAAAAACCACAAGAGGATATAAGGATTTTGTATTTTAAAGTCTTTAAAAACATCAAGGTCTTGTGAAATTTTTTTATTACAGTGTTTTAGTTGAAAATGTACAGATTTGATTTTTCATAGACATGCTATCAAGTGCATTTAGAAAGAAAGCATTTTTCAGTTGCAACAAATCATAATATTATAAAAATACAATAAAAAACAAATATTAATATTTGTTTTTTAGGGAATTGAGTTCTTTGGTTTTATTTTTATGCTATTTTATTTAGAAACAATGAAAATATAATATTGTAAAAAAAAAATCCGCCATGTTGAGAAAGTAAGGCATGCGTTTCATTACTCAAATAGTTTTCATTTAATTATAAGAAAACATCGTGATATTTAACTAACATTTCTAATTATTTTAACTGATTGAACTATTAACTTTATGAATAAAATTGTATTAATTCGAAAATATATGTTATAGATAAATTAAAAGCATTCTTGAACTGAAGTATTGAAAAAAAATCATCAAACGTTGACTTCAACAGCAATTTCCTCAGTATTTTGCAATTATGTATAAACACAGCTTTTAAATAAGTGATCTATCGTATTGTTAGAATTAAATCAATAAGTAGTTTCATAAAGTTCAAACTAAAAAGACGAAAATTCTTTGATTTTTTAGAGGAACCCAAGGAAGCAAAAGTCTTTAAGCGTTCAAATAAATTAAATTTTTCTATACCTTCGTTCTTGTTGATTCTCATTGAATTAAGTAACTGAAGTGATCTATTTCGGTTCAAGGAAATATTAAATATATTTAAAAGTGAAAAAGTGTTAAATTCATAATAAAAATGGCTGATAGTGTTGCTGCTTCTCCTGCAATTGTTGCGGAAAAAAAAACCAAGAAGGCTGCCCCAAGTGGTTCAAAGAAACCAAAATCAACTCCAACTCATCCTCCCACTCAGCAAATGGTTGATGCCGCCATTAAGACATTGAAGGAACGTGGTGGTTCTTCGCTTCTTGCAATTAAAAAATACATAGCTGCTACATACAAAGTGGATGTCCAAAAATTGGCTCCATTCATTAAAAAATATTTAAAAGGTGCGGTTGTAAGTGGTAAACTAGTGCAAACTAAAGGAAAGGGTGCAGCTGGATCGTTTAAATTGTCTGCATCAGCAAACAAGGAACCAAAAGCTAAGTCTGCTGAAAAGAAAAAATCTGCTGCCAAACCAAAAGCTGCTGCAGTCGGTGATAAAAAAGTGAAAAATTCATCTGTTGAAAAAAAAGTAAAGAAAACCGCCGCAACAATAAAGAAAAGTGCTGATAAAAAAAAAGTGGAAAAACCTAAAGTGAAAAGTGTGAAAAAAACAAGTGCAGTTAAAGCAAAACCAACAAAAGCCAAGGCTGCTGCCCCCAAGCCTAAAGTACCAAAAGCTAAATCTGCCACAGCATCTGCTGCGAAACCGAAAAAAGCTGTTGCTGCAAAGAAAGTTAAAAAGTAATTTCAATTCAAATGTGAAATTTGAATACAAATCCACAGTCCTTTTCAGGGCTACAAAAAAGTTAATTAAAGAGATATAAAAATAAATCAAAACCTCAATTATTATGTATGTATTTTATAGCTCAGTGTTGAAGAATAATATTTTCTATAAAATATAAATGCTTCGCTTTGGTATTCAGTAGTCTCGAAAAATTGTTTTTTTTTTTAAATTAGTTACATAGGTACATCACATGTAAAAGCATTTGTTATGTTACTAGTTTACAAAAAAAAAGTTATTAATCGCGTCACAAAAAAGTTATTAATCGCATCACAAAAATGCATTTGGTATAAGTATATGTAACTACTTAATACAAATTCAAGTAGGTAAATAAGGAGCAGGACACAGGACTTAAATTATTATTCAAATGAAATGTATTAAAATATTAAATCATAACGATACGTTTTTATTGCAAAAAAAAAAATTAGTTCAGGTAATATTTTCATGAAAAGATTTTAGTATATTTTATTTATTATAAAAAAGTATTACAGAAATACGCTTCACACATAGTTAAAAAGTAATTTCAATTCAAATGTGAAATTTGAATACAAATCCACAGTCCTTTTCAGGGCTACAAAAAAGTTAATTAAAGAGATATAAAAATAAATCAAAACCTCAATTATTATGTATGTATTTTATAGCTCAGTGTTGAAGAATAATATTTTCTATAAAATATAAATGCTTCGCTTTGGTATTCAGTAGTCTCGAAAAATTGTTTTTTTTTTTAAATTAGTTACATAGGTACATCACATGTAAAAGCATTTGTTATGTTACTAGTTTACAAAAAAAAAGTTATTAATCGCGTCACAAAAAAGTTATTAATCGCATCACAAAAATGCATTTGGTATAAGTATATGTAACTACTTAATACAAATTCAAGTAGGTAAATAAGGAGCAGGACACAGGACTTAAATTATTATTCAAATGAAATGTATTAAAATATTAAATCATAACGATACGTTTTTATTGCAAAAAAAAAAATTAGTTCAGGTAATATTTTCATGAAAAGATTTTAGTATATTTTATTTATTATAAAAAAGTATTACACATCGTACTCACGACGTACGCCGGCCAAAAAATATTTTTTTGTGAAAAAAAAAGTTGGTATGATCATTTCGATTATATCTCTTATTTAATTTTTTGCGGCCCTGAAAAGGGCCATTTTGAAGAAATTCAATAAAAAAAATTACTTCGAGCTAGTATACTTGGTTACTGCCTTAGTTCCTTCACTAACAGCATGCTTGGCAAGTTCACCAGGCAACAACAAACGGACGGCAGTTTGAATTTCCCGACTGGTGATTGTAGAACGTTTGTTGTAGTGAGCCAAACGGGAGGCTTCAGCTGCAATCCTTTCAAAAATATCATTCACAAAACTGTTCATAATGCTCATGGCTTTTGAGGAGATTCCAGTATCAGGATGAACTTGTTTAAGCACTTTGTAAATGTAGATTGCGTAACTTTCCTTCCTCTTGCGTTTCTTCTTCTTATCAGTTTTTGTAATATTTTTTTGAGCCTTTCCGGCCTTCTTAGCTGCTTTACCACTAGTTTTGGGCGGCATTTTTTTTTTTAACTAAATTCACTTAATTTCACTGTTTTCACACTGACGTCTGAACGAGAACTGTGTTTTTTTTTTTTTTAACTAAATTCACTTTACTTAACTGTTTTCACACTGTCACTTTATTTCACTGTTGTCACACTGGCGTCTGAACGAGAACTGAGAGAATTTATTTTTTGCTTGTCTATTTATTCTTTATTTGAACGAGAAGTTTGTGACTAAACAACCACCATTTTCAATAGAAATGTTTGTATAAATAGAAGCGGTATTTTATTACTCTGGCAGAAACTCGCAAAGGCCCATCGCCATTGCCAGGTCAGAAGAGACACATGAAAGCGAGCAAGACTGCCAACAAAAAGAAGAAGGAGTTGAAAGAAGATACTCCTAATCCCCTGCCATCAGCCACCGAAGATGGACTAACACCGGCTCCAGCAACAAAAAAAACAACACCGACAACAACGCATGAAAAGGACACAACCCCTAAAAATTCAACAAAGGCCACCACAGTTGCAACAACATCAGCAACACCAGCAGCATCAGGAGCATCGACATTACGGGCTCCAGCCAAAGACGCTACCACCAACAAGCCAACGAAGGCCGACACAGGAATGCCACCGATTTTCTGCTTCTCTGCAAACATTGCGGAGATCGGTAGATTTGCAAAGGCAAACAAACTGGCAATTGTTTTTAAAAACAAGAACACCAGTAAGTCAACAATACTGGCAGGAAACAAGGACTCCTACGAGAAAATCAACAATTTTTTGAAGACAAGGAAAATCGAGTTCACCACCTTCACACCCCGTGAAGACAGGAAGAACTTGGTAACTCTTAAAGGAATACACTATTCCTACACCGCCATCGAGGTTGAAGAGGAGCTTCGCTGCGAAGGACTGTCAGTGATTGGAGTGACGAAATACAAGTCCAAGAAAGCCAAAGGGAAGGAGTACAACAGCTTCGTTGTGGAACTCAACAAATCGTGTGACTTGCGGGAAGTTTACACTAAGACCCTGATAATGAACCACAGAGTTCATTGGGAAAAATTCAAAAATGATGACATACCACAGTGTCACAACTGCCAGAAGAGAGGGCACGTCTCCAAGAATTGTGGAAAGAAATTCGTGTGTGTCAAGTGCAAAGATGACCATGCACCAGGCCAGTGCAAGAGGACATCGAACACTGGAAGTGATGTTTGGTGTGCCAACTGCCAAAAGGAAGGACATCCGGCTAATTATAAAGGTTGCCCAACACTAAAACTCCAACTGACAGAGAGAAACAAGAAGATGGCAGAGAAAAAGGCCCAACAAAATTTTGCTGTGAAGTCAGCATGTGTGCTCACCCGCCCCACAACGAGTTACGCAACAATGGCCAAGAAGGTCGCAGCTAACAAACAAGCAGCCCCCAAAACTCCTGGTCAACAGCAACCAAAAGCACCTGCTTCAACTGTCGCAGCCAAGTTGATTCCAGCTAAGTTGAAGAAGAATACAACTCCTAACCAACAAATAAATCTCAACAGCGAAGTCCAGGAAATTTTCGGTAGCAGCCTATTGTCCATCATCGGAAAAGCCCAGAGTGCAATCACATCGGATTACTCAAAGATGAGCAAAGCAGAAAAGTCCGTGGCGTTGGCCACTTTCATATTCCAAATATGCAACTAAAGAAGCTCCGCATACTGACGTACAATGTAAATTCATTGTACAGCCTGGAAAGAAGGACGTAATTTAATCTGTTTATGAAACAGAACAATCCGGACATTGCCCTCATCAGCGAAACCAACGTCACTCGGAAAAATAATATTGACATCGTTGGATTTAAAACCTTCCGGAAAGACAAAATTGAACACCGAAGAGGGACGGCTGTCTTTATAAAAAACAAAATACTCCCGAATGCCTTCGAAACCACCATAACCGGTCTACTCACCAGCGAAGCCACGGCTGTTACCATCAGACTAGGAAGAGATGACGAGACCCTAACAGTAATAAGCGTATACTTCAAGTGCAGTTCAAATCGCAGAGACATCCTTAAAGACCTTCACGTGCTCAACAGCACTCTAGAGAGAAGCACATATGGGCTCATTGGCGGTGACTTCAACGCAAGGCATCATCGGTGGCTGGACACTACCACGAACAACGAAGGAGAGGCCATAGCTGACTGGTTGGACGACAATAGCGAAGAACATACACTGGTGGTTATATCACAGCCAAAACCTACCTTCCCGAGGACGCCTTCAACATTGGACTTCTTTTTAGTGACGTCGAATCTGGTGCACATTCTCCCCGAACTTCAAAACTATATCTGCACGATATTGCCCAGTTATTCAGACCACGAAGCGGTCCAATTAACTATCCAGCTGAGACAATTCATCAACCTAGAACCCGAGACTAGGGAAAGAGTCATCAACTACAGAAAATTGGATGTTGAGCGCCTACAAAGGGACATAGAGGATAACATAGAACTCCCGCCTATAAATCGCAACCTCGGGAATAGTGAAATTGATAGTGCGGTCAATAACTTAGAAGAGGTAGTTCGCAACGCACTGGACATTCAAAAGCAGCCCAGGACATCTAAGGACAGATACGATCATCTTCCTGAATACGTACAAAACCTGTATAGTCACAGACAGCGGCTTAGAAAACGTCTGCAGAGGATCCACCAACGAGAGCTAAACAGAGTAAACAGTGATTACCAGACAGTCCTAAGCGAACTAAACTGTGTGAACATCATGTTCAGAAACTCCGTCCAACACTACAACAATATCCAATTCCAGAAGAGACTGCAGACGATCAAACCTGGTCCTGATGCCTTCAGGAATATAAATCACCTCATTGGGAAAAACCCACCTTTGCCAGAAAGAATCATCAGCAGTAACGGTGAAGCAACTTCAGCTCAAGACAAAGCCGAGGCATTCGCTGAACACTTCGAAGGAAACTTCACACCAAACCCACCGGCTGACCAAGGTTTCTTGCTAGAAGTTGAGGCGTCCATTCAACTGACTCTTCGTCCAAACCCTGATCAAACAACGTTTAGCGATGCCAATCCTGCAAATGACCCAGTTGACTGCCCACAGTTATGCACCCCAGAGGAGATTGCAGAGATCATCCACTACTCAAAGCCCAAAAAGTCAGCAGGTTTGGACGGAATCTCCAATTTCGTTCTGAAGAGGCTCCCGAACACCATAATGATCTTCCTGGCAATCATCATGAACAACTGCATGAACAACGGATACTTCCCTCAAAACTGGAAAACCGCGAAAATCGTGCCAATTCCAAAGAAAGGCTCTAGCAACTTAGCAACAAACTACAGGCCCATTTCCCTCCTCAGCAACTTCAGTAAAATTCTTGAAGAACTCACTCTGAGGAAACTCAAGGATTTTTGCAGGGAAAACCAGTTAATCCCTGACATGCAGTTTGGTTTCCGAGAACACCACTCAACGCTTCACCCACTGCTTAAATTCCAGCATGACATCACCATCGCCCTCAACAGCCATCGTTGTACCGTCGGATGTTTTCTGGATGTCGAGAAAGCATTTGACAGCGTCTGGACTGATGCACTTATACATAAACTTAACCTGCTTAATTTTCCACAGCCACTTATACAAATTATATTTTCTTTTCTTTCTTCCAGAAAATTTTTCGTTGAAGTTGAGAAGCATAAATCATCAGTGAAGAGCATCAGAGCTGGAGTTGCCCAAGGATCTAAACTTGGACCGTTTTTGTACAACATCTTAACGTCTGACCAACCCACTCCAACCGAATGCGAGAACCTCCTCTATGCGGACGACTCTCTGACGTACGCTTCATCGATGTCCCCACTCTTAGCTTGTCGGAAAGTTGAGGCTCACTTAAGGAAGCTTTTCGAATTTTACAAGAAATGGGGCATCAAAATCAACACCGACAAGTCAGAACTCGTTTGCTTCAGGAGACCAAGTAACGGAAGAGCCACCCGTTCTGCTGGAAGATGTAGAAGCCTTGTGTTAAGACTCCCAGATGGAACATCGATCGCAGCCAAACGAAGTGCGAAGTACCTGGGGATTAATTTCACCGAGCTGCTTCGATTCAACGACCACTCACGTGCTGTCCTTAAAAAGGCAAGTTTTGCATTCCATCGACTGCACCCACTGCTGAGGAAAAGAAATGGACTAAGCCAAAAGACGAAGCTGCTTATTTACAAGCAGCTAATAAGACCCATCATTGGCTACAGCTTTCCAGTATGGTTCACCATATCGAAGACAGCAATGAAGAAACTGGCAGTATTCGAAAGAAAGATCCTTCGCATCTGCACTGGGCTTTACTTCGACCGGCGACGCAACAAACACTACAGGAACGAGCAACTCTACTCTGAAGCCAAAATCATCCCACTGGAAAGATACCTCATGCTAGCAGCAAAGAAGATACTAGGAAACATCGCCAACCACCCCAATCAACTGATTAGAAGGATGACCAGCCAAGAACGACACCCTGAGCCAAGGTACCTTAGTGCCTTGGAAATACTGGAAGAGGGTGTCATACCTGCCATCAACGAAGAAGCAGTACCCTTCTATACTGACCCAGGGTCAGCATATCACCGTGGCTAAGGCCAACACATACCCACCTTCCAACTGGACAACCGGGCATGAACAACCCGAGGATGGAAAAGTCAACCGACTTTAATATTAATTTTATTAATAAATTTTCATTATAAATGTATAATACAATTTTTATGTAAATCCCACATTGTATTAAGTTAGGCCCCTTATGTGCCAACAAATTAATATTATCATAGTACCTTAAGCATTAGTTCTATAAGTCAAATTGTAAATATTATTCATGTTCAATAAACTAATCCTAATCCTAATCCTTACTCTGGCAGAACACAGTGAACAGTGAACGAGTATACTACTACGCTAGTAGTAAATAATTATTTTTTTTGAAATTAAATTGTGAAAAAAAGTGCCAACATGTCGGGTCGTGGTAAAGGTGGAAAAGTGAAGGGAAAGGCAAAGTCGCGCTCAAATCGTGCTGGATTACAATTCCCCGTGGGTCGTATCCATCGGTTACTTCGAAAGGGAAACTATGCTGAGCGTGTGGGAGCTGGTGCCCCAGTGTATTTGGCAGCTGTAATGGAATATTTGGCAGCAGAAGTTTTGGAATTGGCGGGAAATGCTGCTCGCGACAACAAGAAAACCAGAATTATTCCCCGCCATTTGCAATTGGCTATCCGTAATGACGAGGAATTGAACAAATTGCTCTCTGGAGTAACAATTGCCCAAGGTGGTGTTCTTCCTAATATCCAAGCAGTTTTGTTGCCAAAAAAGACAGAAAAGAGTGCTTAAATCAATATTTCGACATTATTAAATAAAAAACCGTCCTTTTCAGGACGACAAATCGATTTTTAAAAGAGGTACAAAATATTTTCTATTGGAATTTATTTATTATAAATGTTGTTGTTGTTGCTGCTGCTTTTTGACATAGTTTTCTAGGTTTTCATACAAAAAAAATTAAAAATCTTAAGAAAAATATATGAAGTTGCGACAAGTAGACAATATAATAAAATAAAATAAATAGTTCAAACATTGTAGATTTAAGAAAAATGAGCATCTGTGTGCACCTATGTACATTGTATTTGTAACTTCGAGGATTTTTTCATTATTTGTGTTTTTTCTTGAAAGTGTGAATTTTTATTCACATAATAAATCATTCATTTTTTTTTTTTCGAAACTGCCTATTTATTAATGTTGCTGCTGCTTTTTGACATAGTTTTCTAGGTTTTCATACAAAAAAAAATATATGAAGTTGCGACAAGTAGACAATATAATAAAATAAAATAAATAGCTAGTTCAAACATTGTAGATTTAAGAAAAATGAGCATCTGTGTGTACCTATGTACATGGTATTTGTAACTTCGAGGATTTTTTCATTATCTGTGTTTTTTCTTGAAAGTGTGAATTTTTATTCAAATAATAAATAATTAAATTTTTTTTCGAAACTGCCTATTTAATAAATATTTGACTATATACAGAATTTTAAGTTTATAACTCTTAAATATTTTATTGTGGTCCTGAAAAGGACCGATTGTTACAGGTTAATATAAACTTTATGATTATTTAACCTCCGAAACCATAAAGAGTACGCCCTTGTCTCTTCAAAGCATATACTACATCCATTGCAGTAACAGTCTTACGCTTGGCGTGTTCAGTGTAAGTAACAGCATCACGGATGACATTTTCTAAGAAGACTTTTAAAACACCACGAGTTTCTTCGTAAATCAAGCCAGAAATACGCTTCACACCACCACGACGAGCCAATCGACGGATTGCTGGTTTTGTAATACCTTGGATATTATCACGCAACACTTTACGATGACGTTTTGCGCCACCTTTACCCAAGCCTTTTCCTCCTTTACCACGACCAGTCATTTTTGGTTATTTAATTTTAAGATAATAGAACACACTGCACGGAAGTCACTGTACTTATGCGTTCTGCTGCAGACGTCTACAGGTATTTATATTAATTTTCTGGACTGAATGTGTGAGAAATAAAAACAGCTGAACGGAGACAAAGATAGGTGATAAATTTATAAGTATTCAATTTGAAATATTTTCATGGTTATTTTATTGTGTATTCAGTATTGTGAATTTGTGAAGTGAAGTGTATTTTTTTTAGAGAAAAAAATAAAAAAGTTTGAGATGGCACGTACAAAGCAAACAGCTCGCAAATCAACTGGTGGAAAAGCTCCAAGAAAGCAGTTGGCTACTAAAGCAGCTCGTAAGAGTGCTCCAGCAACTGGAGGTGTCAAAAAACCACATCGTTATCGTCCCGGAACTGTTGCTCTCCGTGAAATCCGTCGTTACCAGAAGAGCACTGAATTGTTGATCCGCAAATTGCCTTTCCAACGGTTAGTTCGTGAAATCGCACAGGATTTTAAAACTGATTTGCGTTTCCAGAGTTCAGCTGTAATGGCACTGCAAGAAGCCAGTGAAGCTTATTTAGTTGGTCTTTTTGAAGATACCAATTTGTGTGCCATTCATGCTAAGCGTGTTACAATTATGCCAAAAGACATTCAATTGGCAAGACGTATTCGTGGTGAACGTGCTTAAGGCGTTAACGACGCAAATATTATTAAACGGTCCTTTTCAGGACCACAAATAATGACAAAGAGATTAAAAAAAATTCAAAAAACATTATTTTAAGTTAAGATTACCTGATTGTGTATCATGTTAAAATATATTATTATTTTGAAACTTCCTAAATATTTATGCATATAAAGTCGGCAGTACTTACTACCCAAATATATTTAATAATATTAATATTTTCTAAATTTGCAAAAAGTACTTCACATTTAAATTAAATTTTCATTAATTCAACACACCAAAATATCATAAATGCTGGCTAAATTTGTAATTGCTATAAATGATAACAAGAAATATAATTAATTTCTTCTGTGCATCATAAGTTTGTTTGGATATTTCAATTTATAAAAAATAAAATTAAAAACCACAAGAGGATATAAGGATTTTGTATTTTAAAGTCTTTAAAAACATCAAGGTCTTGTGAAATTTTTTTATTACAGTGTTTTAGTTGAAAATGTACAGATTTGATTTTTCATAGACATGCTATCAAGTGCATTTAGAAAGAAAGCATTTTTCAGTTGCAACAAATCATAATATTATAAAAATACAATAAAAAACAAATATTAATATTTGTTTTTTAGGGAATTGAGTTCTTTGGTTTTATTTTTATGCTATTTTATTTAGAAACAATGAAAATATAATATTGTAAAAAAAAAATCCGCCATGTTGAGAAAGTAAGGCATGCGTTTCATTACTCAAATAGTTTTCATTTAATTATAAGAAAACATCGTGATATTTAACTAACATTTCTAATTATTTTAACTGATTGAACTATTAACTTTATGAATAAAATTGTATTAATTCGAAAATATATGTTATAGATAAATTAAAAGCATTCTTGAACTGAAGTATTGAAAAAAAATCATCAAACGTTGACTTCAACAGCAATTTCCTCAGTATTTTGCAATTATGTATAAACACAGCTTTTAAATAAGTGATCTATCGTATTGTTAGAATTAAATCAATAAGTAGTTTCATAAAGTTCAAACTAAAAAGACGAAAATTCTTTGATTTTTTAGAGGAACCCAAGGAAGCAAAAGTCTTTAAGCGTTCAAATAAATTAAATTTTTCTATACCTTCGTTCTTGTTGATTCTCATTGAATTAAGTAACTGAAGTGATCTATTTCGGTTCAAGGAAATATTAAATATATTTAAAAGTGAAAAAGTGTTAAATTCATAATAAAAATGGCTGATAGTGTTGCTGCTTCTCCTGCAATTGTTGCGGAAAAAAAAACCAAGAAGGCTGCCCCAAGTGGTTCAAAGAAACCAAAATCAACTCCAACTCATCCTCCCACTCAGCAAATGGTTGATGCCGCCATTAAGACATTGAAGGAACGTGGTGGTTCTTCGCTTCTTGCAATTAAAAAATACATAGCTGCTACATACAAAGTGGATGTCCAAAAATTGGCTCCATTCATTAAAAAATATTTAAAAGGTGCGGTTGTAAGTGGTAAACTAGTGCAAACTAAAGGAAAGGGTGCAGCTGGATCGTTTAAATTGTCTGCATCAGCAAACAAGGAACCAAAAGCTAAGTCTGCTGAAAAGAAAAAATCTGCTGCCAAACCAAAAGCTGCTGCAGTCGGTGATAAAAAAGTGAAAAATTCATCTGTTGAAAAAAAAGTAAAGAAAACCGCCGCAACAATAAAGAAAAGTGCTGATAAAAAAAAAGTGGAAAAACCTAAAGTGAAAAGTGTGAAAAAAACAAGTGCAGTTAAAGCAAAACCAACAAAAGCCAAGGCTGCTGCCCCCAAGCCTAAAGTACCAAAAGCTAAATCTGCCACAGCATCTGCTGCGAAACCGAAAAAAGCTGTTGCTGCAAAGAAAGTTAAAAAGTAATTTCAATTCAAATGTGAAATTTGAATACAAATCCACAGTCCTTTTCAGGGCTACAAAAAAGTTAATTAAAGAGATATAAAAATAAATCAAAACCTCAATTATTATGTATGTATTTTATAGCTCAGTGTTGAAGAATAATATTTTCTATAAAATATAAATGCTTCGCTTTGGTATTCAGTAGTCTCGAAAAATTGTTTTTTTTTTTAAATTAGTTACATAGGTACATCACATGTAAAAGCATTTGTTATGTTACTAGTTTACAAAAAAAAAGTTATTAATCGCGTCACAAAAAAGTTATTAATCGCATCACAAAAATGCATTTGGTATAAGTATATGTAACTACTTAATACAAATTCAAGTAGGTAAATAAGGAGCAGGACACAGGACTTAAATTATTATTCAAATGAAATGTATTAAAATATTAAATCATAACGATACGTTTTTATTGCAAAAAAAAAAATTAGTTCAGGTAATATTTTCATGAAAAGATTTTAGTATATTTTATTTATTATAAAAAAGTATTACAGAAATACGCTTCACACATAGTTAAAAAGTAATTTCAATTCAAATGTGAAATTTGAATACAAATCCACAGTCCTTTTCAGGGCTACAAAAAAGTTAATTAAAGAGATATAAAAATAAATCAAAACCTCAATTATTATGTATGTATTTTATAGCTCAGTGTTGAAGAATAATATTTTCTATAAAATATAAATGCTTCGCTTTGGTATTCAGTAGTCTCGAAAAATTGTTTTTTTTTTTAAATTAGTTACATAGGTACATCACATGTAAAAGCATTTGTTATGTTACTAGTTTACAAAAAAAAAGTTATTAATCGCGTCACAAAAAAGTTATTAATCGCATCACAAAAATGCATTTGGTATAAGTATATGTAACTACTTAATACAAATTCAAGTAGGTAAATAAGGAGCAGGACACAGGACTTAAATTATTATTCAAATGAAATGTATTAAAATATTAAATCATAACGATACGTTTTTATTGCAAAAAAAAAAATTAGTTCAGGTAATATTTTCATGAAAAGATTTTAGTATATTTTATTTATTATAAAAAAGTATTACACATCGTACTCACGACGTACGCCGGCCAAAAAATATTTTTTTGTGAAAAAAAAAGTTGGTATGATCATTTCGATTATATCTCTTATTTAATTTTTTGCGGCCCTGAAAAGGGCCATTTTGAAGAAATTCAATAAAAAAAATTACTTCGAGCTAGTATACTTGGTTACTGCCTTAGTTCCTTCACTAACAGCATGCTTGGCAAGTTCACCAGGCAACAACAAACGGACGGCAGTTTGAATTTCCCGACTGGTGATTGTAGAACGTTTGTTGTAGTGAGCCAAACGGGAGGCTTCAGCTGCAATCCTTTCAAAAATATCATTCACAAAACTGTTCATAATGCTCATGGCTTTTGAGGAGATTCCAGTATCAGGATGAACTTGTTTAAGCACTTTGTAAATGTAGATTGCGTAACTTTCCTTCCTCTTGCGTTTCTTCTTCTTATCAGTTTTTGTAATATTTTTTTGAGCCTTTCCGGCCTTCTTAGCTGCTTTACCACTAGTTTTGGGCGGCATTTTTTTTTTTAACTAAATTCACTTAATTTCACTGTTTTCACACTGACGTCTGAACGAGAACTGTGTTTTTTTTTTTTTTAACTAAATTCACTTTACTTAACTGTTTTCACACTGTCACTTTATTTCACTGTTGTCACACTGGCGTCTGAACGAGAACTGAGAGAATTTATTTTTTGCTTGTCTATTTATTCTTTATTTGAACGAGAAGTTTGTGACTAAACAACCACCATTTTCAATAGAAATGTTTGTATAAATAGAAGCGGTATTTTATTACTCTGGCAGAACACAGTGAACAGTGAACGAGTATACTACTACGCTAGTAGTAAATAATTATTTTTTTTGAAATTAAATTGTGAAAAAAAGTGCCAACATGTCGGGTCGTGGTAAAGGTGGAAAAGTGAAGGGAAAGGCAAAGTCGCGCTCAAATCGTGCTGGATTACAATTCCCCGTGGGTCGTATCCATCGGTTACTTCGAAAGGGAAACTATGCTGAGCGTGTGGGAGCTGGTGCCCCAGTGTATTTGGCAGCTGTAATGGAATATTTGGCAGCAGAAGTTTTGGAATTGGCGGGAAATGCTGCTCGCGACAACAAGAAAACCAGAATTATTCCCCGCCATTTGCAATTGGCTATCCGTAATGACGAGGAATTGAACAAATTGCTCTCTGGAGTAACAATTGCCCAAGGTGGTGTTCTTCCTAATATCCAAGCAGTTTTGTTGCCAAAAAAGACAGAAAAGAGTGCTTAAATCAATATTTCGACATTATTAAATAAAAAACCGTCCTTTTCAGGACGACAAATCGATTTTTAAAAGAGGTACAAAATATTTTCTATTGGAATTTATTTATTATAAATGTTGTTGTTGTTGCTGCTGCTTTTTGACATAGTTTTCTAGGTTTTCATACAAAAAAAATTAAAAATCTTAAGAAAAATATATGAAGTTGCGACAAGTAGACAATATAATAAAATAAAATAAATAGTTCAAACATTGTAGATTTAAGAAAAATGAGCATCTGTGTGCACCTATGTACATTGTATTTGTAACTTCGAGGATTTTTTCATTATTTGTGTTTTTTCTTGAAAGTGTGAATTTTTATTCACATAATAAATCATTCATTTTTTTTTTTTCGAAACTGCCTATTTATTAATGTTGCTGCTGCTTTTTGACATAGTTTTCTAGGTTTTCATACAAAAAAAAATATATGAAGTTGCGACAAGTAGACAATATAATAAAATAAAATAAATAGCTAGTTCAAACATTGTAGATTTAAGAAAAATGAGCATCTGTGTGTACCTATGTACATGGTATTTGTAACTTCGAGGATTTTTTCATTATCTGTGTTTTTTCTTGAAAGTGTGAATTTTTATTCAAATAATAAATAATTAAATTTTTTTTCGAAACTGCCTATTTAATAAATATTTGACTATATACAGAATTTTAAGTTTATAACTCTTAAATATTTTATTGTGGTCCTGAAAAGGACCGATTGTTACAGGTTAATATAAACTTTATGATTATTTAACCTCCGAAACCATAAAGAGTACGCCCTTGTCTCTTCAAAGCATATACTACATCCATTGCAGTAACAGTCTTACGCTTGGCGTGTTCAGTGTAAGTAACAGCATCACGGATGACATTTTCTAAGAAGACTTTTAAAACACCACGAGTTTCTTCGTAAATCAAGCCAGAAATACGCTTCACACCACCACGACGAGCCAATCGACGGATTGCTGGTTTTGTAATACCTTGGATATTATCACGCAACACTTTACGATGACGTTTTGCGCCACCTTTACCCAAGCCTTTTCCTCCTTTACCACGACCAGTCATTTTTGGTTATTTAATTTTAAGATAATAGAACACACTGCACGGAAGTCACTGTACTTATGCGTTCTGCTGCAGACGTCTACAGGTATTTATATTAATTTTCTGGACTGAATGTGTGAGAAATAAAAACAGCTGAACGGAGACAAAGATAGGTGATAAATTTATAAGTATTCAATTTGAAATATTTTCATGGTTATTTTATTGTGTATTCAGTATTGTGAATTTGTGAAGTGAAGTGTATTTTTTTTAGAGAAAAAAATAAAAAAGTTTGAGATGGCACGTACAAAGCAAACAGCTCGCAAATCAACTGGTGGAAAAGCTCCAAGAAAGCAGTTGGCTACTAAAGCAGCTCGTAAGAGTGCTCCAGCAACTGGAGGTGTCAAAAAACCACATCGTTATCGTCCCGGAACTGTTGCTCTCCGTGAAATCCGTCGTTACCAGAAGAGCACTGAATTGTTGATCCGCAAATTGCCTTTCCAACGGTTAGTTCGTGAAATCGCACAGGATTTTAAAACTGATTTGCGTTTCCAGAGTTCAGCTGTAATGGCACTGCAAGAAGCCAGTGAAGCTTATTTAGTTGGTCTTTTTGAAGATACCAATTTGTGTGCCATTCATGCTAAGCGTGTTACAATTATGCCAAAAGACATTCAATTGGCAAGACGTATTCGTGGTGAACGTGCTTAAGGCGTTAACGACGCAAATATTATTAAACGGTCCTTTTCAGGACCACAAATAATGACAAAGAGATTAAAAAAAATTCAAAAAACATTATTTTAAGTTAAGATTACCTGATTGTGTATCATGTTAAAATATATTATTATTTTGAAACTTCCTAAATATTTATGCATATAAAGTCGGCAGTACTTACTACCCAAATATATTTAATAATATTAATATTTTCTAAATTTGCAAAAAGTACTTCACATTTAAATTAAATTTTCATTAATTCAACACACCAAAATATCATAAATGCTGGCTAAATTTGTAATTGCTATAAATGATAACAAGAAATATAATTAATTTCTTCTGTGCATCATAAGTTTGTTTGGATATTTCAATTTATAAAAAATAAAATTAAAAACCACAAGAGGATATAAGGATTTTGTATTTTAAAGTCTTTAAAAACATCAAGGTCTTGTGAAATTTTTTTATTACAGTGTTTTAGTTGAAAATGTACAGATTTGATTTTTCATAGACATGCTATCAAGTGCATTTAGAAAGAAAGCATTTTTCAGTTGCAACAAATCATAATATTATAAAAATACAATAAAAAACAAATATTAATATTTGTTTTTTAGGGAATTGAGTTCTTTGGTTTTATTTTTATGCTATTTTATTTAGAAACAATGAAAATATAATATTGTAAAAAAAAAATCCGCCATGTTGAGAAAGTAAGGCATGCGTTTCATTACTCAAATAGTTTTCATTTAATTATAAGAAAACATCGTGATATTTAACTAACATTTCTAATTATTTTAACTGATTGAACTATTAACTTTATGAATAAAATTGTATTAATTCGAAAATATATGTTATAGATAAATTAAAAGCATTCTTGAACTGAAGTATTGAAAAAAAATCATCAAACGTTGACTTCAACAGCAATTTCCTCAGTATTTTGCAATTATGTATAAACACAGCTTTTAAATAAGTGATCTATCGTATTGTTAGAATTAAATCAATAAGTAGTTTCATAAAGTTCAAACTAAAAAGACGAAAATTCTTTGATTTTTTAGAGGAACCCAAGGAAGCAAAAGTCTTTAAGCGTTCAAATAAATTAAATTTTTCTATACCTTCGTTCTTGTTGATTCTCATTGAATTAAGTAACTGAAGTGATCTATTTCGGTTCAAGGAAATATTAAATATATTTAAAAGTGAAAAAGTGTTAAATTCATAATAAAAATGGCTGATAGTGTTGCTGCTTCTCCTGCAATTGTTGCGGAAAAAAAAACCAAGAAGGCTGCCCCAAGTGGTTCAAAGAAACCAAAATCAACTCCAACTCATCCTCCCACTCAGCAAATGGTTGATGCCGCCATTAAGACATTGAAGGAACGTGGTGGTTCTTCGCTTCTTGCAATTAAAAAATACATAGCTGCTACATACAAAGTGGATGTCCAAAAATTGGCTCCATTCATTAAAAAATATTTAAAAGGTGCGGTTGTAAGTGGTAAACTAGTGCAAACTAAAGGAAAGGGTGCAGCTGGATCGTTTAAATTGTCTGCATCAGCAAACAAGGAACCAAAAGCTAAGTCTGCTGAAAAGAAAAAATCTGCTGCCAAACCAAAAGCTGCTGCAGTCGGTGATAAAAAAGTGAAAAATTCATCTGTTGAAAAAAAAGTAAAGAAAACCGCCGCAACAATAAAGAAAAGTGCTGATAAAAAAAAAGTGGAAAAACCTAAAGTGAAAAGTGTGAAAAAAACAAGTGCAGTTAAAGCAAAACCAACAAAAGCCAAGGCTGCTGCCCCCAAGCCTAAAGTACCAAAAGCTAAATCTGCCACAGCATCTGCTGCGAAACCGAAAAAAGCTGTTGCTGCAAAGAAAGTTAAAAAGTAATTTCAATTCAAATGTGAAATTTGAATACAAATCCACAGTCCTTTTCAGGGCTACAAAAAAGTTAATTAAAGAGATATAAAAATAAATCAAAACCTCAATTATTATGTATGTATTTTATAGCTCAGTGTTGAAGAATAATATTTTCTATAAAATATAAATGCTTCGCTTTGGTATTCAGTAGTCTCGAAAAATTGTTTTTTTTTTTAAATTAGTTACATAGGTACATCACATGTAAAAGCATTTGTTATGTTACTAGTTTACAAAAAAAAAGTTATTAATCGCGTCACAAAAAAGTTATTAATCGCATCACAAAAATGCATTTGGTATAAGTATATGTAACTACTTAATACAAATTCAAGTAGGTAAATAAGGAGCAGGACACAGGACTTAAATTATTATTCAAATGAAATGTATTAAAATATTAAATCATAACGATACGTTTTTATTGCAAAAAAAAAAATTAGTTCAGGTAATATTTTCATGAAAAGATTTTAGTATATTTTATTTATTATAAAAAAGTATTACAGAAATACGCTTCACACATAGTTAAAAAGTAATTTCAATTCAAATGTGAAATTTGAATACAAATCCACAGTCCTTTTCAGGGCTACAAAAAAGTTAATTAAAGAGATATAAAAATAAATCAAAACCTCAATTATTATGTATGTATTTTATAGCTCAGTGTTGAAGAATAATATTTTCTATAAAATATAAATGCTTCGCTTTGGTATTCAGTAGTCTCGAAAAATTGTTTTTTTTTTTAAATTAGTTACATAGGTACATCACATGTAAAAGCATTTGTTATGTTACTAGTTTACAAAAAAAAAGTTATTAATCGCGTCACAAAAAAGTTATTAATCGCATCACAAAAATGCATTTGGTATAAGTATATGTAACTACTTAATACAAATTCAAGTAGGTAAATAAGGAGCAGGACACAGGACTTAAATTATTATTCAAATGAAATGTATTAAAATATTAAATCATAACGATACGTTTTTATTGCAAAAAAAAAAATTAGTTCAGGTAATATTTTCATGAAAAGATTTTAGTATATTTTATTTATTATAAAAAAGTATTACACATCGTACTCACGACGTACGCCGGCCAAAAAATATTTTTTTGTGAAAAAAAAAGTTGGTATGATCATTTCGATTATATCTCTTATTTAATTTTTTGCGGCCCTGAAAAGGGCCATTTTGAAGAAATTCAATAAAAAAAATTACTTCGAGCTAGTATACTTGGTTACTGCCTTAGTTCCTTCACTAACAGCATGCTTGGCAAGTTCACCAGGCAACAACAAACGGACGGCAGTTTGAATTTCCCGACTGGTGATTGTAGAACGTTTGTTGTAGTGAGCCAAACGGGAGGCTTCAGCTGCAATCCTTTCAAAAATATCATTCACAAAACTGTTCATAATGCTCATGGCTTTTGAGGAGATTCCAGTATCAGGATGAACTTGTTTAAGCACTTTGTAAATGTAGATTGCGTAACTTTCCTTCCTCTTGCGTTTCTTCTTCTTATCAGTTTTTGTAATATTTTTTTGAGCCTTTCCGGCCTTCTTAGCTGCTTTACCACTAGTTTTGGGCGGCATTTTTTTTTTTAACTAAATTCACTTAATTTCACTGTTTTCACACTGACGTCTGAACGAGAACTGTGTTTTTTTTTTTTTTAACTAAATTCACTTTACTTAACTGTTTTCACACTGTCACTTTATTTCACTGTTGTCACACTGGCGTCTGAACGAGAACTGAGAGAATTTATTTTTTGCTTGTCTATTTATTCTTTATTTGAACGAGAAGTTTGTGACTAAACAACCACCATTTTCAATAGAAATGTTTGTATAAATAGAAGCGGTATTTTATTACTCTGGCAGAACACAGTGAACAGTGAACGAGTATACTACTACGCTAGTAGTAAATAATTATTTTTTTTGAAATTAAATTGTGAAAAAAAGTGCCAACATGTCGGGTCGTGGTAAAGGTGGAAAAGTGAAGGGAAAGGCAAAGTCGCGCTCAAATCGTGCTGGATTACAATTCCCCGTGGGTCGTATCCATCGGTTACTTCGAAAGGGAAACTATGCTGAGCGTGTGGGAGCTGGTGCCCCAGTGTATTTGGCAGCTGTAATGGAATATTTGGCAGCAGAAGTTTTGGAATTGGCGGGAAATGCTGCTCGCGACAACAAGAAAACCAGAATTATTCCCCGCCATTTGCAATTGGCTATCCGTAATGACGAGGAATTGAACAAATTGCTCTCTGGAGTAACAATTGCCCAAGGTGGTGTTCTTCCTAATATCCAAGCAGTTTTGTTGCCAAAAAAGACAGAAAAGAGTGCTTAAATCAATATTTCGACATTATTAAATAAAAAACCGTCCTTTTCAGGACGACAAATCGATTTTTAAAAGAGGTACAAAATATTTTCTATTGGAATTTATTTATTATAAATGTTGTTGTTGTTGCTGCTGCTTTTTGACATAGTTTTCTAGGTTTTCATACAAAAAAAATTAAAAATCTTAAGAAAAATATATGAAGTTGCGACAAGTAGACAATATAATAAAATAAAATAAATAGTTCAAACATTGTAGATTTAAGAAAAATGAGCATCTGTGTGCACCTATGTACATTGTATTTGTAACTTCGAGGATTTTTTCATTATTTGTGTTTTTTCTTGAAAGTGTGAATTTTTATTCACATAATAAATCATTCATTTTTTTTTTTTCGAAACTGCCTATTTATTAATGTTGCTGCTGCTTTTTGACATAGTTTTCTAGGTTTTCATACAAAAAAAAATATATGAAGTTGCGACAAGTAGACAATATAATAAAATAAAATAAATAGCTAGTTCAAACATTGTAGATTTAAGAAAAATGAGCATCTGTGTGTACCTATGTACATGGTATTTGTAACTTCGAGGATTTTTTCATTATCTGTGTTTTTTCTTGAAAGTGTGAATTTTTATTCAAATAATAAATAATTAAATTTTTTTTCGAAACTGCCTATTTAATAAATATTTGACTATATACAGAATTTTAAGTTTATAACTCTTAAATATTTTATTGTGGTCCTGAAAAGGACCGATTGTTACAGGTTAATATAAACTTTATGATTATTTAACCTCCGAAACCATAAAGAGTACGCCCTTGTCTCTTCAAAGCATATACTACATCCATTGCAGTAACAGTCTTACGCTTGGCGTGTTCAGTGTAAGTAACAGCATCACGGATGACATTTTCTAAGAAGACTTTTAAAACACCACGAGTTTCTTCGTAAATCAAGCCAGAAATACGCTTCACACCACCACGACGAGCCAATCGACGGATTGCTGGTTTTGTAATACCTTGGATATTATCACGCAACACTTTACGATGACGTTTTGCGCCACCTTTACCCAAGCCTTTTCCTCCTTTACCACGACCAGTCATTTTTGGTTATTTAATTTTAAGATAATAGAACACACTGCACGGAAGTCACTGTACTTATGCGTTCTGCTGCAGACGTCTACAGGTATTTATATTAATTTTCTGGACTGAATGTGTGAGAAATAAAAACAGCTGAACGGAGACAAAGATAGGTGATAAATTTATAAGTATTCAATTTGAAATATTTTCATGGTTATTTTATTGTGTATTCAGTATTGTGAATTTGTGAAGTGAAGTGTATTTTTTTTAGAGAAAAAAATAAAAAAGTTTGAGATGGCACGTACAAAGCAAACAGCTCGCAAATCAACTGGTGGAAAAGCTCCAAGAAAGCAGTTGGCTACTAAAGCAGCTCGTAAGAGTGCTCCAGCAACTGGAGGTGTCAAAAAACCACATCGTTATCGTCCCGGAACTGTTGCTCTCCGTGAAATCCGTCGTTACCAGAAGAGCACTGAATTGTTGATCCGCAAATTGCCTTTCCAACGGTTAGTTCGTGAAATCGCACAGGATTTTAAAACTGATTTGCGTTTCCAGAGTTCAGCTGTAATGGCACTGCAAGAAGCCAGTGAAGCTTATTTAGTTGGTCTTTTTGAAGATACCAATTTGTGTGCCATTCATGCTAAGCGTGTTACAATTATGCCAAAAGACATTCAATTGGCAAGACGTATTCGTGGTGAACGTGCTTAAGGCGTTAACGACGCAAATATTATTAAACGGTCCTTTTCAGGACCACAAATAATGACAAAGAGATTAAAAAAAATTCAAAAAACATTATTTTAAGTTAAGATTACCTGATTGTGTATCATGTTAAAATATATTATTATTTTGAAACTTCCTAAATATTTATGCATATAAAGTCGGCAGTACTTACTACCCAAATATATTTAATAATATTAATATTTTCTAAATTTGCAAAAAGTACTTCACATTTAAATTAAATTTTCATTAATTCAACACACCAAAATATCATAAATGCTGGCTAAATTTGTAATTGCTATAAATGATAACAAGAAATATAATTAATTTCTTCTGTGCATCATAAGTTTGTTTGGATATTTCAATTTATAAAAAATAAAATTAAAAACCACAAGAGGATATAAGGATTTTGTATTTTAAAGTCTTTAAAAACATCAAGGTCTTGTGAAATTTTTTTATTACAGTGTTTTAGTTGAAAATGTACAGATTTGATTTTTCATAGACATGCTATCAAGTGCATTTAGAAAGAAAGCATTTTTCAGTTGCAACAAATCATAATATTATAAAAATACAATAAAAAACAAATATTAATATTTGTTTTTTAGGGAATTGAGTTCTTTGGTTTTATTTTTATGCTATTTTATTTAGAAACAATGAAAATATAATATTGTAAAAAAAAAATCCGCCATGTTGAGAAAGTAAGGCATGCGTTTCATTACTCAAATAGTTTTCATTTAATTATAAGAAAACATCGTGATATTTAACTAACATTTCTAATTATTTTAACTGATTGAACTATTAACTTTATGAATAAAATTGTATTAATTCGAAAATATATGTTATAGATAAATTAAAAGCATTCTTGAACTGAAGTATTGAAAAAAAATCATCAAACGTTGACTTCAACAGCAATTTCCTCAGTATTTTGCAATTATGTATAAACACAGCTTTTAAATAAGTGATCTATCGTATTGTTAGAATTAAATCAATAAGTAGTTTCATAAAGTTCAAACTAAAAAGACGAAAATTCTTTGATTTTTTAGAGGAACCCAAGGAAGCAAAAGTCTTTAAGCGTTCAAATAAATTAAATTTTTCTATACCTTCGTTCTTGTTGATTCTCATTGAATTAAGTAACTGAAGTGATCTATTTCGGTTCAAGGAAATATTAAATATATTTAAAAGTGAAAAAGTGTTAAATTCATAATAAAAATGGCTGATAGTGTTGCTGCTTCTCCTGCAATTGTTGCGGAAAAAAAAACCAAGAAGGCTGCCCCAAGTGGTTCAAAGAAACCAAAATCAACTCCAACTCATCCTCCCACTCAGCAAATGGTTGATGCCGCCATTAAGACATTGAAGGAACGTGGTGGTTCTTCGCTTCTTGCAATTAAAAAATACATAGCTGCTACATACAAAGTGGATGTCCAAAAATTGGCTCCATTCATTAAAAAATATTTAAAAGGTGCGGTTGTAAGTGGTAAACTAGTGCAAACTAAAGGAAAGGGTGCAGCTGGATCGTTTAAATTGTCTGCATCAGCAAACAAGGAACCAAAAGCTAAGTCTGCTGAAAAGAAAAAATCTGCTGCCAAACCAAAAGCTGCTGCAGTCGGTGATAAAAAAGTGAAAAATTCATCTGTTGAAAAAAAAGTAAAGAAAACCGCCGCAACAATAAAGAAAAGTGCTGATAAAAAAAAAGTGGAAAAACCTAAAGTGAAAAGTGTGAAAAAAACAAGTGCAGTTAAAGCAAAACCAACAAAAGCCAAGGCTGCTGCCCCCAAGCCTAAAGTACCAAAAGCTAAATCTGCCACAGCATCTGCTGCGAAACCGAAAAAAGCTGTTGCTGCAAAGAAAGTTAAAAAGTAATTTCAATTCAAATGTGAAATTTGAATACAAATCCACAGTCCTTTTCAGGGCTACAAAAAAGTTAATTAAAGAGATATAAAAATAAATCAAAACCTCAATTATTATGTATGTATTTTATAGCTCAGTGTTGAAGAATAATATTTTCTATAAAATATAAATGCTTCGCTTTGGTATTCAGTAGTCTCGAAAAATTGTTTTTTTTTTTAAATTAGTTACATAGGTACATCACATGTAAAAGCATTTGTTATGTTACTAGTTTACAAAAAAAAAGTTATTAATCGCGTCACAAAAAAGTTATTAATCGCATCACAAAAATGCATTTGGTATAAGTATATGTAACTACTTAATACAAATTCAAGTAGGTAAATAAGGAGCAGGACACAGGACTTAAATTATTATTCAAATGAAATGTATTAAAATATTAAATCATAACGATACGTTTTTATTGCAAAAAAAAAAATTAGTTCAGGTAATATTTTCATGAAAAGATTTTAGTATATTTTATTTATTATAAAAAAGTATTACAGAAATACGCTTCACACATAGTTAAAAAGTAATTTCAATTCAAATGTGAAATTTGAATACAAATCCACAGTCCTTTTCAGGGCTACAAAAAAGTTAATTAAAGAGATATAAAAATAAATCAAAACCTCAATTATTATGTATGTATTTTATAGCTCAGTGTTGAAGAATAATATTTTCTATAAAATATAAATGCTTCGCTTTGGTATTCAGTAGTCTCGAAAAATTGTTTTTTTTTTTAAATTAGTTACATAGGTACATCACATGTAAAAGCATTTGTTATGTTACTAGTTTACAAAAAAAAAGTTATTAATCGCGTCACAAAAAAGTTATTAATCGCATCACAAAAATGCATTTGGTATAAGTATATGTAACTACTTAATACAAATTCAAGTAGGTAAATAAGGAGCAGGACACAGGACTTAAATTATTATTCAAATGAAATGTATTAAAATATTAAATCATAACGATACGTTTTTATTGCAAAAAAAAAAATTAGTTCAGGTAATATTTTCATGAAAAGATTTTAGTATATTTTATTTATTATAAAAAAGTATTACACATCGTACTCACGACGTACGCCGGCCAAAAAATATTTTTTTGTGAAAAAAAAAGTTGGTATGATCATTTCGATTATATCTCTTATTTAATTTTTTGCGGCCCTGAAAAGGGCCATTTTGAAGAAATTCAATAAAAAAAATTACTTCGAGCTAGTATACTTGGTTACTGCCTTAGTTCCTTCACTAACAGCATGCTTGGCAAGTTCACCAGGCAACAACAAACGGACGGCAGTTTGAATTTCCCGACTGGTGATTGTAGAACGTTTGTTGTAGTGAGCCAAACGGGAGGCTTCAGCTGCAATCCTTTCAAAAATATCATTCACAAAACTGTTCATAATGCTCATGGCTTTTGAGGAGATTCCAGTATCAGGATGAACTTGTTTAAGCACTTTGTAAATGTAGATTGCGTAACTTTCCTTCCTCTTGCGTTTCTTCTTCTTATCAGTTTTTGTAATATTTTTTTGAGCCTTTCCGGCCTTCTTAGCTGCTTTACCACTAGTTTTGGGCGGCATTTTTTTTTTTAACTAAATTCACTTAATTTCACTGTTTTCACACTGACGTCTGAACGAGAACTGTGTTTTTTTTTTTTTTAACTAAATTCACTTTACTTAACTGTTTTCACACTGTCACTTTATTTCACTGTTGTCACACTGGCGTCTGAACGAGAACTGAGAGAATTTATTTTTTGCTTGTCTATTTATTCTTTATTTGAACGAGAAGTTTGTGACTAAACAACCACCATTTTCAATAGAAATGTTTGTATAAATAGAAGCGGTATTTTATTACTCTGGCAGAACACAGTGAACAGTGAACGAGTATACTACTACGCTAGTAGTAAATAATTATTTTTTTTGAAATTAAATTGTGAAAAAAAGTGCCAACATGTCGGGTCGTGGTAAAGGTGGAAAAGTGAAGGGAAAGGCAAAGTCGCGCTCAAATCGTGCTGGATTACAATTCCCCGTGGGTCGTATCCATCGGTTACTTCGAAAGGGAAACTATGCTGAGCGTGTGGGAGCTGGTGCCCCAGTGTATTTGGCAGCTGTAATGGAATATTTGGCAGCAGAAGTTTTGGAATTGGCGGGAAATGCTGCTCGCGACAACAAGAAAACCAGAATTATTCCCCGCCATTTGCAATTGGCTATCCGTAATGACGAGGAATTGAACAAATTGCTCTCTGGAGTAACAATTGCCCAAGGTGGTGTTCTTCCTAATATCCAAGCAGTTTTGTTGCCAAAAAAGACAGAAAAGAGTGCTTAAATCAATATTTCGACATTATTAAATAAAAAACCGTCCTTTTCAGGACGACAAATCGATTTTTAAAAGAGGTACAAAATATTTTCTATTGGAATTTATTTATTATAAATGTTGTTGTTGTTGTTGTTGTTGTTGTTGTTGTTGTTGTTGTTGTTGCTGCTGCTTTTTGACATAGTTTTCTAGGTTTTCATACAAAAAAAATTAAAAATCTTAAGAAAAATATATGAAGTTGCGACAAGTAGACAATATAATAAAATAAAATAAATAGTTCAAACATTGTAGATTTAAGAAAAATGAGCATCTGTGTGCACCTATGTACATTGTATTTGTAACTTCGAGGATTTTTTCATTATTTGTGTTTTTTCTTGAAAGTGTGAATTTTTATTCACATAATAAATCATTCATTTTTTTTTTTTCGAAACTGCCTATTTATTAATGTTGCTGCTGCTTTTTGACATAGTTTTCTAGGTTTTCATACAAAAAAAAATATATGAAGTTGCGACAAGTAGACAATATAATAAAATAAAATAAATAGCTAGTTCAAACATTGTAGATTTAAGAAAAATGAGCATCTGTGTGTACCTATGTACATGGTATTTGTAACTTCGAGGATTTTTTCATTATCTGTGTTTTTTCTTGAAAGTGTGAATTTTTATTCAAATAATAAATAATTAAATTTTTTTTCGAAACTGCCTATTTAATAAATATTTGACTATATACAGAATTTTAAGTTTATAACTCTTAAATATTTTATTGTGGTCCTGAAAAGGACCGATTGTTACAGGTTAATATAAACTTTATGATTATTTAACCTCCGAAACCATAAAGAGTACGCCCTTGTCTCTTCAAAGCATATACTACATCCATTGCAGTAACAGTCTTACGCTTGGCGTGTTCAGTGTAAGTAACAGCATCACGGATGACATTTTCTAAGAAGACTTTTAAAACACCACGAGTTTCTTCGTAAATCAAGCCAGAAATACGCTTCACACCACCACGACGAGCCAATCGACGGATTGCTGGTTTTGTAATACCTTGGATATTATCACGCAACACTTTACGATGACGTTTTGCGCCACCTTTACCCAAGCCTTTTCCTCCTTTACCACGACCAGTCATTTTTGGTTATTTAATTTTAAGATAATAGAACACACTGCACGGAAGTCACTGTACTTATGCGTTCTGCGGCAGACGTCTACAGGTATTTATATTAATTTTCTGGACTGAATGTGTGAGAAATAAAAACAGCTGAACGGAGACAAAGATAGGTGATAAATTTATAAGTATTCAATTTGAAATATTTTCATGGTTATTTTATTGTGTATTCAGTATTGTGAATTTGTGAAGTGAAGTGTATTTTTTTTAGAGAAAAAAAATAAAAAAGTTTGAGATGGCACGTACAAAGCAAACAGCTCGCAAATCAACTGGTGGAAAAGCTCCAAGAAAGCAGTTGGCTACTAAAGCAGCTCGTAAGAGTGCTCCAGCAACTGGAGGTGTCAAAAAACCACATCGTTATCGTCCCGGAACTGTTGCTCTCCGTGAAATCCGTCGTTACCAGAAGAGCACTGAATTGTTGATCCGCAAATTGCCTTTCCAACGGTTAGTTCGTGAAATCGCACAGGATTTTAAAACTGATTTGCGTTTCCAGAGTTCAGCTGTAATGGCACTGCAAGAAGCCAGTGAAGCTTATTTAGTTGGTCTTTTTGAAGATACCAATTTGTGTGCCATTCATGCTAAGCGTGTTACAATTATGCCAAAAGACATTCAATTGGCAAGACGTATTCGTGGTGAACGTGCTTAAGGCGTTAACGACGCAAATATTATTAAACGGTCCTTTTCAGGACCACAAATAATGACAAAGAGATTAAAAAAAATTCAAAAAACATTATTTTAAGTTAAGATTACCTGATTGTGTATCATGTTAAAATATATTATTATTTTGAAACTTCCTAAATATTTATGCATATAAAGTCGGCAGTACTTACTACCCAAATATATTTAATAATATTAATATTTTCTAAATTTGCAAAAAGTACTTCACATTTAAATTAAATTTTCATTATTTCAACACACCAAAATATCATAAATGCTGGCTAATATTGTAATTGCTATAAATGATAACAAGAAATATAATTAATTTCTTCTGTGCATCATAAGTTTGTTTGGATATTTCAATTTATAAAAAATAAAATTAAAAACCACAAGAGGATATAAGGATTTTGTATTTTAAAGTCTTTAAAAACATCAAGGTCTTGTGAAATGTTTTATTACAGTGTTTTAGTTGAAAATGTACAGATTTGATTTTTCATAGACATGCTATCAAGTGCATTTAGAAAGAAAGCATTTTTCAGTTGCAACAAATCATAAAATTATAAAAATACAATAAAAAACAAATATTAATATTTGTTTTTTAGGGAATTGAGTTCTTTGGTTTTATTTTTATGCTATTTTATTTAGAAACAATGAAAATATAATATTGTAAAAAAAAAATCCGCCATGTTGAGAAAGTAAGGCATGCGTTTCATTACTCAAATAGTTTTCATTTAATTATAAGAAAACATCGTGATATTTAACTAACATTTCTAATTATTTTAACTGATTGAACTATTAACTTTATGAATAAAATTGTATTAATTCGAAAATATATGTTATAGATAAATTAAAAGCATTCTTGAACTGAAGTATTGAAAAAAAATCATCAAACGTTGACTTCAACAGCAATTTCCTCAGTATTTTGCAATTATGTATAAACACAGCTTTTAAATAAGTGATCTATCGTATTGTTAGAATTAAATCAATAAGTAGTTTCATAAAGTTCAAACTAAAAAGACGAAAATTCTTTGATTTTTTAGAGGAACCCAAGGAAGCAAAAGTCTTTAAGCGTTCAAATAAATTAAATTTTTCTATACCTTCGTTCTTGTTGATTCTCATTGAATTAAGTAACTGAAGTGATCTATTTCGGTTCAAGGAAATATTAAATATATTTAAAAGTGAAAAAGTGTTAAATTCATAATAAAAATGGCTGATAGTGTTGCTGCTTCTCCTGCAATTGTTGCGGAAAAAAAAACCAAGAAGGCTGCCCCAAGTGGTTCAAAGAAACCAAAATCAACTCCAACTCATCCTCCCACTCAGCAAATGGTTGATGCCGCCATTAAGACATTGAAGGAACGTGGTGGTTCTTCGCTTCTTGCAATTAAAAAATACATAGCTGCTACATACAAAGTGGATGTCCAAAAATTGGCTCCATTCATTAAAAAATATTTAAAAGGTGCGGTTGTAAGTGGTAAACTAGTGCAAACTAAAGGAAAGGGTGCAGCTGGATCGTTTAAATTGTCTGCATCAGCAAACAAGGAACCAAAAGCTAAGTCTGCTGAAAAGAAAAAATCTGCTGCCAAACCAAAAGCTGCTGCAGTCGGTGATAAAAAAGTGAAAAATTCATCTGTTGAAAAAAAAGTAAAGAAAACCGCCGCAACAATAAAGAAAAGTGCTGATAAAAAAAAAGTGGAAAAACCTAAAGTGAAAAGTGTGAAAAAAACAAGTGCAGTTAAAGCAAAACCAACAAAAGCCAAGGCTGCTGCCCCCAAGCCTAAAGTACCAAAAGCTAAATCTGCCACAGCATCTGCTGCGAAACCGAAAAAAGCTGTTGCTGCAAAGAAAGTTAAAAAGTAATTTCAATTCAAATGTGAAATTTGAATACAAATCCACAGTCCTTTTCAGGGCTACAAAAAAGTTAATTAAAGAGATATAAAAATAAATCAAAACCTCAATTATTATGTATGTATTTTATAGCTCAGTGTTGAAGAATAATATTTTCTATAAAATATAAATGCTTCGCTTTGGTATTCAGTAGTCTCGAAAAATTGTTTTTTTTTTAAATTAGTTACATAGGTACATCACATGTAAAAGCATTTGTTATGTTACTAGTTTACAAAAAAAAAGTTATTAATCGCGTCACAAAAAAGTTATTAATCGCATCACAAAAATGCATTTGGTATAAGTATATGTAACTACTTAATACAAATTCAAGTAGGTAAATAAGGAGCAGGACACAGGACTTAAATTATTATTCAAATGAAATGTATTAAAATATTAAATCATAACGATACGTTTTTATTGGAAAAAAAAAAATTAGTTCAGGTAATATTTTCATGAAAAGATTTTAGTATATTTTATTTATTATAAAAAAGTATTACACATCGTACTCACGACGTACGCCGGCCAAAAAATATTTTTTTGTGAAAAAAAAAGTTGGTATGATCATTTCGATTATATCTCTTATTTAATTTTTTGCGGCCCTGAAAAGGGCCATTTTGAAGAAATTCAATAAAAAAAATTACTTCGAGCTAGTATACTTGGTTACTGCCTTAGTTCCTTCACTAACAGCATGCTTGGCAAGTTCACCAGGCAACAACAAACGGACGGCAGTTTGAATTTCCCGACTGGTGATTGTAGAACGTTTGTTGTAGTGAGCCAAACGGGAGGCTTCAGCTGCAATCCTTTCAAAAATATCATTCACAAAACTGTTCATAATGCTCATGGCTTTTGAGGAGATTCCAGTATCAGGATGAACTTGTTTAAGCACTTTGTAAATGTAGATTGCGTAACTTTCCTTCCTCTTGCGTTTCTTCTTCTTATCAGTTTTTGTAATATTTTTTTGAGCCTTTCCGGCCTTCTTAGCTGCTTTACCACTAGTTTTGGGCGGCATTTTTTTTTTTAACTAAATTCACTTAATTTCACTGTTTTCACACTGACGTCTGAACGAGAACTGTGTTTTTTTTTTTTTTAACTAAATTCACTTTACTTAACTGTTTTCACACTGTCACTTTATTTCACTGTTGTCACACTGGCGTCTGAACGAGAACTGAGAGAATTTATTTTTTGCTTGTCTATTTATTCTTTATTTGAACGAGAAGTTTGTGACTAAACAACCACCATTTTCAATAGAAATGTTTGTATAAATAGAAGCGGTATTTTATTACTCTGGCAGAACACAGTGAACAGTGAACGAGTATACTACTACGCTAGTAGTAAATAATTATTTTTTTTGAAATTAAATTGTGAAAAAAAGTGCCAACATGTCGGGTCGTGGTAAAGGTGGAAAAGTGAAGGGAAAGGCAAAGTCGCGCTCAAATCGTGCTGGATTACAATTCCCCGTGGGTCGTATCCATCGGTTACTTCGAAAGGGAAACTATGCTGAGCGTGTGGGAGCTGGTGCCCCAGTGTATTTGGCAGCTGTAATGGAATATTTGGCAGCAGAAGTTTTGGAATTGGCGGGAAATGCTGCTCGCGACAACAAGAAAACCAGAATTATTCCCCGCCATTTGCAATTGGCTATCCGTAATGACGAGGAATTGAACAAATTGCTCTCTGGAGTAACAATTGCCCAAGGTGGTGTTCTTCCTAATATCCAAGCAGTTTTGTTGCCAAAAAAGACAGAAAAGAGTGCTTAAATCAATATTTCGACATTATTAAATAAAAAACCGTCCTTTTCAGGACGACAAATCGATTTTTAAAAGAGGTACAAAATATTTTCTATTGGAATTTATTTATTATAAATGTTGTTGTTGTTGTTGTTGTTGTTGTTGTTGTTGTTGTTGCTGCTGCTTTTTGACATAGTTTTCTAGGTTTTCATACAAAAAAAATTAAAAATCTTAAGAAAAATATATGAAGTTGCGACAAGTAGACAATATAATAAAATAAAATAAATAGTTCAAACATTGTAGATTTAAGAAAAATGAGCATCTGTGTGCACCTATGTACATTGTATTTGTAACTTCGAGGATTTTTTCATTATTTGTGTTTTTTCTTGAAAGTGTGAATTTTTATTCACATAATAAATCATTCATTTTTTTTTTTTCGAAACTGCCTATTTATTAATGTTGCTGCTGCTTTTTGACATAGTTTTCTAGGTTTTCATACAAAAAAAAATATATGAAGTTGCGACAAGTAGACAATATAATAAAATAAAATAAATAGCTAGTTCAAACATTGTAGATTTAAGAAAAATGAGCATCTGTGTGTACCTATGTACATGGTATTTGTAACTTCGAGGATTTTTTCATTATCTGTGTTTTTTCTTGAAAGTGTGAATTTTTATTCAAATAATAAATAATTAAATTTTTTTTCGAAACTGCCTATTTAATAAATATTTGACTATATACAGAATTTTAAGTTTATAACTCTTAAATATTTTATTGTGGTCCTGAAAAGGACCGATTGTTACAGGTTAATATAAACTTTATGATTATTTAACCTCCGAAACCATAAAGAGTACGCCCTTGTCTCTTCAAAGCATATACTACATCCATTGCAGTAACAGTCTTACGCTTGGCGTGTTCAGTGTAAGTAACAGCATCACGGATGACATTTTCTAAGAAGACTTTTAAAACACCACGAGTTTCTTCGTAAATCAAGCCAGAAATACGCTTCACACCACCACGACGAGCCAATCGACGGATTGCTGGTTTTGTAATACCTTGGATATTATCACGCAACACTTTACGATGACGTTTTGCGCCACCTTTACCCAAGCCTTTTCCTCCTTTACCACGACCAGTCATTTTTGGTTATTTAATTTTAAGATAATAGAACACACTGCACGGAAGTCACTGTACTTATGCGTTCTGCGGCAGACGTCTACAGGTATTTATATTAATTTTCTGGACTGAATGTGTGAGAAATAAAAACAGCTGAACGGAGACAAAGATAGGTGATAAATTTATAAGTATTCAATTTGAAATATTTTCATGGTTATTTTATTGTGTATTCAGTATTGTGAATTTGTGAAGTGAAGTGTATTTTTTTTAGAGAAAAAAAATAAAAAAGTTTGAGATGGCACGTACAAAGCAAACAGCTCGCAAATCAACTGGTGGAAAAGCTCCAAGAAAGCAGTTGGCTACTAAAGCAGCTCGTAAGAGTGCTCCAGCAACTGGAGGTGTCAAAAAACCACATCGTTATCGTCCCGGAACTGTTGCTCTCCGTGAAATCCGTCGTTACCAGAAGAGCACTGAATTGTTGATCCGCAAATTGCCTTTCCAACGGTTAGTTCGTGAAATCGCACAGGATTTTAAAACTGATTTGCGTTTCCAGAGTTCAGCTGTAATGGCACTGCAAGAAGCCAGTGAAGCTTATTTAGTTGGTCTTTTTGAAGATACCAATTTGTGTGCCATTCATGCTAAGCGTGTTACAATTATGCCAAAAGACATTCAATTGGCAAGACGTATTCGTGGTGAACGTGCTTAAGGCGTTAACGACGCAAATATTATTAAACGGTCCTTTTCAGGACCACAAATAATGACAAAGAGATTAAAAAAAATTCAAAAAACATTATTTTAAGTTAAGATTACCTGATTGTGTATCATGTTAAAATATATTATTATTTTGAAACTTCCTAAATATTTATGCATATAAAGTCGGCAGTACTTACTACCCAAATATATTTAATAATATTAATATTTTCTAAATTTGCAAAAAGTACTTCACATTTAAATTAAATTTTCATTATTTCAACACACCAAAATATCATAAATGCTGGCTAATATTGTAATTGCTATAAATGATAACAAGAAATATAATTAATTTCTTCTGTGCATCATAAGTTTGTTTGGATATTTCAATTTATAAAAAATAAAATTAAAAACCACAAGAGGATATAAGGATTTTGTATTTTAAAGTCTTTAAAAACATCAAGGTCTTGTGAAATTTTTTTATTACAGTGTTTTAGTTGAAAATGTACAGATTTGATTTTTCATAGACATGCTATCAAGTGCATTTAGAAAGAAAGCATTTTTCAGTTGCAACAAATCATAATATTATAAAAATACAATAAAAAACAAATATTAATATTTGTTTTTTAGGGAATTGAGTTCTTTGGTTTTATTTTTATGCTATTTTATTTAGAAACAATGAAAATATAATATTGTAAAAAAAAAATCCGCCATGTTGAGAAAGTAAGGCATGCGTTTCATTACTCAAATAGTTTTCATTTAATTATAAGAAAACATCGTGATATTTAACTAACATTTCTAATTATTTTAACTGATTGAACTATTAACTTTATGAATAAAATTGTATTAATTCGAAAATATATGTTATAGATAAATTAAAAGCATTCTTGAACTGAAGTATTGAAAAAAAATCATCAAACGTTGACTTCAACAGCAATTTCCTCAGTATTTTGCAATTATGTATAAACACAGCTTTTAAATAAGTGATCTATCGTATTGTTAGAATTAAATCAATAAGTAGTTTCATAAAGTTCAAACTAAAAAGACGAAAATTCTTTGATTTTTTAGAGGAACCCAAGGAAGCAAAAGTCTTTAAGCGTTCAAATAAATTAAATTTTTCTATACCTTCGTTCTTGTTGATTCTCATTGAATTAAGTAACTGAAGTGATCTATTTCGGTTCAAGGAAATATTAAATATATTTAAAAGTGAAAAAGTGTTAAATTCATAATAAAAATGGCTGATAGTGTTGCTGCTTCTCCTGCAATTGTTGCGGAAAAAAAAACCAAGAAGGCTGCCCCAAGTGGTTCAAAGAAACCAAAATCAACTCCAACTCATCCTCCCACTCAGCAAATGGTTGATGCCGCCATTAAGACATTGAAGGAACGTGGTGGTTCTTCGCTTCTTGCAATTAAAAAATACATAGCTGCTACATACAAAGTGGATGTCCAAAAATTGGCTCCATTCATTAAAAAATATTTAAAAGGTGCGGTTGTAAGTGGTAAACTAGTGCAAACTAAAGGAAAGGGTGCAGCTGGATCGTTTAAATTGTCTGCATCAGCAAACAAGGAACCAAAAGCTAAGTCTGCTGAAAAGAAAAAATCTGCTGCCAAACCAAAAGCTGCTGCAGTCGGTGATAAAAAAGTGAAAAATTCATCTGTTGAAAAAAAAGTAAAGAAAACCGCCGCAACAATAAAGAAAAGTGCTGATAAAAAAAAAGTGGAAAAACCTAAAGTGAAAAGTGTGAAAAAAACAAGTGCAGTTAAAGCAAAACCAACAAAAGCCAAGGCTGCTGCCCCCAAGCCTAAAGTACCAAAAGCTAAATCTGCCACAGCATCTGCTGCGAAACCGAAAAAAGCTGTTGCTGCAAAGAAAGTTAAAAAGTAATTTCAATTCAAATGTGAAATTTGAATACAAATCCACAGTCCTTTTCAGGGCTACAAAAAAGTTAATTAAAGAGATATAAAAATAAATCAAAACCTCAATTATTATGTATGTATTTTATAGCTCAGTGTTGAAGAATAATATTTTCTATAAAATATAAATGCTTCGCTTTGGTATTCAGTAGTCTCGAAAAATTGTTTTTTTTTTTAAATTAGTTACATAGGTACATCACATGTAAAAGCATTTGTTATGTTACTAGTTTACAAAAAAAAAGTTATTAATCGCGTCACAAAAAAGTTATTAATCGCATCACAAAAATGCATTTGGTATAAGTATATGTAACTACTTAATACAAATTCAAGTAGGTAAATAAGGAGCAGGACACAGGACTTAAATTATTATTCAAATGAAATGTATTAAAATATTAAATCATAACGATACGTTTTTATTGCAAAAAAAAAAATTAGTTCAGGTAATATTTTCATGAAAAGATTTTAGTATATTTTATTTATTATAAAAAAGTATTACAGAAATACGCTTCACACATAGTTAAAAAGTAATTTCAATTCAAATGTGAAATTTGAATACAAATCCACAGTCCTTTTCAGGGCTACAAAAAAGTTAATTAAAGAGATATAAAAATAAATCAAAACCTCAATTATTATGTATGTATTTTATAGCTCAGTGTTGAAGAATAATATTTTCTATAAAATATAAATGCTTCGCTTTGGTATTCAGTAGTCTCGAAAAATTGTTTTTTTTTTTAAATTAGTTACATAGGTACATCACATGTAAAAGCATTTGTTATGTTACTAGTTTACAAAAAAAAAGTTATTAATCGCGTCACAAAAAAGTTATTAATCGCATCACAAAAATGCATTTGGTATAAGTATATGTAACTACTTAATACAAATTCAAGTAGGTAAATAAGGAGCAGGACACAGGACTTAAATTATTATTCAAATGAAATGTATTAAAATATTAAATCATAACGATACGTTTTTATTGCAAAAAAAAAAATTAGTTCAGGTAATATTTTCATGAAAAGATTTTAGTATATTTTATTTATTATAAAAAAGTATTACACATCGTACTCACGACGTACGCCGGCCAAAAAATATTTTTTTGTGAAAAAAAAAGTTGGTATGATCATTTCGATTATATCTCTTATTTAATTTTTTGCGGCCCTGAAAAGGGCCATTTTGAAGAAATTCAATAAAAAAAATTACTTCGAGCTAGTATACTTGGTTACTGCCTTAGTTCCTTCACTAACAGCATGCTTGGCAAGTTCACCAGGCAACAACAAACGGACGGCAGTTTGAATTTCCCGACTGGTGATTGTAGAACGTTTGTTGTAGTGAGCCAAACGGGAGGCTTCAGCTGCAATCCTTTCAAAAATATCATTCACAAAACTGTTCATAATGCTCATGGCTTTTGAGGAGATTCCAGTATCAGGATGAACTTGTTTAAGCACTTTGTAAATGTAGATTGCGTAACTTTCCTTCCTCTTGCGTTTCTTCTTCTTATCAGTTTTTGTAATATTTTTTTGAGCCTTTCCGGCCTTCTTAGCTGCTTTACCACTAGTTTTGGGCGGCATTTTTTTTTTTAACTAAATTCACTTAATTTCACTGTTTTCACACTGACGTCTGAACGAGAACTGTGTTTTTTTTTTTTTTAACTAAATTCACTTTACTTAACTGTTTTCACACTGTCACTTTATTTCACTGTTGTCACACTGGCGTCTGAACGAGAACTGAGAGAATTTATTTTTTGCTTGTCTATTTATTCTTTATTTGAACGAGAAGTTTGTGACTAAACAACCACCATTTTCAATAGAAATGTTTGTATAAATAGAAGCGGTATTTTATTACTCTGGCAGAAACTCGCAAAGGCCCATCGCCATTGCCAGGTCAGAAGAGACACATGAAAGCGAGCAAGACTGCCAACAAAAAGAAGAAGGAGTTGAAAGAAGATACTCCTAATCCCCTGCCATCAGCCACCGAAGATGGACTAACACCGGCTCCAGCAACAAAAAAAACAACACCGACAACAACGCATGAAAAGGACACAACCCCTAAAAATTCAACAAAGGCCACCACAGTTGCAACAACATCAGCAACACCAGCAGCATCAGGAGCATCGACATTACGGGCTCCAGCCAAAGACGCTACCACCAACAAGCCAACGAAGGCCGACACAGGAATGCCACCGATTTTCTGCTTCTCTGCAAACATTGCGGAGATCGGTAGATTTGCAAAGGCAAACAAACTGGCAATTGTTTTTAAAAACAAGAACACCAGTAAGTCAACAATACTGGCAGGAAACAAGGACTCCTACGAGAAAATCAACAATTTTTTGAAGACAAGGAAAATCGAGTTCACCACCTTCACACCCCGTGAAGACAGGAAGAACTTGGTAACTCTTAAAGGAATACACTATTCCTACACCGCCATCGAGGTTGAAGAGGAGCTTCGCTGCGAAGGACTGTCAGTGATTGGAGTGACGAAATACAAGTCCAAGAAAGCCAAAGGGAAGGAGTACAACAGCTTCGTTGTGGAACTCAACAAATCGTGTGACTTGCGGGAAGTTTACACTAAGACCCTGATAATGAACCACAGAGTTCATTGGGAAAAATTCAAAAATGATGACATACCACAGTGTCACAACTGCCAGAAGAGAGGGCACGTCTCCAAGAATTGTGGAAAGAAATTCGTGTGTGTCAAGTGCAAAGATGACCATGCACCAGGCCAGTGCAAGAGGACATCGAACACTGGAAGTGATGTTTGGTGTGCCAACTGCCAAAAGGAAGGACATCCGGCTAATTATAAAGGTTGCCCAACACTAAAACTCCAACTGACAGAGAGAAACAAGAAGATGGCAGAGAAAAAGGCCCAACAAAATTTTGCTGTGAAGTCAGCATGTGTGCTCACCCGCCCCACAACGAGTTACGCAACAATGGCCAAGAAGGTCGCAGCTAACAAACAAGCAGCCCCCAAAACTCCTGGTCAACAGCAACCAAAAGCACCTGCTTCAACTGTCGCAGCCAAGTTGATTCCAGCTAAGTTGAAGAAGAATACAACTCCTAACCAACAAATAAATCTCAACAGCGAAGTCCAGGAAATTTTCGGTAGCAGCCTATTGTCCATCATCGGAAAAGCCCAGAGTGCAATCACATCGGATTACTCAAAGATGAGCAAAGCAGAAAAGTCCGTGGCGTTGGCCACTTTCATATTCCAAATATGCAACTAAAGAAGCTCCGCATACTGACGTACAATGTAAATTCATTGTACAGCCTGGAAAGAAGGACGTAATTTAATCTGTTTATGAAACAGAACAATCCGGACATTGCCCTCATCAGCGAAACCAACGTCACTCGGAAAAATAATATTGACATCGTTGGATTTAAAACCTTCCGGAAAGACAAAATTGAACACCGAAGAGGGACGGCTGTCTTTATAAAAAACAAAATACTCCCGAATGCCTTCGAAACCACCATAACCGGTCTACTCACCAGCGAAGCCACGGCTGTTACCATCAGACTAGGAAGAGATGACGAGACCCTAACAGTAATAAGCGTATACTTCAAGTGCAGTTCAAATCGCAGAGACATCCTTAAAGACCTTCACGTGCTCAACAGCACTCTAGAGAGAAGCACATATGGGCTCATTGGCGGTGACTTCAACGCAAGGCATCATCGGTGGCTGGACACTACCACGAACAACGAAGGAGAGGCCATAGCTGACTGGTTGGACGACAATAGCGAAGAACATACACTGGTGGTTATATCACAGCCAAAACCTACCTTCCCGAGGACGCCTTCAACATTGGACTTCTTTTTAGTGACGTCGAATCTGGTGCACATTCTCCCCGAACTTCAAAACTATATCTGCACGATATTGCCCAGTTATTCAGACCACGAAGCGGTCCAATTAACTATCCAGCTGAGACAATTCATCAACCTAGAACCCGAGACTAGGGAAAGAGTCATCAACTACAGAAAATTGGATGTTGAGCGCCTACAAAGGGACATAGAGGATAACATAGAACTCCCGCCTATAAATCGCAACCTCGGGAATAGTGAAATTGATAGTGCGGTCAATAACTTAGAAGAGGTAGTTCGCAACGCACTGGACATTCAAAAGCAGCCCAGGACATCTAAGGACAGATACGATCATCTTCCTGAATACGTACAAAACCTGTATAGTCACAGACAGCGGCTTAGAAAACGTCTGCAGAGGATCCACCAACGAGAGCTAAACAGAGTAAACAGTGATTACCAGACAGTCCTAAGCGAACTAAACTGTGTGAACATCATGTTCAGAAACTCCGTCCAACACTACAACAATATCCAATTCCAGAAGAGACTGCAGACGATCAAACCTGGTCCTGATGCCTTCAGGAATATAAATCACCTCATTGGGAAAAACCCACCTTTGCCAGAAAGAATCATCAGCAGTAACGGTGAAGCAACTTCAGCTCAAGACAAAGCCGAGGCATTCGCTGAACACTTCGAAGGAAACTTCACACCAAACCCACCGGCTGACCAAGGTTTCTTGCTAGAAGTTGAGGCGTCCATTCAACTGACTCTTCGTCCAAACCCTGATCAAACAACGTTTAGCGATGCCAATCCTGCAAATGACCCAGTTGACTGCCCACAGTTATGCACCCCAGAGGAGATTGCAGAGATCATCCACTACTCAAAGCCCAAAAAGTCAGCAGGTTTGGACGGAATCTCCAATTTCGTTCTGAAGAGGCTCCCGAACACCATAATGATCTTCCTGGCAATCATCATGAACAACTGCATGAACAACGGATACTTCCCTCAAAACTGGAAAACCGCGAAAATCGTGCCAATTCCAAAGAAAGGCTCTAGCAACTTAGCAACAAACTACAGGCCCATTTCCCTCCTCAGCAACTTCAGTAAAATTCTTGAAGAACTCACTCTGAGGAAACTCAAGGATTTTTGCAGGGAAAACCAGTTAATCCCTGACATGCAGTTTGGTTTCCGAGAACACCACTCAACGCTTCACCCACTGCTTAAATTCCAGCATGACATCACCATCGCCCTCAACAGCCATCGTTGTACCGTCGGATGTTTTCTGGATGTCGAGAAAGCATTTGACAGCGTCTGGACTGATGCACTTATACATAAACTTAACCTGCTTAATTTTCCACAGCCACTTATACAAATTATATTTTCTTTTCTTTCTTCCAGAAAATTTTTCGTTGAAGTTGAGAAGCATAAATCATCAGTGAAGAGCATCAGAGCTGGAGTTGCCCAAGGATCTAAACTTGGACCGTTTTTGTACAACATCTTAACGTCTGACCAACCCACTCCAACCGAATGCGAGAACCTCCTCTATGCGGACGACTCTCTGACGTACGCTTCATCGATGTCCCCACTCTTAGCTTGTCGGAAAGTTGAGGCTCACTTAAGGAAGCTTTTCGAATTTTACAAGAAATGGGGCATCAAAATCAACACCGACAAGTCAGAACTCGTTTGCTTCAGGAGACCAAGTAACGGAAGAGCCACCCGTTCTGCTGGAAGATGTAGAAGCCTTGTGTTAAGACTCCCAGATGGAACATCGATCGCAGCCAAACGAAGTGCGAAGTACCTGGGGATTAATTTCACCGAGCTGCTTCGATTCAACGACCACTCACGTGCTGTCCTTAAAAAGGCAAGTTTTGCATTCCATCGACTGCACCCACTGCTGAGGAAAAGAAATGGACTAAGCCAAAAGACGAAGCTGCTTATTTACAAGCAGCTAATAAGACCCATCATTGGCTACAGCTTTCCAGTATGGTTCACCATATCGAAGACAGCAATGAAGAAACTGGCAGTATTCGAAAGAAAGATCCTTCGCATCTGCACTGGGCTTTACTTCGACCGGCGACGCAACAAACACTACAGGAACGAGCAACTCTACTCTGAAGCCAAAATCATCCCACTGGAAAGATACCTCATGCTAGCAGCAAAGAAGATACTAGGAAACATCGCCAACCACCCCAATCAACTGATTAGAAGGATGACCAGCCAAGAACGACACCCTGAGCCAAGGTACCTTAGTGCCTTGGAAATACTGGAAGAGGGTGTCATACCTGCCATCAACGAAGAAGCAGTACCCTTCTATACTGACCCAGGGTCAGCATATCACCGTGGCTAAGGCCAACACATACCCACCTTCCAACTGGACAACCGGGCATGAACAACCCGAGGATGGAAAAGTCAACCGACTTTAATATTAATTTTATTAATAAATTTTCATTATAAATGTATAATACAATTTTTATGTAAATCCCACATTGTATTAAGTTAGGCCCCTTATGTGCCAACAAATTAATATTATCATAGTACCTTAAGCATTAGTTCTATAAGTCAAATTGTAAATATTATTCATGTTCAATAAACTAATCCTAATCCTAATCCTTACTCTGGCAGAACACAGTGAACAGTGAACGAGTATACTACTACGCTAGTAGTAAATAATTATTTTTTTTGAAATTAAATTGTGAAAAAAAGTGCCAACATGTCGGGTCGTGGTAAAGGTGGAAAAGTGAAGGGAAAGGCAAAGTCGCGCTCAAATCGTGCTGGATTACAATTCCCCGTGGGTCGTATCCATCGGTTACTTCGAAAGGGAAACTATGCTGAGCGTGTGGGAGCTGGTGCCCCAGTGTATTTGGCAGCTGTAATGGAATATTTGGCAGCAGAAGTTTTGGAATTGGCGGGAAATGCTGCTCGCGACAACAAGAAAACCAGAATTATTCCCCGCCATTTGCAATTGGCTATCCGTAATGACGAGGAATTGAACAAATTGCTCTCTGGAGTAACAATTGCCCAAGGTGGTGTTCTTCCTAATATCCAAGCAGTTTTGTTGCCAAAAAAGACAGAAAAGAGTGCTTAAATCAATATTTCGACATTATTAAATAAAAAACCGTCCTTTTCAGGACGACAAATCGATTTTTAAAAGAGGTACAAAATATTTTCTATTGGAATTTATTTATTATAAATGTTGTTGTTGTTGCTGCTGCTTTTTGACATAGTTTTCTAGGTTTTCATACAAAAAAAATTAAAAATCTTAAGAAAAATATATGAAGTTGCGACAAGTAGACAATATAATAAAATAAAATAAATAGTTCAAACATTGTAGATTTAAGAAAAATGAGCATCTGTGTGCACCTATGTACATTGTATTTGTAACTTCGAGGATTTTTTCATTATTTGTGTTTTTTCTTGAAAGTGTGAATTTTTATTCACATAATAAATCATTCATTTTTTTTTTTTCGAAACTGCCTATTTATTAATGTTGCTGCTGCTTTTTGACATAGTTTTCTAGGTTTTCATACAAAAAAAAATATATGAAGTTGCGACAAGTAGACAATATAATAAAATAAAATAAATAGCTAGTTCAAACATTGTAGATTTAAGAAAAATGAGCATCTGTGTGTACCTATGTACATGGTATTTGTAACTTCGAGGATTTTTTCATTATCTGTGTTTTTTCTTGAAAGTGTGAATTTTTATTCAAATAATAAATAATTAAATTTTTTTTCGAAACTGCCTATTTAATAAATATTTGACTATATACAGAATTTTAAGTTTATAACTCTTAAATATTTTATTGTGGTCCTGAAAAGGACCGATTGTTACAGGTTAATATAAACTTTATGATTATTTAACCTCCGAAACCATAAAGAGTACGCCCTTGTCTCTTCAAAGCATATACTACATCCATTGCAGTAACAGTCTTACGCTTGGCGTGTTCAGTGTAAGTAACAGCATCACGGATGACATTTTCTAAGAAGACTTTTAAAACACCACGAGTTTCTTCGTAAATCAAGCCAGAAATACGCTTCACACCACCACGACGAGCCAATCGACGGATTGCTGGTTTTGTAATACCTTGGATATTATCACGCAACACTTTACGATGACGTTTTGCGCCACCTTTACCCAAGCCTTTTCCTCCTTTACCACGACCAGTCATTTTTGGTTATTTAATTTTAAGATAATAGAACACACTGCACGGAAGTCACTGTACTTATGCGTTCTGCTGCAGACGTCTACAGGTATTTATATTAATTTTCTGGACTGAATGTGTGAGAAATAAAAACAGCTGAACGGAGACAAAGATAGGTGATAAATTTATAAGTATTCAATTTGAAATATTTTCATGGTTATTTTATTGTGTATTCAGTATTGTGAATTTGTGAAGTGAAGTGTATTTTTTTTAGAGAAAAAAATAAAAAAGTTTGAGATGGCACGTACAAAGCAAACAGCTCGCAAATCAACTGGTGGAAAAGCTCCAAGAAAGCAGTTGGCTACTAAAGCAGCTCGTAAGAGTGCTCCAGCAACTGGAGGTGTCAAAAAACCACATCGTTATCGTCCCGGAACTGTTGCTCTCCGTGAAATCCGTCGTTACCAGAAGAGCACTGAATTGTTGATCCGCAAATTGCCTTTCCAACGGTTAGTTCGTGAAATCGCACAGGATTTTAAAACTGATTTGCGTTTCCAGAGTTCAGCTGTAATGGCACTGCAAGAAGCCAGTGAAGCTTATTTAGTTGGTCTTTTTGAAGATACCAATTTGTGTGCCATTCATGCTAAGCGTGTTACAATTATGCCAAAAGACATTCAATTGGCAAGACGTATTCGTGGTGAACGTGCTTAAGGCGTTAACGACGCAAATATTATTAAACGGTCCTTTTCAGGACCACAAATAATGACAAAGAGATTAAAAAAAATTCAAAAAACATTATTTTAAGTTAAGATTACCTGATTGTGTATCATGTTAAAATATATTATTATTTTGAAACTTCCTAAATATTTATGCATATAAAGTCGGCAGTACTTACTACCCAAATATATTTAATAATATTAATATTTTCTAAATTTGCAAAAAGTACTTCACATTTAAATTAAATTTTCATTAATTCAACACACCAAAATATCATAAATGCTGGCTAAATTTGTAATTGCTATAAATGATAACAAGAAATATAATTAATTTCTTCTGTGCATCATAAGTTTGTTTGGATATTTCAATTTATAAAAAATAAAATTAAAAACCACAAGAGGATATAAGGATTTTGTATTTTAAAGTCTTTAAAAACATCAAGGTCTTGTGAAATTTTTTTATTACAGTGTTTTAGTTGAAAATGTACAGATTTGATTTTTCATAGACATGCTATCAAGTGCATTTAGAAAGAAAGCATTTTTCAGTTGCAACAAATCATAATATTATAAAAATACAATAAAAAACAAATATTAATATTTGTTTTTTAGGGAATTGAGTTCTTTGGTTTTATTTTTATGCTATTTTATTTAGAAACAATGAAAATATAATATTGTAAAAAAAAAATCCGCCATGTTGAGAAAGTAAGGCATGCGTTTCATTACTCAAATAGTTTTCATTTAATTATAAGAAAACATCGTGATATTTAACTAACATTTCTAATTATTTTAACTGATTGAACTATTAACTTTATGAATAAAATTGTATTAATTCGAAAATATATGTTATAGATAAATTAAAAGCATTCTTGAACTGAAGTATTGAAAAAAAATCATCAAACGTTGACTTCAACAGCAATTTCCTCAGTATTTTGCAATTATGTATAAACACAGCTTTTAAATAAGTGATCTATCGTATTGTTAGAATTAAATCAATAAGTAGTTTCATAAAGTTCAAACTAAAAAGACGAAAATTCTTTGATTTTTTAGAGGAACCCAAGGAAGCAAAAGTCTTTAAGCGTTCAAATAAATTAAATTTTTCTATACCTTCGTTCTTGTTGATTCTCATTGAATTAAGTAACTGAAGTGATCTATTTCGGTTCAAGGAAATATTAAATATATTTAAAAGTGAAAAAGTGTTAAATTCATAATAAAAATGGCTGATAGTGTTGCTGCTTCTCCTGCAATTGTTGCGGAAAAAAAAACCAAGAAGGCTGCCCCAAGTGGTTCAAAGAAACCAAAATCAACTCCAACTCATCCTCCCACTCAGCAAATGGTTGATGCCGCCATTAAGACATTGAAGGAACGTGGTGGTTCTTCGCTTCTTGCAATTAAAAAATACATAGCTGCTACATACAAAGTGGATGTCCAAAAATTGGCTCCATTCATTAAAAAATATTTAAAAGGTGCGGTTGTAAGTGGTAAACTAGTGCAAACTAAAGGAAAGGGTGCAGCTGGATCGTTTAAATTGTCTGCATCAGCAAACAAGGAACCAAAAGCTAAGTCTGCTGAAAAGAAAAAATCTGCTGCCAAACCAAAAGCTGCTGCAGTCGGTGATAAAAAAGTGAAAAATTCATCTGTTGAAAAAAAAGTAAAGAAAACCGCCGCAACAATAAAGAAAAGTGCTGATAAAAAAAAAGTGGAAAAACCTAAAGTGAAAAGTGTGAAAAAAACAAGTGCAGTTAAAGCAAAACCAACAAAAGCCAAGGCTGCTGCCCCCAAGCCTAAAGTACCAAAAGCTAAATCTGCCACAGCATCTGCTGCGAAACCGAAAAAAGCTGTTGCTGCAAAGAAAGTTAAAAAGTAATTTCAATTCAAATGTGAAATTTGAATACAAATCCACAGTCCTTTTCAGGGCTACAAAAAAGTTAATTAAAGAGATATAAAAATAAATCAAAACCTCAATTATTATGTATGTATTTTATAGCTCAGTGTTGAAGAATAATATTTTCTATAAAATATAAATGCTTCGCTTTGGTATTCAGTAGTCTCGAAAAATTGTTTTTTTTTTTAAATTAGTTACATAGGTACATCACATGTAAAAGCATTTGTTATGTTACTAGTTTACAAAAAAAAAGTTATTAATCGCGTCACAAAAAAGTTATTAATCGCATCACAAAAATGCATTTGGTATAAGTATATGTAACTACTTAATACAAATTCAAGTAGGTAAATAAGGAGCAGGACACAGGACTTAAATTATTATTCAAATGAAATGTATTAAAATATTAAATCATAACGATACGTTTTTATTGCAAAAAAAAAAATTAGTTCAGGTAATATTTTCATGAAAAGATTTTAGTATATTTTATTTATTATAAAAAAGTATTACAGAAATACGCTTCACACATAGTTAAAAAGTAATTTCAATTCAAATGTGAAATTTGAATACAAATCCACAGTCCTTTTCAGGGCTACAAAAAAGTTAATTAAAGAGATATAAAAATAAATCAAAACCTCAATTATTATGTATGTATTTTATAGCTCAGTGTTGAAGAATAATATTTTCTATAAAATATAAATGCTTCGCTTTGGTATTCAGTAGTCTCGAAAAATTGTTTTTTTTTTTAAATTAGTTACATAGGTACATCACATGTAAAAGCATTTGTTATGTTACTAGTTTACAAAAAAAAAGTTATTAATCGCGTCACAAAAAAGTTATTAATCGCATCACAAAAATGCATTTGGTATAAGTATATGTAACTACTTAATACAAATTCAAGTAGGTAAATAAGGAGCAGGACACAGGACTTAAATTATTATTCAAATGAAATGTATTAAAATATTAAATCATAACGATACGTTTTTATTGCAAAAAAAAAAATTAGTTCAGGTAATATTTTCATGAAAAGATTTTAGTATATTTTATTTATTATAAAAAAGTATTACACATCGTACTCACGACGTACGCCGGCCAAAAAATATTTTTTTGTGAAAAAAAAAGTTGGTATGATCATTTCGATTATATCTCTTATTTAATTTTTTGCGGCCCTGAAAAGGGCCATTTTGAAGAAATTCAATAAAAAAAATTACTTCGAGCTAGTATACTTGGTTACTGCCTTAGTTCCTTCACTAACAGCATGCTTGGCAAGTTCACCAGGCAACAACAAACGGACGGCAGTTTGAATTTCCCGACTGGTGATTGTAGAACGTTTGTTGTAGTGAGCCAAACGGGAGGCTTCAGCTGCAATCCTTTCAAAAATATCATTCACAAAACTGTTCATAATGCTCATGGCTTTTGAGGAGATTCCAGTATCAGGATGAACTTGTTTAAGCACTTTGTAAATGTAGATTGCGTAACTTTCCTTCCTCTTGCGTTTCTTCTTCTTATCAGTTTTTGTAATATTTTTTTGAGCCTTTCCGGCCTTCTTAGCTGCTTTACCACTAGTTTTGGGCGGCATTTTTTTTTTTAACTAAATTCACTTAATTTCACTGTTTTCACACTGACGTCTGAACGAGAACTGTGTTTTTTTTTTTTTTAACTAAATTCACTTTACTTAACTGTTTTCACACTGTCACTTTATTTCACTGTTGTCACACTGGCGTCTGAACGAGAACTGAGAGAATTTATTTTTTGCTTGTCTATTTATTCTTTATTTGAACGAGAAGTTTGTGACTAAACAACCACCATTTTCAATAGAAATGTTTGTATAAATAGAAGCGGTATTTTATTACTCTGGCAGAACACAGTGAACAGTGAACGAGTATACTACTACGCTAGTAGTAAATAATTATTTTTTTTGAAATTAAATTGTGAAAAAAAGTGCCAACATGTCGGGTCGTGGTAAAGGTGGAAAAGTGAAGGGAAAGGCAAAGTCGCGCTCAAATCGTGCTGGATTACAATTCCCCGTGGGTCGTATCCATCGGTTACTTCGAAAGGGAAACTATGCTGAGCGTGTGGGAGCTGGTGCCCCAGTGTATTTGGCAGCTGTAATGGAATATTTGGCAGCAGAAGTTTTGGAATTGGCGGGAAATGCTGCTCGCGACAACAAGAAAACCAGAATTATTCCCCGCCATTTGCAATTGGCTATCCGTAATGACGAGGAATTGAACAAATTGCTCTCTGGAGTAACAATTGCCCAAGGTGGTGTTCTTCCTAATATCCAAGCAGTTTTGTTGCCAAAAAAGACAGAAAAGAGTGCTTAAATCAATATTTCGACATTATTAAATAAAAAACCGTCCTTTTCAGGACGACAAATCGATTTTTAAAAGAGGTACAAAATATTTTCTATTGGAATTTATTTATTATAAATGTTGTTGTTGTTGCTGCTGCTTTTTGACATAGTTTTCTAGGTTTTCATACAAAAAAAATTAAAAATCTTAAGAAAAATATATGAAGTTGCGACAAGTAGACAATATAATAAAATAAAATAAATAGTTCAAACATTGTAGATTTAAGAAAAATGAGCATCTGTGTGCACCTATGTACATTGTATTTGTAACTTCGAGGATTTTTTCATTATTTGTGTTTTTTCTTGAAAGTGTGAATTTTTATTCACATAATAAATCATTCATTTTTTTTTTTTCGAAACTGCCTATTTATTAATGTTGCTGCTGCTTTTTGACATAGTTTTCTAGGTTTTCATACAAAAAAAAATATATGAAGTTGCGACAAGTAGACAATATAATAAAATAAAATAAATAGCTAGTTCAAACATTGTAGATTTAAGAAAAATGAGCATCTGTGTGTACCTATGTACATGGTATTTGTAACTTCGAGGATTTTTTCATTATCTGTGTTTTTTCTTGAAAGTGTGAATTTTTATTCAAATAATAAATAATTAAATTTTTTTTCGAAACTGCCTATTTAATAAATATTTGACTATATACAGAATTTTAAGTTTATAACTCTTAAATATTTTATTGTGGTCCTGAAAAGGACCGATTGTTACAGGTTAATATAAACTTTATGATTATTTAACCTCCGAAACCATAAAGAGTACGCCCTTGTCTCTTCAAAGCATATACTACATCCATTGCAGTAACAGTCTTACGCTTGGCGTGTTCAGTGTAAGTAACAGCATCACGGATGACATTTTCTAAGAAGACTTTTAAAACACCACGAGTTTCTTCGTAAATCAAGCCAGAAATACGCTTCACACCACCACGACGAGCCAATCGACGGATTGCTGGTTTTGTAATACCTTGGATATTATCACGCAACACTTTACGATGACGTTTTGCGCCACCTTTACCCAAGCCTTTTCCTCCTTTACCACGACCAGTCATTTTTGGTTATTTAATTTTAAGATAATAGAACACACTGCACGGAAGTCACTGTACTTATGCGTTCTGCTGCAGACGTCTACAGGTATTTATATTAATTTTCTGGACTGAATGTGTGAGAAATAAAAACAGCTGAACGGAGACAAAGATAGGTGATAAATTTATAAGTATTCAATTTGAAATATTTTCATGGTTATTTTATTGTGTATTCAGTATTGTGAATTTGTGAAGTGAAGTGTATTTTTTTTAGAGAAAAAAATAAAAAAGTTTGAGATGGCACGTACAAAGCAAACAGCTCGCAAATCAACTGGTGGAAAAGCTCCAAGAAAGCAGTTGGCTACTAAAGCAGCTCGTAAGAGTGCTCCAGCAACTGGAGGTGTCAAAAAACCACATCGTTATCGTCCCGGAACTGTTGCTCTCCGTGAAATCCGTCGTTACCAGAAGAGCACTGAATTGTTGATCCGCAAATTGCCTTTCCAACGGTTAGTTCGTGAAATCGCACAGGATTTTAAAACTGATTTGCGTTTCCAGAGTTCAGCTGTAATGGCACTGCAAGAAGCCAGTGAAGCTTATTTAGTTGGTCTTTTTGAAGATACCAATTTGTGTGCCATTCATGCTAAGCGTGTTACAATTATGCCAAAAGACATTCAATTGGCAAGACGTATTCGTGGTGAACGTGCTTAAGGCGTTAACGACGCAAATATTATTAAACGGTCCTTTTCAGGACCACAAATAATGACAAAGAGATTAAAAAAAATTCAAAAAACATTATTTTAAGTTAAGATTACCTGATTGTGTATCATGTTAAAATATATTATTATTTTGAAACTTCCTAAATATTTATGCATATAAAGTCGGCAGTACTTACTACCCAAATATATTTAATAATATTAATATTTTCTAAATTTGCAAAAAGTACTTCACATTTAAATTAAATTTTCATTAATTCAACACACCAAAATATCATAAATGCTGGCTAAATTTGTAATTGCTATAAATGATAACAAGAAATATAATTAATTTCTTCTGTGCATCATAAGTTTGTTTGGATATTTCAATTTATAAAAAATAAAATTAAAAACCACAAGAGGATATAAGGATTTTGTATTTTAAAGTCTTTAAAAACATCAAGGTCTTGTGAAATTTTTTTATTACAGTGTTTTAGTTGAAAATGTACAGATTTGATTTTTCATAGACATGCTATCAAGTGCATTTAGAAAGAAAGCATTTTTCAGTTGCAACAAATCATAATATTATAAAAATACAATAAAAAACAAATATTAATATTTGTTTTTTAGGGAATTGAGTTCTTTGGTTTTATTTTTATGCTATTTTATTTAGAAACAATGAAAATATAATATTGTAAAAAAAAAATCCGCCATGTTGAGAAAGTAAGGCATGCGTTTCATTACTCAAATAGTTTTCATTTAATTATAAGAAAACATCGTGATATTTAACTAACATTTCTAATTATTTTAACTGATTGAACTATTAACTTTATGAATAAAATTGTATTAATTCGAAAATATATGTTATAGATAAATTAAAAGCATTCTTGAACTGAAGTATTGAAAAAAAATCATCAAACGTTGACTTCAACAGCAATTTCCTCAGTATTTTGCAATTATGTATAAACACAGCTTTTAAATAAGTGATCTATCGTATTGTTAGAATTAAATCAATAAGTAGTTTCATAAAGTTCAAACTAAAAAGACGAAAATTCTTTGATTTTTTAGAGGAACCCAAGGAAGCAAAAGTCTTTAAGCGTTCAAATAAATTAAATTTTTCTATACCTTCGTTCTTGTTGATTCTCATTGAATTAAGTAACTGAAGTGATCTATTTCGGTTCAAGGAAATATTAAATATATTTAAAAGTGAAAAAGTGTTAAATTCATAATAAAAATGGCTGATAGTGTTGCTGCTTCTCCTGCAATTGTTGCGGAAAAAAAAACCAAGAAGGCTGCCCCAAGTGGTTCAAAGAAACCAAAATCAACTCCAACTCATCCTCCCACTCAGCAAATGGTTGATGCCGCCATTAAGACATTGAAGGAACGTGGTGGTTCTTCGCTTCTTGCAATTAAAAAATACATAGCTGCTACATACAAAGTGGATGTCCAAAAATTGGCTCCATTCATTAAAAAATATTTAAAAGGTGCGGTTGTAAGTGGTAAACTAGTGCAAACTAAAGGAAAGGGTGCAGCTGGATCGTTTAAATTGTCTGCATCAGCAAACAAGGAACCAAAAGCTAAGTCTGCTGAAAAGAAAAAATCTGCTGCCAAACCAAAAGCTGCTGCAGTCGGTGATAAAAAAGTGAAAAATTCATCTGTTGAAAAAAAAGTAAAGAAAACCGCCGCAACAATAAAGAAAAGTGCTGATAAAAAAAAAGTGGAAAAACCTAAAGTGAAAAGTGTGAAAAAAACAAGTGCAGTTAAAGCAAAACCAACAAAAGCCAAGGCTGCTGCCCCCAAGCCTAAAGTACCAAAAGCTAAATCTGCCACAGCATCTGCTGCGAAACCGAAAAAAGCTGTTGCTGCAAAGAAAGTTAAAAAGTAATTTCAATTCAAATGTGAAATTTGAATACAAATCCACAGTCCTTTTCAGGGCTACAAAAAAGTTAATTAAAGAGATATAAAAATAAATCAAAACCTCAATTATTATGTATGTATTTTATAGCTCAGTGTTGAAGAATAATATTTTCTATAAAATATAAATGCTTCGCTTTGGTATTCAGTAGTCTCGAAAAATTGTTTTTTTTTTTAAATTAGTTACATAGGTACATCACATGTAAAAGCATTTGTTATGTTACTAGTTTACAAAAAAAAAGTTATTAATCGCGTCACAAAAAAGTTATTAATCGCATCACAAAAATGCATTTGGTATAAGTATATGTAACTACTTAATACAAATTCAAGTAGGTAAATAAGGAGCAGGACACAGGACTTAAATTATTATTCAAATGAAATGTATTAAAATATTAAATCATAACGATACGTTTTTATTGCAAAAAAAAAAATTAGTTCAGGTAATATTTTCATGAAAAGATTTTAGTATATTTTATTTATTATAAAAAAGTATTACAGAAATACGCTTCACACATAGTTAAAAAGTAATTTCAATTCAAATGTGAAATTTGAATACAAATCCACAGTCCTTTTCAGGGCTACAAAAAAGTTAATTAAAGAGATATAAAAATAAATCAAAACCTCAATTATTATGTATGTATTTTATAGCTCAGTGTTGAAGAATAATATTTTCTATAAAATATAAATGCTTCGCTTTGGTATTCAGTAGTCTCGAAAAATTGTTTTTTTTTTTAAATTAGTTACATAGGTACATCACATGTAAAAGCATTTGTTATGTTACTAGTTTACAAAAAAAAAGTTATTAATCGCGTCACAAAAAAGTTATTAATCGCATCACAAAAATGCATTTGGTATAAGTATATGTAACTACTTAATACAAATTCAAGTAGGTAAATAAGGAGCAGGACACAGGACTTAAATTATTATTCAAATGAAATGTATTAAAATATTAAATCATAACGATACGTTTTTATTGCAAAAAAAAAAATTAGTTCAGGTAATATTTTCATGAAAAGATTTTAGTATATTTTATTTATTATAAAAAAGTATTACAGAAATACGCTTCACACATAGTTAAAAAGTAATTTCAATTCAAATGTGAAATTTGAATACAAATCCACAGTCCTTTTCAGGGCTACAAAAAAGTTAATTAAAGAGATATAAAAATAAATCAAAACCTCAATTATTATGTATGTATTTTATAGCTCAGTGTTGAAGAATAATATTTTCTATAAAATATAAATGCTTCGCTTTGGTATTCAGTAGTCTCGAAAAATTGTTTTTTTTTTTAAATTAGTTACATAGGTACATCACATGTAAAAGCATTTGTTATGTTACTAGTTTACAAAAAAAAAGTTATTAATCGCGTCACAAAAAAGTTATTAATCGCATCACAAAAATGCATTTGGTATAAGTATATGTAACTACTTAATACAAATTCAAGTAGGTAAATAAGGAGCAGGACACAGGACTTAAATTATTATTCAAATGAAATGTATTAAAATATTAAATCATAACGATACGTTTTTATTGCAAAAAAAAAAATTAGTTCAGGTAATATTTTCATGAAAAGATTTTAGTATATTTTATTTATTATAAAAAAGTATTACACATCGTACTCACGACGTACGCCGGCCAAAAAATATTTTTTTGTGAAAAAAAAAGTTGGTATGATCATTTCGATTATATCTCTTATTTAATTTTTTGCGGCCCTGAAAAGGGCCATTTTGAAGAAATTCAATAAAAAAAATTACTTCGAGCTAGTATACTTGGTTACTGCCTTAGTTCCTTCACTAACAGCATGCTTGGCAAGTTCACCAGGCAACAACAAACGGACGGCAGTTTGAATTTCCCGACTGGTGATTGTAGAACGTTTGTTGTAGTGAGCCAAACGGGAGGCTTCAGCTGCAATCCTTTCAAAAATATCATTCACAAAACTGTTCATAATGCTCATGGCTTTTGAGGAGATTCCAGTATCAGGATGAACTTGTTTAAGCACTTTGTAAATGTAGATTGCGTAACTTTCCTTCCTCTTGCGTTTCTTCTTCTTATCAGTTTTTGTAATATTTTTTTGAGCCTTTCCGGCCTTCTTAGCTGCTTTACCACTAGTTTTGGGCGGCATTTTTTTTTTTAACTAAATTCACTTAATTTCACTGTTTTCACACTGACGTCTGAACGAGAACTGTGTTTTTTTTTTTTTTAACTAAATTCACTTTACTTAACTGTTTTCACACTGTCACTTTATTTCACTGTTGTCACACTGGCGTCTGAACGAGAACTGAGAGAATTTATTTTTTGCTTGTCTATTTATTCTTTATTTGAACGAGAAGTTTGTGACTAAACAACCACCATTTTCAATAGAAATGTTTGTATAAATAGAAGCGGTATTTTATTACTCTGGCAGAACACAGTGAACAGTGAACGAGTATACTACTACGCTAGTAGTAAATAATTATTTTTTTTGAAATTAAATTGTGAAAAAAAGTGCCAACATGTCGGGTCGTGGTAAAGGTGGAAAAGTGAAGGGAAAGGCAAAGTCGCGCTCAAATCGTGCTGGATTACAATTCCCCGTGGGTCGTATCCATCGGTTACTTCGAAAGGGAAACTATGCTGAGCGTGTGGGAGCTGGTGCCCCAGTGTATTTGGCAGCTGTAATGGAATATTTGGCAGCAGAAGTTTTGGAATTGGCGGGAAATGCTGCTCGCGACAACAAGAAAACCAGAATTATTCCCCGCCATTTGCAATTGGCTATCCGTAATGACGAGGAATTGAACAAATTGCTCTCTGGAGTAACAATTGCCCAAGGTGGTGTTCTTCCTAATATCCAAGCAGTTTTGTTGCCAAAAAAGACAGAAAAGAGTGCTTAAATCAATATTTCGACATTATTAAATAAAAAACCGTCCTTTTCAGGACGACAAATCGATTTTTAAAAGAGGTACAAAATATTTTCTATTGGAATTTATTTATTATAAATGTTGTTGTTGTTGCTGCTGCTTTTTGACATAGTTTTCTAGGTTTTCATACAAAAAAAATTAAAAATCTTAAGAAAAATATATGAAGTTGCGACAAGTAGACAATATAATAAAATAAAATAAATAGTTCAAACATTGTAGATTTAAGAAAAATGAGCATCTGTGTGCACCTATGTACATTGTATTTGTAACTTCGAGGATTTTTTCATTATTTGTGTTTTTTCTTGAAAGTGTGAATTTTTATTCACATAATAAATCATTCATTTTTTTTTTTTCGAAACTGCCTATTTATTAATGTTGCTGCTGCTTTTTGACATAGTTTTCTAGGTTTTCATACAAAAAAAAATATATGAAGTTGCGACAAGTAGACAATATAATAAAATAAAATAAATAGCTAGTTCAAACATTGTAGATTTAAGAAAAATGAGCATCTGTGTGTACCTATGTACATGGTATTTGTAACTTCGAGGATTTTTTCATTATCTGTGTTTTTTCTTGAAAGTGTGAATTTTTATTCAAATAATAAATAATTAAATTTTTTTTCGAAACTGCCTATTTAATAAATATTTGACTATATACAGAATTTTAAGTTTATAACTCTTAAATATTTTATTGTGGTCCTGAAAAGGACCGATTGTTACAGGTTAATATAAACTTTATGATTATTTAACCTCCGAAACCATAAAGAGTACGCCCTTGTCTCTTCAAAGCATATACTACATCCATTGCAGTAACAGTCTTACGCTTGGCGTGTTCAGTGTAAGTAACAGCATCACGGATGACATTTTCTAAGAAGACTTTTAAAACACCACGAGTTTCTTCGTAAATCAAGCCAGAAATACGCTTCACACCACCACGACGAGCCAATCGACGGATTGCTGGTTTTGTAATACCTTGGATATTATCACGCAACACTTTACGATGACGTTTTGCGCCACCTTTACCCAAGCCTTTTCCTCCTTTACCACGACCAGTCATTTTTGGTTATTTAATTTTAAGATAATAGAACACACTGCACGGAAGTCACTGTACTTATGCGTTCTGCTGCAGACGTCTACAGGTATTTATATTAATTTTCTGGACTGAATGTGTGAGAAATAAAAACAGCTGAACGGAGACAAAGATAGGTGATAAATTTATAAGTATTCAATTTGAAATATTTTCATGGTTATTTTATTGTGTATTCAGTATTGTGAATTTGTGAAGTGAAGTGTATTTTTTTTAGAGAAAAAAATAAAAAAGTTTGAGATGGCACGTACAAAGCAAACAGCTCGCAAATCAACTGGTGGAAAAGCTCCAAGAAAGCAGTTGGCTACTAAAGCAGCTCGTAAGAGTGCTCCAGCAACTGGAGGTGTCAAAAAACCACATCGTTATCGTCCCGGAACTGTTGCTCTCCGTGAAATCCGTCGTTACCAGAAGAGCACTGAATTGTTGATCCGCAAATTGCCTTTCCAACGGTTAGTTCGTGAAATCGCACAGGATTTTAAAACTGATTTGCGTTTCCAGAGTTCAGCTGTAATGGCACTGCAAGAAGCCAGTGAAGCTTATTTAGTTGGTCTTTTTGAAGATACCAATTTGTGTGCCATTCATGCTAAGCGTGTTACAATTATGCCAAAAGACATTCAATTGGCAAGACGTATTCGTGGTGAACGTGCTTAAGGCGTTAACGACGCAAATATTATTAAACGGTCCTTTTCAGGACCACAAATAATGACAAAGAGATTAAAAAAAATTCAAAAAACATTATTTTAAGTTAAGATTACCTGATTGTGTATCATGTTAAAATATATTATTATTTTGAAACTTCCTAAATATTTATGCATATAAAGTCGGCAGTACTTACTACCCAAATATATTTAATAATATTAATATTTTCTAAATTTGCAAAAAGTACTTCACATTTAAATTAAATTTTCATTAATTCAACACACCAAAATATCATAAATGCTGGCTAAATTTGTAATTGCTATAAATGATAACAAGAAATATAATTAATTTCTTCTGTGCATCATAAGTTTGTTTGGATATTTCAATTTATAAAAAATAAAATTAAAAACCACAAGAGGATATAAGGATTTTGTATTTTAAAGTCTTTAAAAACATCAAGGTCTTGTGAAATTTTTTTATTACAGTGTTTTAGTTGAAAATGTACAGATTTGATTTTTCATAGACATGCTATCAAGTGCATTTAGAAAGAAAGCATTTTTCAGTTGCAACAAATCATAATATTATAAAAATACAATAAAAAACAAATATTAATATTTGTTTTTTAGGGAATTGAGTTCTTTGGTTTTATTTTTATGCTATTTTATTTAGAAACAATGAAAATATAATATTGTAAAAAAAAAATCCGCCATGTTGAGAAAGTAAGGCATGCGTTTCATTACTCAAATAGTTTTCATTTAATTATAAGAAAACATCGTGATATTTAACTAACATTTCTAATTATTTTAACTGATTGAACTATTAACTTTATGAATAAAATTGTATTAATTCGAAAATATATGTTATAGATAAATTAAAAGCATTCTTGAACTGAAGTATTGAAAAAAAATCATCAAACGTTGACTTCAACAGCAATTTCCTCAGTATTTTGCAATTATGTATAAACACAGCTTTTAAATAAGTGATCTATCGTATTGTTAGAATTAAATCAATAAGTAGTTTCATAAAGTTCAAACTAAAAAGACGAAAATTCTTTGATTTTTTAGAGGAACCCAAGGAAGCAAAAGTCTTTAAGCGTTCAAATAAATTAAATTTTTCTATACCTTCGTTCTTGTTGATTCTCATTGAATTAAGTAACTGAAGTGATCTATTTCGGTTCAAGGAAATATTAAATATATTTAAAAGTGAAAAAGTGTTAAATTCATAATAAAAATGGCTGATAGTGTTGCTGCTTCTCCTGCAATTGTTGCGGAAAAAAAAACCAAGAAGGCTGCCCCAAGTGGTTCAAAGAAACCAAAATCAACTCCAACTCATCCTCCCACTCAGCAAATGGTTGATGCCGCCATTAAGACATTGAAGGAACGTGGTGGTTCTTCGCTTCTTGCAATTAAAAAATACATAGCTGCTACATACAAAGTGGATGTCCAAAAATTGGCTCCATTCATTAAAAAATATTTAAAAGGTGCGGTTGTAAGTGGTAAACTAGTGCAAACTAAAGGAAAGGGTGCAGCTGGATCGTTTAAATTGTCTGCATCAGCAAACAAGGAACCAAAAGCTAAGTCTGCTGAAAAGAAAAAATCTGCTGCCAAACCAAAAGCTGCTGCAGTCGGTGATAAAAAAGTGAAAAATTCATCTGTTGAAAAAAAAGTAAAGAAAACCGCCGCAACAATAAAGAAAAGTGCTGATAAAAAAAAAGTGGAAAAACCTAAAGTGAAAAGTGTGAAAAAAACAAGTGCAGTTAAAGCAAAACCAACAAAAGCCAAGGCTGCTGCCCCCAAGCCTAAAGTACCAAAAGCTAAATCTGCCACAGCATCTGCTGCGAAACCGAAAAAAGCTGTTGCTGCAAAGAAAGTTAAAAAGTAATTTCAATTCAAATGTGAAATTTGAATACAAATCCACAGTCCTTTTCAGGGCTACAAAAAAGTTAATTAAAGAGATATAAAAATAAATCAAAACCTCAATTATTATGTATGTATTTTATAGCTCAGTGTTGAAGAATAATATTTTCTATAAAATATAAATGCTTCGCTTTGGTATTCAGTAGTCTCGAAAAATTGTTTTTTTTTTTAAATTAGTTACATAGGTACATCACATGTAAAAGCATTTGTTATGTTACTAGTTTACAAAAAAAAAGTTATTAATCGCGTCACAAAAAAGTTATTAATCGCATCACAAAAATGCATTTGGTATAAGTATATGTAACTACTTAATACAAATTCAAGTAGGTAAATAAGGAGCAGGACACAGGACTTAAATTATTATTCAAATGAAATGTATTAAAATATTAAATCATAACGATACGTTTTTATTGCAAAAAAAAAAATTAGTTCAGGTAATATTTTCATGAAAAGATTTTAGTATATTTTATTTATTATAAAAAAGTATTACAGAAATACGCTTCACACATAGTTAAAAAGTAATTTCAATTCAAATGTGAAATTTGAATACAAATCCACAGTCCTTTTCAGGGCTACAAAAAAGTTAATTAAAGAGATATAAAAATAAATCAAAACCTCAATTATTATGTATGTATTTTATAGCTCAGTGTTGAAGAATAATATTTTCTATAAAATATAAATGCTTCGCTTTGGTATTCAGTAGTCTCGAAAAATTGTTTTTTTTTTTAAATTAGTTACATAGGTACATCACATGTAAAAGCATTTGTTATGTTACTAGTTTACAAAAAAAAAGTTATTAATCGCGTCACAAAAAAGTTATTAATCGCATCACAAAAATGCATTTGGTATAAGTATATGTAACTACTTAATACAAATTCAAGTAGGTAAATAAGGAGCAGGACACAGGACTTAAATTATTATTCAAATGAAATGTATTAAAATATTAAATCATAACGATACGTTTTTATTGCAAAAAAAAAAATTAGTTCAGGTAATATTTTCATGAAAAGATTTTAGTATATTTTATTTATTATAAAAAAGTATTACACATCGTACTCACGACGTACGCCGGCCAAAAAATATTTTTTTGTGAAAAAAAAAGTTGGTATGATCATTTCGATTATATCTCTTATTTAATTTTTTGCGGCCCTGAAAAGGGCCATTTTGAAGAAATTCAATAAAAAAAATTACTTCGAGCTAGTATACTTGGTTACTGCCTTAGTTCCTTCACTAACAGCATGCTTGGCAAGTTCACCAGGCAACAACAAACGGACGGCAGTTTGAATTTCCCGACTGGTGATTGTAGAACGTTTGTTGTAGTGAGCCAAACGGGAGGCTTCAGCTGCAATCCTTTCAAAAATATCATTCACAAAACTGTTCATAATGCTCATGGCTTTTGAGGAGATTCCAGTATCAGGATGAACTTGTTTAAGCACTTTGTAAATGTAGATTGCGTAACTTTCCTTCCTCTTGCGTTTCTTCTTCTTATCAGTTTTTGTAATATTTTTTTGAGCCTTTCCGGCCTTCTTAGCTGCTTTACCACTAGTTTTGGGCGGCATTTTTTTTTTTAACTAAATTCACTTAATTTCACTGTTTTCACACTGACGTCTGAACGAGAACTGTGTTTTTTTTTTTTTTAACTAAATTCACTTTACTTAACTGTTTTCACACTGTCACTTTATTTCACTGTTGTCACACTGGCGTCTGAACGAGAACTGAGAGAATTTATTTTTTGCTTGTCTATTTATTCTTTATTTGAACGAGAAGTTTGTGACTAAACAACCACCATTTTCAATAGAAATGTTTGTATAAATAGAAGCGGTATTTTATTACTCTGGCAGAACACAGTGAACAGTGAACGAGTATACTACTACGCTAGTAGTAAATAATTATTTTTTTTGAAATTAAATTGTGAAAAAAAGTGCCAACATGTCGGGTCGTGGTAAAGGTGGAAAAGTGAAGGGAAAGGCAAAGTCGCGCTCAAATCGTGCTGGATTACAATTCCCCGTGGGTCGTATCCATCGGTTACTTCGAAAGGGAAACTATGCTGAGCGTGTGGGAGCTGGTGCCCCAGTGTATTTGGCAGCTGTAATGGAATATTTGGCAGCAGAAGTTTTGGAATTGGCGGGAAATGCTGCTCGCGACAACAAGAAAACCAGAATTATTCCCCGCCATTTGCAATTGGCTATCCGTAATGACGAGGAATTGAACAAATTGCTCTCTGGAGTAACAATTGCCCAAGGTGGTGTTCTTCCTAATATCCAAGCAGTTTTGTTGCCAAAAAAGACAGAAAAGAGTGCTTAAATCAATATTTCGACATTATTAAATAAAAAACCGTCCTTTTCAGGACGACAAATCGATTTTTAAAAGAGGTACAAAATATTTTCTATTGGAATTTATTTATTATAAATGTTGTTGTTGTTGCTGCTGCTTTTTGACATAGTTTTCTAGGTTTTCATACAAAAAAAATTAAAAATCTTAAGAAAAATATATGAAGTTGCGACAAGTAGACAATATAATAAAATAAAATAAATAGTTCAAACATTGTAGATTTAAGAAAAATGAGCATCTGTGTGCACCTATGTACATTGTATTTGTAACTTCGAGGATTTTTTCATTATTTGTGTTTTTTCTTGAAAGTGTGAATTTTTATTCACATAATAAATCATTCATTTTTTTTTTTTCGAAACTGCCTATTTATTAATGTTGCTGCTGCTTTTTGACATAGTTTTCTAGGTTTTCATACAAAAAAAAATATATGAAGTTGCGACAAGTAGACAATATAATAAAATAAAATAAATAGCTAGTTCAAACATTGTAGATTTAAGAAAAATGAGCATCTGTGTGTACCTATGTACATGGTATTTGTAACTTCGAGGATTTTTTCATTATCTGTGTTTTTTCTTGAAAGTGTGAATTTTTATTCAAATAATAAATAATTAAATTTTTTTTCGAAACTGCCTATTTAATAAATATTTGACTATATACAGAATTTTAAGTTTATAACTCTTAAATATTTTATTGTGGTCCTGAAAAGGACCGATTGTTACAGGTTAATATAAACTTTATGATTATTTAACCTCCGAAACCATAAAGAGTACGCCCTTGTCTCTTCAAAGCATATACTACATCCATTGCAGTAACAGTCTTACGCTTGGCGTGTTCAGTGTAAGTAACAGCATCACGGATGACATTTTCTAAGAAGACTTTTAAAACACCACGAGTTTCTTCGTAAATCAAGCCAGAAATACGCTTCACACCACCACGACGAGCCAATCGACGGATTGCTGGTTTTGTAATACCTTGGATATTATCACGCAACACTTTACGATGACGTTTTGCGCCACCTTTACCCAAGCCTTTTCCTCCTTTACCACGACCAGTCATTTTTGGTTATTTAATTTTAAGATAATAGAACACACTGCACGGAAGTCACTGTACTTATGCGTTCTGCTGCAGACGTCTACAGGTATTTATATTAATTTTCTGGACTGAATGTGTGAGAAATAAAAACAGCTGAACGGAGACAAAGATAGGTGATAAATTTATAAGTATTCAATTTGAAATATTTTCATGGTTATTTTATTGTGTATTCAGTATTGTGAATTTGTGAAGTGAAGTGTATTTTTTTTAGAGAAAAAAATAAAAAAGTTTGAGATGGCACGTACAAAGCAAACAGCTCGCAAATCAACTGGTGGAAAAGCTCCAAGAAAGCAGTTGGCTACTAAAGCAGCTCGTAAGAGTGCTCCAGCAACTGGAGGTGTCAAAAAACCACATCGTTATCGTCCCGGAACTGTTGCTCTCCGTGAAATCCGTCGTTACCAGAAGAGCACTGAATTGTTGATCCGCAAATTGCCTTTCCAACGGTTAGTTCGTGAAATCGCACAGGATTTTAAAACTGATTTGCGTTTCCAGAGTTCAGCTGTAATGGCACTGCAAGAAGCCAGTGAAGCTTATTTAGTTGGTCTTTTTGAAGATACCAATTTGTGTGCCATTCATGCTAAGCGTGTTACAATTATGCCAAAAGACATTCAATTGGCAAGACGTATTCGTGGTGAACGTGCTTAAGGCGTTAACGACGCAAATATTATTAAACGGTCCTTTTCAGGACCACAAATAATGACAAAGAGATTAAAAAAAATTCAAAAAACATTATTTTAAGTTAAGATTACCTGATTGTGTATCATGTTAAAATATATTATTATTTTGAAACTTCCTAAATATTTATGCATATAAAGTCGGCAGTACTTACTACCCAAATATATTTAATAATATTAATATTTTCTAAATTTGCAAAAAGTACTTCACATTTAAATTAAATTTTCATTAATTCAACACACCAAAATATCATAAATGCTGGCTAAATTTGTAATTGCTATAAATGATAACAAGAAATATAATTAATTTCTTCTGTGCATCATAAGTTTGTTTGGATATTTCAATTTATAAAAAATAAAATTAAAAACCACAAGAGGATATAAGGATTTTGTATTTTAAAGTCTTTAAAAACATCAAGGTCTTGTGAAATTTTTTTATTACAGTGTTTTAGTTGAAAATGTACAGATTTGATTTTTCATAGACATGCTATCAAGTGCATTTAGAAAGAAAGCATTTTTCAGTTGCAACAAATCATAATATTATAAAAATACAATAAAAAACAAATATTAATATTTGTTTTTTAGGGAATTGAGTTCTTTGGTTTTATTTTTATGCTATTTTATTTAGAAACAATGAAAATATAATATTGTAAAAAAAAAATCCGCCATGTTGAGAAAGTAAGGCATGCGTTTCATTACTCAAATAGTTTTCATTTAATTATAAGAAAACATCGTGATATTTAACTAACATTTCTAATTATTTTAACTGATTGAACTATTAACTTTATGAATAAAATTGTATTAATTCGAAAATATATGTTATAGATAAATTAAAAGCATTCTTGAACTGAAGTATTGAAAAAAAATCATCAAACGTTGACTTCAACAGCAATTTCCTCAGTATTTTGCAATTATGTATAAACACAGCTTTTAAATAAGTGATCTATCGTATTGTTAGAATTAAATCAATAAGTAGTTTCATAAAGTTCAAACTAAAAAGACGAAAATTCTTTGATTTTTTAGAGGAACCCAAGGAAGCAAAAGTCTTTAAGCGTTCAAATAAATTAAATTTTTCTATACCTTCGTTCTTGTTGATTCTCATTGAATTAAGTAACTGAAGTGATCTATTTCGGTTCAAGGAAATATTAAATATATTTAAAAGTGAAAAAGTGTTAAATTCATAATAAAAATGGCTGATAGTGTTGCTGCTTCTCCTGCAATTGTTGCGGAAAAAAAAACCAAGAAGGCTGCCCCAAGTGGTTCAAAGAAACCAAAATCAACTCCAACTCATCCTCCCACTCAGCAAATGGTTGATGCCGCCATTAAGACATTGAAGGAACGTGGTGGTTCTTCGCTTCTTGCAATTAAAAAATACATAGCTGCTACATACAAAGTGGATGTCCAAAAATTGGCTCCATTCATTAAAAAATATTTAAAAGGTGCGGTTGTAAGTGGTAAACTAGTGCAAACTAAAGGAAAGGGTGCAGCTGGATCGTTTAAATTGTCTGCATCAGCAAACAAGGAACCAAAAGCTAAGTCTGCTGAAAAGAAAAAATCTGCTGCCAAACCAAAAGCTGCTGCAGTCGGTGATAAAAAAGTGAAAAATTCATCTGTTGAAAAAAAAGTAAAGAAAACCGCCGCAACAATAAAGAAAAGTGCTGATAAAAAAAAAGTGGAAAAACCTAAAGTGAAAAGTGTGAAAAAAACAAGTGCAGTTAAAGCAAAACCAACAAAAGCCAAGGCTGCTGCCCCCAAGCCTAAAGTACCAAAAGCTAAATCTGCCACAGCATCTGCTGCGAAACCGAAAAAAGCTGTTGCTGCAAAGAAAGTTAAAAAGTAATTTCAATTCAAATGTGAAATTTGAATACAAATCCACAGTCCTTTTCAGGGCTACAAAAAAGTTAATTAAAGAGATATAAAAATAAATCAAAACCTCAATTATTATGTATGTATTTTATAGCTCAGTGTTGAAGAATAATATTTTCTATAAAATATAAATGCTTCGCTTTGGTATTCAGTAGTCTCGAAAAATTGTTTTTTTTTTTAAATTAGTTACATAGGTACATCACATGTAAAAGCATTTGTTATGTTACTAGTTTACAAAAAAAAAGTTATTAATCGCGTCACAAAAAAGTTATTAATCGCATCACAAAAATGCATTTGGTATAAGTATATGTAACTACTTAATACAAATTCAAGTAGGTAAATAAGGAGCAGGACACAGGACTTAAATTATTATTCAAATGAAATGTATTAAAATATTAAATCATAACGATACGTTTTTATTGCAAAAAAAAAAATTAGTTCAGGTAATATTTTCATGAAAAGATTTTAGTATATTTTATTTATTATAAAAAAGTATTACAGAAATACGCTTCACACATAGTTAAAAAGTAATTTCAATTCAAATGTGAAATTTGAATACAAATCCACAGTCCTTTTCAGGGCTACAAAAAAGTTAATTAAAGAGATATAAAAATAAATCAAAACCTCAATTATTATGTATGTATTTTATAGCTCAGTGTTGAAGAATAATATTTTCTATAAAATATAAATGCTTCGCTTTGGTATTCAGTAGTCTCGAAAAATTGTTTTTTTTTTTAAATTAGTTACATAGGTACATCACATGTAAAAGCATTTGTTATGTTACTAGTTTACAAAAAAAAAGTTATTAATCGCGTCACAAAAAAGTTATTAATCGCATCACAAAAATGCATTTGGTATAAGTATATGTAACTACTTAATACAAATTCAAGTAGGTAAATAAGGAGCAGGACACAGGACTTAAATTATTATTCAAATGAAATGTATTAAAATATTAAATCATAACGATACGTTTTTATTGCAAAAAAAAAAATTAGTTCAGGTAATATTTTCATGAAAAGATTTTAGTATATTTTATTTATTATAAAAAAGTATTACACATCGTACTCACGACGTACGCCGGCCAAAAAATATTTTTTTGTGAAAAAAAAAGTTGGTATGATCATTTCGATTATATCTCTTATTTAATTTTTTGCGGCCCTGAAAAGGGCCATTTTGAAGAAATTCAATAAAAAAAATTACTTCGAGCTAGTATACTTGGTTACTGCCTTAGTTCCTTCACTAACAGCATGCTTGGCAAGTTCACCAGGCAACAACAAACGGACGGCAGTTTGAATTTCCCGACTGGTGATTGTAGAACGTTTGTTGTAGTGAGCCAAACGGGAGGCTTCAGCTGCAATCCTTTCAAAAATATCATTCACAAAACTGTTCATAATGCTCATGGCTTTTGAGGAGATTCCAGTATCAGGATGAACTTGTTTAAGCACTTTGTAAATGTAGATTGCGTAACTTTCCTTCCTCTTGCGTTTCTTCTTCTTATCAGTTTTTGTAATATTTTTTTGAGCCTTTCCGGCCTTCTTAGCTGCTTTACCACTAGTTTTGGGCGGCATTTTTTTTTTTAACTAAATTCACTTAATTTCACTGTTTTCACACTGACGTCTGAACGAGAACTGTGTTTTTTTTTTTTTTAACTAAATTCACTTTACTTAACTGTTTTCACACTGTCACTTTATTTCACTGTTGTCACACTGGCGTCTGAACGAGAACTGAGAGAATTTATTTTTTGCTTGTCTATTTATTCTTTATTTGAACGAGAAGTTTGTGACTAAACAACCACCATTTTCAATAGAAATGTTTGTATAAATAGAAGCGGTATTTTATTACTCTGGCAGAACACAGTGAACAGTGAACGAGTATACTACTACGCTAGTAGTAAATAATTATTTTTTTTGAAATTAAATTGTGAAAAAAAGTGCCAACATGTCGGGTCGTGGTAAAGGTGGAAAAGTGAAGGGAAAGGCAAAGTCGCGCTCAAATCGTGCTGGATTACAATTCCCCGTGGGTCGTATCCATCGGTTACTTCGAAAGGGAAACTATGCTGAGCGTGTGGGAGCTGGTGCCCCAGTGTATTTGGCAGCTGTAATGGAATATTTGGCAGCAGAAGTTTTGGAATTGGCGGGAAATGCTGCTCGCGACAACAAGAAAACCAGAATTATTCCCCGCCATTTGCAATTGGCTATCCGTAATGACGAGGAATTGAACAAATTGCTCTCTGGAGTAACAATTGCCCAAGGTGGTGTTCTTCCTAATATCCAAGCAGTTTTGTTGCCAAAAAAGACAGAAAAGAGTGCTTAAATCAATATTTCGACATTATTAAATAAAAAACCGTCCTTTTCAGGACGACAAATCGATTTTTAAAAGAGGTACAAAATATTTTCTATTGGAATTTATTTATTATAAATGTTGTTGTTGTTGCTGCTGCTTTTTGACATAGTTTTCTAGGTTTTCATACAAAAAAAATTAAAAATCTTAAGAAAAATATATGAAGTTGCGACAAGTAGACAATATAATAAAATAAAATAAATAGTTCAAACATTGTAGATTTAAGAAAAATGAGCATCTGTGTGCACCTATGTACATTGTATTTGTAACTTCGAGGATTTTTTCATTATTTGTGTTTTTTCTTGAAAGTGTGAATTTTTATTCACATAATAAATCATTCATTTTTTTTTTTTCGAAACTGCCTATTTATTAATGTTGCTGCTGCTTTTTGACATAGTTTTCTAGGTTTTCATACAAAAAAAAATATATGAAGTTGCGACAAGTAGACAATATAATAAAATAAAATAAATAGCTAGTTCAAACATTGTAGATTTAAGAAAAATGAGCATCTGTGTGTACCTATGTACATGGTATTTGTAACTTCGAGGATTTTTTCATTATCTGTGTTTTTTCTTGAAAGTGTGAATTTTTATTCAAATAATAAATAATTAAATTTTTTTTCGAAACTGCCTATTTAATAAATATTTGACTATATACAGAATTTTAAGTTTATAACTCTTAAATATTTTATTGTGGTCCTGAAAAGGACCGATTGTTACAGGTTAATATAAACTTTATGATTATTTAACCTCCGAAACCATAAAGAGTACGCCCTTGTCTCTTCAAAGCATATACTACATCCATTGCAGTAACAGTCTTACGCTTGGCGTGTTCAGTGTAAGTAACAGCATCACGGATGACATTTTCTAAGAAGACTTTTAAAACACCACGAGTTTCTTCGTAAATCAAGCCAGAAATACGCTTCACACCACCACGACGAGCCAATCGACGGATTGCTGGTTTTGTAATACCTTGGATATTATCACGCAACACTTTACGATGACGTTTTGCGCCACCTTTACCCAAGCCTTTTCCTCCTTTACCACGACCAGTCATTTTTGGTTATTTAATTTTAAGATAATAGAACACACTGCACGGAAGTCACTGTACTTATGCGTTCTGCTGCAGACGTCTACAGGTATTTATATTAATTTTCTGGACTGAATGTGTGAGAAATAAAAACAGCTGAACGGAGACAAAGATAGGTGATAAATTTATAAGTATTCAATTTGAAATATTTTCATGGTTATTTTATTGTGTATTCAGTATTGTGAATTTGTGAAGTGAAGTGTATTTTTTTTAGAGAAAAAAATAAAAAAGTTTGAGATGGCACGTACAAAGCAAACAGCTCGCAAATCAACTGGTGGAAAAGCTCCAAGAAAGCAGTTGGCTACTAAAGCAGCTCGTAAGAGTGCTCCAGCAACTGGAGGTGTCAAAAAACCACATCGTTATCGTCCCGGAACTGTTGCTCTCCGTGAAATCCGTCGTTACCAGAAGAGCACTGAATTGTTGATCCGCAAATTGCCTTTCCAACGGTTAGTTCGTGAAATCGCACAGGATTTTAAAACTGATTTGCGTTTCCAGAGTTCAGCTGTAATGGCACTGCAAGAAGCCAGTGAAGCTTATTTAGTTGGTCTTTTTGAAGATACCAATTTGTGTGCCATTCATGCTAAGCGTGTTACAATTATGCCAAAAGACATTCAATTGGCAAGACGTATTCGTGGTGAACGTGCTTAAGGCGTTAACGACGCAAATATTATTAAACGGTCCTTTTCAGGACCACAAATAATGACAAAGAGATTAAAAAAAATTCAAAAAACATTATTTTAAGTTAAGATTACCTGATTGTGTATCATGTTAAAATATATTATTATTTTGAAACTTCCTAAATATTTATGCATATAAAGTCGGCAGTACTTACTACCCAAATATATTTAATAATATTAATATTTTCTAAATTTGCAAAAAGTACTTCACATTTAAATTAAATTTTCATTAATTCAACACACCAAAATATCATAAATGCTGGCTAAATTTGTAATTGCTATAAATGATAACAAGAAATATAATTAATTTCTTCTGTGCATCATAAGTTTGTTTGGATATTTCAATTTATAAAAAATAAAATTAAAAACCACAAGAGGATATAAGGATTTTGTATTTTAAAGTCTTTAAAAACATCAAGGTCTTGTGAAATTTTTTTATTACAGTGTTTTAGTTGAAAATGTACAGATTTGATTTTTCATAGACATGCTATCAAGTGCATTTAGAAAGAAAGCATTTTTCAGTTGCAACAAATCATAATATTATAAAAATACAATAAAAAACAAATATTAATATTTGTTTTTTAGGGAATTGAGTTCTTTGGTTTTATTTTTATGCTATTTTATTTAGAAACAATGAAAATATAATATTGTAAAAAAAAAATCCGCCATGTTGAGAAAGTAAGGCATGCGTTTCATTACTCAAATAGTTTTCATTTAATTATAAGAAAACATCGTGATATTTAACTAACATTTCTAATTATTTTAACTGATTGAACTATTAACTTTATGAATAAAATTGTATTAATTCGAAAATATATGTTATAGATAAATTAAAAGCATTCTTGAACTGAAGTATTGAAAAAAAATCATCAAACGTTGACTTCAACAGCAATTTCCTCAGTATTTTGCAATTATGTATAAACACAGCTTTTAAATAAGTGATCTATCGTATTGTTAGAATTAAATCAATAAGTAGTTTCATAAAGTTCAAACTAAAAAGACGAAAATTCTTTGATTTTTTAGAGGAACCCAAGGAAGCAAAAGTCTTTAAGCGTTCAAATAAATTAAATTTTTCTATACCTTCGTTCTTGTTGATTCTCATTGAATTAAGTAACTGAAGTGATCTATTTCGGTTCAAGGAAATATTAAATATATTTAAAAGTGAAAAAGTGTTAAATTCATAATAAAAATGGCTGATAGTGTTGCTGCTTCTCCTGCAATTGTTGCGGAAAAAAAAACCAAGAAGGCTGCCCCAAGTGGTTCAAAGAAACCAAAATCAACTCCAACTCATCCTCCCACTCAGCAAATGGTTGATGCCGCCATTAAGACATTGAAGGAACGTGGTGGTTCTTCGCTTCTTGCAATTAAAAAATACATAGCTGCTACATACAAAGTGGATGTCCAAAAATTGGCTCCATTCATTAAAAAATATTTAAAAGGTGCGGTTGTAAGTGGTAAACTAGTGCAAACTAAAGGAAAGGGTGCAGCTGGATCGTTTAAATTGTCTGCATCAGCAAACAAGGAACCAAAAGCTAAGTCTGCTGAAAAGAAAAAATCTGCTGCCAAACCAAAAGCTGCTGCAGTCGGTGATAAAAAAGTGAAAAATTCATCTGTTGAAAAAAAAGTAAAGAAAACCGCCGCAACAATAAAGAAAAGTGCTGATAAAAAAAAAGTGGAAAAACCTAAAGTGAAAAGTGTGAAAAAAACAAGTGCAGTTAAA